>SJXQ01005351.1:468289-589009 GCA_006408695.1 Aepyceros melampus
ACCTCCTCCAAGGTCCTTTTAGTTTAAAGAACATTTGAGATAACAAAGCCTTACTGTATAGCACATGGAACTATATTCAATATATTGTAATAACTTATAATGGAAAAGAATATGAAGCTATATACCTGCAACTAGAACAATACTGTAAATCAGCTGTAGCTTTAATTTAAAAAAAGAACATTTGAGTAATGGGGAATAAAGTCAAAAGAACTAGAAATGTGTTGATCTAGGCTCAAATATTACCTTTTTCCTCCTAGTTCTGTATCCTTAGACAAGATTAAAAAAATAACTTTTTATTTTAAAATAATCTTAGTAGAAACGGTTCCCAGGTACCACCACACCACACACACCACCACCCCCCGCCATGAAAATATCTTACATATCCATAGTCCATTGCCCAAACCAGGAAGTTGACATTGATTTAATACCATTAACTCAAATACAGACCTTATTGGGATAGTTTTTACATTCACTCTGCACATGTGTATAGGTCTATGAAATTCTGTCATGTGTGTAGATTTGTGTAAGCTTTTGATTTTTAATGCACACTTATCTTGAAATTATTTTTTGCCTTTGTGTGAATAATTAGTAGTAGCAGAACAGCAAAACTGGAAACGATTAATCTGGAAATCTCAATTTAATATTCTTAATTAAAAGACTTCTGGATTAGGAAGTAGAAGGGCAGGCTCTATTGATAATCCCAGCTCTCCAACTGGAGAAGAAATGAAGAAGCTACATCAAACAGAAATCTTGATTTCCCATGGTTTCAGCCAGAAGCCTAGAACTCATCCTTCTTTTGTCTTTCTCTGCACCAAATGTCCTCTCCAACGTCTATCCTGTGAGCATGCCTTCTGAAATATCCCCCAAATCTGTCTGTTAGTCTCCTTCCCTTGTTGGAATGACTGCAGTAGCCTCGCTGTACAATCCATTTTCCACACAGCAGCCATAACCGTCTTAAAAATCTAAACCAGGTTATGTTGTTCTTTGGTGTAAACCCTCCTCCAGTGGCGTCCCATTGGCCTGGGAATCCGATGGAGCCCTCCCCAGAGCCACGAGGCCCCTGTGGCCTGCTTCTCCCATTCCGCTGGCGTTTTCCACCTTCTTAGTGTGCCCCAGCCACCCAGGCCTCCCTCTGCTGTCTCTCCGGTTGGCCACCATAGTGCTCCTGGTGGCCTTTGTTCCAGCACTTCCCTTGGTTGGATGTGCCTCGTTCCCAGTTTTGCTCTGATACCTTGCTCCTTCTGGTCATTTAGGTGTCAATCCAACGTAGACACTTCCCAAGTCACTTGCTATCATATCATCCTGTTTCATTTCCTCCATCACATCTAACACGATCTCAAACTATCTTCTGCACTTGATTGGACTTGTTTTTACTTGAAAAGTGGGGTTGCCATAACTTCTGGGTAACCTTTAATCCTGGAGCTTAGGACAGTGCCTACCCCATAGAGAGCATCAATAATATATTTTGAGTAGATGCGTTAAAGTACCAGGTAATTGCAGAGGTTTTTAACATTGAAAAAAAAATATTTGGGACTCTTGAGAACATTGTGATTGAATTCCTGTATACTATGGATTCTCTTTATGTACCCATGTGTTAATAGCAGATCTTTTTCTGAAGCAGAACGATGTTAAATAGGAAAGATAAGTCTTTTGTCCCCTGGTAACAGGCTCCTGTTTGCCTGAACATGTCAGACAGACTACCTTAATCCTTTGAAGTAGTAAAATTGAAATACATTGACTTCCCCATCAACTGAGTTTTTTGCATCAGAGAAGACCATTGAGCAGGTTTTCATACAGAAGGTGCAAGAAACTTAATATCATGGTGTTTGACATTTAGGCAAACTTGCTTTCATTATTTACTTTAGGTTGAACACATTCCTTTTCTTTTGAATTTAACATGTAAGTAATGACTTCCCACAGAGAAGGCAATGGCACCCAACTCCAGTACTCTTGCCTGGAAAATCCCATGGACGGAGGAGCCTGGTAGGCTGCAGTCCATGAGGTTGCTAGGAGTTGGACACGGCTGAGCGACTTCACTTTCACTTTTCACTTTCATGCATGGAGAAGGAAATGGCAACCCACTCCAGTGTTCTTGCCTGGAGAATCCCAGGGATGGGGGAGCCTGGTGGGCTGCTGTGTGGGATTGCCCAGAGTTGGACACGGCTGAAGTGACTTAGCAGCAGCAGCAATGACTCCCCAAACTAGAAGACATGGAGCTGCTACTGTTCTGACTTAAATGGAAGGAACAGAATTTATGTCCTTTGCCTCATTTCTTAAATTCCCATTTAACTTCCATTTATTGATTGTCAGGGTCATATAACCAAATATTTCTCTGTTTTACTTTTAATGGTATTTCCAGCCACTTGTGCCTTTTAAGCAGTTTTAGAAATGTGATACAATGTAGGAATATAAATACATATGTTTTTAGACATGTTATGCTGAATTAGTGATTTACTATAAAGTAGTGATTTACTGCTGCTGAAGGAATGGTTTCCATGTGAGAGAAATGGTTAGTTTGTCACTAACTGTTTTGTATCAAAGGTTAATACATTTTTTCTTCTCTAATTAAATTCTAGTGTTCTTTTTTGAAAAAATGCATATACCTGTATAGCTTCCAGTAATGTAATTGTTGATTTTTTGGTTCCTTCTGTTGTGTTTTTATTGTTGTTATGGCTAATGAATTAATTTCCAAACAAATATGTACTTTTAAACCTGGAAGATGATGTTTATCTCTTAAGAGCATTTTGTCATTGTTATGCCCCTAGCTTAAAGGGTGTTTTCTTGAGAATTCATTTTCTTCTTGTTGATTTTTTAAAATGGTGTACTCATGGTGAGTGTGAATTCATATTATGAAAAATGTGAGGATGAGATATGATTAGACATAATTCAAAGTAGTAGTTTATATGAAAAATCAAAACTCTAAAGCATTTATTACCAAAATTTGTTCTTTTTGTGTTACCCTCCATCCCAGGTCCTCTTAATGGTTCTGTGTTTTTGGTGAGCCAAACATGATTTGAAGAAGATAATGGGGGAGGTGGGGGTCAGAAGGGTTTCAAGTGAGCAGGTTGCTTTTCCAAGAGCCCTCACTTGGCAGGATCTGAAATGACTGTTTTGGGGAAGAAGTGATATTTACACTGAGGCGGTAAAAATGCCTGCCTGTTTTGAGGAGCTTTTGCTTTCATAATAGAACTTCACTATGCAAGCAAAAGGATGATTTAAAGGAGAGAACCGTTTGCAATTGAGTGTTTTCCATTCAAGTAGGATCTGACAGAGAATAATTTTCATAAATCCTTAGTACTGCATGCAATCATAGCTTGAGAGTTGGGTCTTTTTTTTTTTTTTTTTTTTCCTTTTCTTTGTGACCGTGCCATAAGGTTTGCAGGAGCTTAGTTCCTTGGACCTGTGTTTGAACCTGGGCCCTACAGCGGAAACATGGAGTCCTGACCACTGCACCACCCGGGAATTTTTGGATCTTTTTATGATAGAATTGTACATTTCATTTCTAATTCCCACCCATGTTTTTAAGTAGTGTAATAAAGTAGTGTTTTAAGCAGTGTTTTCTTGCCTGCAGCGTGACTGAGTGAAACTATGCATGTTTTCCCAATGGTGTAATTCTGAGATCTGTATAATCCAGTGTATGGCTATGGCTTTTGCACTGGATAATTTTCAGGTGATTTTTGTTGACCTGCAGTCTTATTAAGTAAGATTGATTCAGGGTACTCATTCAAAGTTACCTAATTTGTGTTCTTCATATCCTAAAATTCAAATCTCTGAGCAGAGCAATTGTTGGATTTAGGACAAATCTTGGACTGAACGTATCTGTCACTTTAATAAAAAAAATCAATGGAGAGGCACTCTGAGAGTAGTGATGTGTAGGATGATTCTTTTCTTTTTAAAATAAAAAATCTACTGCTAGAGAACAAGCTACCCCAAAACTCGGCAGATTCACACAGCTGTTTTATTTTGAAGGTTAGGGATTCAGGAAGGGCTCAGCTGGGTGGTTTGTCTCTGATATGCATGCTGTCAGTTGAGGTGGCTGGAGCTGGAAGATCTGCTTCTCAGATAGCTTTTTCACACCTGCATCTGGTGCCTGGGCTGGGATGGTGACGGTCGCTGCTGGCTCTTGCTAGGGGGCTTGGTTGGGGGCTGTTAGTCTCAGCACTGCCACGTGGTTCTCCGTGTACTTGGGTTACTCACAACATGGCAGCTGGGTGATTAGAGGGAGCATTTCCAAAAGGTGTGGGTGGAAACTTTAAGGGTCAAGCCTTCTTATTACATATCCTTGTAAGTCTCAGACTACCACTTTCCCTGCATTTGATTGGTTAAGTCACTAAGAACAACTCAGATTCAGAGTGAGGGGAGTTACCCTTCACCTTTCAGTGGGAGAAGAAGCAAAAAATTTGAGGCTGTATTTAATAGCTGATGCTGGAATCACATCAGGATAGTATTTATTTAATTGCAATTAATGCCTCTCCTAAGGTTCATATGGCTTAAAGTATAAATACTAATAAGTAGTTCCATGTACTGGGACCACTATTCTAAGTGATGCAGTCTTCATTTAAGGAAAAACTCTGATGTCATTCATTCCAGACATTTAATGCCCTAAAAGTGGCATGACTGTAATCTCATAATATCTAGAAAGATGTCAGTCCTCTGAGTCATTGGGCAAACTAGCTTGTCGAAACAGTTCAAAGGAATCATAGATCTTACAGCTGGAAAGGACTCTAAAGGATTACATCATCATTATCACCTTCCAAAGAGATTTATTGAGTTCCACTGGGTGCCAGGCCCTAGGAATGTAGAGGAGAATATGACATAATTCTTGTCCTTGAGACATAGTTGAGAAAATAGGACTGGTGCATAAGAGATGAATAGAAATCCATAGACCGAGTGGCAATTGTAAGTACAAGTGAAATGTGTCAAAGAAGTGATCAGTAGGGGCTGTTGGGGCTGGAAAAGGGTGTAAGAAGAAAGGCTTCCCATCCCAATGAAAACAGAATCCATTACCTGCAAGTCCGTGTGTGACCTGGTTCCCCGTTTCCCCCTCAGCTCCTTTTCTGCCTCTCCTGTCCTCACTCACAGGCCTCCTTCCTTGAATATGCAGGCATTGTAGGACCTTTCTATTTCATGTTTTTCTGTCTGGAATGCTCTTTCCCAGGCTATTCTGATGGTTTCTTTTCTCAGTACAATCAGATCTCTGGGCTAATGTGCTTTTCTCAAGTCTTCTCTGACTACCTGCCCTGTCTACTTCCTATCCTTCATCATTGTTTGTCTCCACAAATGCAGGGCTGTTGTCTGCCTTGTTCATTATTGTATCCGCAACACCAGGAACAATGCCCAGCAAGTAGCTGGTGCCCAGTAAAAAAAAATAATTGAATGAATAGATGAGGAAGTGAATGGAGAACCTTGAAACAGCAGAAGGACTTAAAGTGAAGAACAGATGATGTGGCTGGCTAACTGCAGGATACAGTGAAAGAGAAATGAAAGTGTGCATGGTACATTCATCAATCATCTATTTCAGTACGCTGACATCAGAGGCTGTCCTTTTATAGCCTTGGGTCCTTCAGACCACCCTCTTCTTAGTTCCATGTGATAAGCACTAAATGAGGGCTTATACAGGGAGCAATTTATATGACTAGAATGGCTGGGTCATACCTGGTCTCTGTTGAAGGTGAACTTGCCATTCCTGAAAAATACTCTGTACTATACCACATCTTTGTCTTTGCTCCTATTTCTTTCTGCAATATCCTGTGTTTTGTCTTGACGTTGAAATTCCATGTGAATGATCCATTTCCTCCATTGTACTTAATATTTACATGACTTGATTATCACATAAGGACATTCTCCTTCAACTGGAAGTATTTGTTTCTTTCACTTGAATATAAACTTTTAGAGGGTAGAGCCTGGGTCTGGTTCATCTTTTATTTCCCCATACGGTACATCAGTTCAGTTCAGTTGCTTAGTCATGTCCGACTCTTTGCGATTCCATGGACTGCAGCACGCCAGGCTTCCCTGTCCATCACCAACTCCTGGAGCTTACTCAAACTCATGTCCATTGAGTCAGTGATGCCAGCCAACCATCTCATCCTCTGTCATTTCCTTCTTCTCCTGCCTTCAGTCTTTCCCAGCATCAGAGTCTTTTCCAATGGTATGTCTTCGCATCAGGTGGCCAAAGTATTGGAGCTTCCGCTTCAGCATCAGTCCTTCCAATGAATATTCAGGACTGATTTCCTTTAGGATGGATTGGTTGGATCTCCTGGCAGTCCAAGGGACTCTCAAGAGTCTTCTTCAACACCACAATTCAAAAGCATCAATTCTTTGGTGCTCAGAGCTTTCTTTATGGTACAACTCTCACATCCATACATGACCACTGGAAAAAGCATAGCTTTGACTAGATGGACCTTTGTTGGCAAAGTAATGTCTCTGCTTTTTAATATATGGTCTAGGTTGGTCATGGCTTTTCTTCCAAGGAGCAAATGTCTTTTAATTTCATGGCTGCATTCACCATCTGCAGTGATTTTGGAGCACAAAAAAGTAAAGTCTATCACTGTTTCCATTGTTTCCCCATCTATTTGCCATGAAGTGATGGGACTGGATGCCATGATCTTAGTTTTCTAAATGTTGAGTTTTAAGCCAACTTTTTCATTCTCTTTCACTTTCATCAAGCTCTTTAGTTCTTCTTCACTTTCTGCCATAAGGGTGGTGTCATCTGCTGATCTGAGGTTATTGATATTTCTCCCGGCAATCTTGATTCCAGCTTGTGCTTCTTCCAGCCCAGCGTTTCTCATGATGTACTCTGCATAGAAGTTAAATAAGCAGGGTGACAATATACAGCCTTGACGTACTCCTTTCCCAATTTGGAACCAGTCTGTTGTTCCATGTCTAGTTCTAACTGTTGCTTCCTGACCTGCATACAGGTTTCCCAGGAGGCAGATCAGGTGGTCTGGTATTCCCGTCTGTTTAAGAATTTTCTGCAGTTTGTTGTGATCCACACAGTTAAAAGTTTTGTATAGTCAATAAAGCAGAATTAGATGTTTTTCTGAAACTCTTTTGCTTTTTTTGATGATCCAGCGGATGTTGGTAATTTGATCTCTGGTTACTCTGCCTTTTCTAAATCCAGCTTGAACATCTGGAGGATCATGGTTCATGTACTCTGTCGAAGCCTGGCTTGAGAATTTGACCATTACTTTGCTAGCATGTGAGATAAGTGCAATTGTGCAGTAGTTTGAGCATTCTTTGGCATTGCCTTTCTTTGGGATTGGAATGAAAACAGACCTTTTCCAGTCCTGTGGCCACTGCTGACTTTTCCAAATTTGCTGGCCTATTGAGTCTAGCACTTTCACAGCATCAACTTTTAGGATTTGAAAATAGCTCAGCTGGAATTCCATCACCTCCACTAGCTTTGTTTGTAGTGATGCTTCCTAAGACCCACTTGACTTCACATTTCCTAGATGTCTGGCTCTAGGTGAGTGATCACACCATCGTGGTTATCTGGGTCATGAAGATCTTTTTTGAATAGTTCTTCTGTGTATTCTTGCTACCTCTTCTTAATGTCTTCTGCTTCTGTTAGGTCCATGCCATTTCTGTCCTTTATTGTTCCCATCTTTATTTATGTATACAGTATACAATAGATTCTTAAAAGCATTAATTTTAATTAAATATAGAAACTAGTGTCCTTATGTAAAACAAATAACGTATGCCTAAAAATCAAAAGAAGCAATGCCAAATTCCCAAGGAAACTAAATAATAATGAGCTATTTTCATCCATGGATTTTTCTGGTTGTTTTCATCTGTTTAACTTCCTCAGATTGCATTCATGATTTGCAAAGGGCCCATAGAATCAACAGTTTACATGTTATATGTTTTATTTCATTATCTCTTGCTGCATAATACAGCACCATAAAATATAGTGGCTTCAAACAATGACAGTCTATTATTTCTCACAATTTGTGAGTTGACCAGGCTCAGCTGGGTTATTGTTTTGTTCCACATAGTATTGGCTAGTGTCATCAGTATACCGTATGCTTTCACTTTCAGAGCTTGGCTGGGACTGGTATTGGCTACAGAAGGCACGCCTTTGTTCTCCTCAATGAGGCCTCATTTCCTCTGGTTTCTAGCCAGTCTCCTTATAGTGTGGTGGCTGAATTCTCAGCATGTGGAGATGGAGGTGGCCTCTTTTCTTGAGGCCTAGACTGGACCTGGCACATCATCACTTCCACCACATTTTGTTGCTCAACGTGAGCCACAAATTCAAAGAGAGAGAAAGTAAATGTCATTCCTCAATGGAGTGGGGAGCATGCATATTCAGGGATGGGAGAAATTATTAATGGCATTGTTTACAGGCGGTATACATCAGCATGCTTAGATATTCATTAATATTGTCTTTTCAGTGGGAAGTAGAATGATGTTAGTCAACTCCCAAGCCTCTGAGTTTGATTTGAACCGTTGAGTTTTGAGTTGTGAATTGTTTATAGAGAGAAGTGCTGTGAATATTTGGGCATAATTGAGTAGTTGCTGAAGATGATTACTGCCTGTGTTGACCTCGTTTTCTGCTCTACTTGTCTATATTGTGTTGTACGTGTTCCCTTGGTTTGAGTGGAGGTTGGAATCAGAAGCCAAAAGATCTGAAAAGTGGCCCTGAACTCTTCTCTGGTTCTCAGTGTAACTTGGAGCAAGTGACTCTAGCAGTAGGACAGGTAAGCACAGGCCACGAAGCAGAAGCTGATATTTAATGTTAACAGATGGCAGAGGAAAACTTGAGGTACTCAGCTGTTTGGCCTCCAATTTCTCTCTCCTAACTGGCTTCTTTGATTCCATTTTTTCCCACAGCATCCAGAGATCTTTTTTAAAATATGTAAATCAGATCATGTCATTTTCCAGCTTAAAATATCCCAGTGGGTTTCCATTGTACTTGTAATAAAATACAGATTCATCATAAATTGGCTCTTGTTCCCACCTCTTCAACTTCCCCTCCTATGACTTTTCTCCCCTGCTTTATGTTTTAGCCACATTTTGGTTTTTTTTTTCCCTATGCCTGGAGTCTCCCAGGTTTATTCTCCCATGTCCATCCCATCATAGGACCTTTACACTTGCTGTTCCATCTCTCTGGAACACTCTTTCTCTAGATCTCTGTGTGGCTGGTTCCAGATGAGCTGAGAGACCTGTCTTGACTGGGGGTACCCCAGGCCTTCTCACTCACAATTTATCCATTCTTTCTTTCTAGCACTGAACCTGTTTCTGTTTTCCCATGTGTAAAAATGGGGCTGATCAGAAACTAGTGACCTAGGGGCGGGAGGGTGGAGGTGGGGGTCGGGATTGGGAGTTCATGTACACTCATGGCTAATTCATGTCAATGTGTAACAAAACGAATACAGTATTGTAAAGCGAAACAAACTAGAAAATAAAAATTAATTAAAAAAAAAAAAAGAAACTAGTGACCTAGAAAGTCTAATTATAAAAATTCTTGTAAGAAAGAGGGAGGAGGTATCAAGTTTACCTAACACCCAAGTGCTAGTATGCCAGGTGCCAGAGTTTTAGTAGAATTCATATAGCTCCTGATGAGTTGTATAATTATGGAGCTTTTTGTGAGAAATTCGGAACAGAGCTTTAGCAGCAAGCAACCAGGCTGTCCTTAAGGAGAAGGGAAACTCCTCAGTAATCCTGGGACCTGGTCAGTTCAGCTCAGTCACTCAGTCGTGTCCAGCTCTTTGTGACCCCATGGACTGTAGCACGCCAGGCCTACCTGTCCATCACCAACTCTTGGAGTTTACTCAAACTCATGTCCATTGAATCAGTTGTAAGAAAGAGGGAGGAGGTATCAAGTTTACCTAACACCCAAGTGCTAGTATGCCAGGTGCCAGAGTTTTAGTAGAATTCATATAGCTCCTGATGAGTTGTATAATTATGGAGCTTTTTGTGAGAAATTCGGAACAGAGCTTTAGCAGCAAGCAACCAGGCTGTCCTTAAGGAGAAGGGAAACTCCTCAGTAATCCTGGGACCTGGTCAGTTCAGCTCAGTCACTCAGTCGTGTCCAGCTCTTTGTGACCCCATGGACTGTAGCACGCCAGGCCTACCTGTCCATCACCAACTCTTGGAGTTTACTCAAACTCATGTCCATTGAATCAGTGATGCCATCCATCCTCTGTTGTCCCCTTCTCCTCCAGCCTTCAATCTTTCCCAGCATGAGGGTCTTTTCAGACGAGTCGGTTGTTGGCATCAGGTGGTCAAAGTATTGGAGTTTCAGCTTCAGCATCAGTCCTTCCAATGAATATTCAGGACTGATTTCCTTCAGGATGGACTGGTTGTATCTCCTTGTAATCCAAGGGACTCTCAAGAGTCTTCTCCAACACCACGGTTCAAATGCATCATTTTTTCGGTGCTCAGCTTTCTTTATAGTCCAACTCTCACATCCATACATGGCTACTGGGAAAACCGTAGCTTTGACTAGATGAACCTCTGTTGGCAAAGTAATATCTCTGCTTTTTAATATGCTGTCTACGTTGGTCATAGCTTTTCTTCCAAGGAGCAAGAATCTTTTAAATTCATGGCTGTAGTCACAATCTGCAGTGATTTTGGAGCCCACCCCCCAAAATAAAGTCTCTCACTGTTTCCATTATTTGTCCATCTATTTGCCATGAAGTGATGGGACCAAATGCCATGATTGTAGTCTTCTGAATGTTGATTTATAAGCCAGTTTTTCCACTCTCCTCTTTCACTTTCATCAAGAGGTTCTTTAGTTTTCACTTTCTGTTATAAGGGTGGTGTCATCTGCATATCTGAGGTTATTGATATTTCTCCCAGCAGTCTTGATTCCATCATGTGCTTCATCCAGCCTGGTGTTTCGCATGATGTACTCTGCGTGTAAGTTAAATAAGCAGGGTGACAATGTACAGCCTGATATGTAAGACTGAATTTGAATCCTGAGTTAATGATCCCCCTCAGATGACTATTGTAAACAAAGACAATCTGAAGTTGGTCAACTTCAAAAAATAAAATGAAAGTAAGATTGATAATAACGGAATATACTTCACAAAGCTGTAATGAGGATTCAAAAGTTAGTATTTATAAGGATATCTCACACATGGTGGGCTTTCCTGATAGCTCAGTTGATAAAGAATTGGCCTGTGATGCGAGAGACCTTGGTTCAATTTCTAGGTCGGGAAGATCTGCTGGAGAAGGGATAGGCCACTCACTCCAATCTTCTTGGGCTTCCCTGTGGCTCAGCTGGTTAAGAATCTGCCTGCCATGTGGGAAATCTGGGTTCAGCCTCTGGGTTGGGAAGATCCCCTGGAGAAGGGAACAGCTACCCCCCCACTCCAGTGTTCTGGCCTGGAGAATTCCATGGACTGTATAGTCCATGGGGTCTCAAAGAGTCGGACATGACCGAGTGGCTTTCACTTTCCCTTTCTTGCACAAATGTGAGCTGTATTATTATATTATGTTTTACTACCTGAAGTTGTCCTGCTCATTTATTTTCTTTCATCCAGCTCTAGATTGTAATCTCTTTGCAAGCAGGGACTGATTTTGCCTGTCTTGTTCATATCCCATTCGTATTCCCTTTGTGTTGGTACATACAGTGTATCTTTAGCATGTATCTGTAAAATGAGTAAATCAAAGACAGAATGGTCATCCTGAACAGGTCAGTAAAATTCATGGTAACATACAATTAAAGCTTGAGAAAGAGTGGATTGTAAGAGATTATTTAGTTGTTCAAAATGAATGTAAGATATTTTGATCCAGAAGAATTGTATTTTGGTAATTTAACTGGAGATATTGTTTTATTTTTATGGAATTTTGAAAAGTGGAGAAATGTCAGAATTATGAAGGAAGGTAAATGCAATCCTGATTTTCAGTAGTGAGGAGTATGGGTTCAAAAACCATAGACTTGGTAATGCTATGGTGATACAGTGGTTAGGACTCCACACTTCCATTGCAGAGGGCACGAGGTCAGTCCCTGGTCAGGGAACTAAGATTCTCATGCCACATGGCACAGCCAAAAAAATAATATAAAAATATTAAAAACAAACAAACCATAGACTGAGAAGGAGCTTTATGCTATTTGTGGGTAGAGTTCTAGAATGGATTATTGAAAGGATGATTTTTGAATGCTTAACAGTGTTGCTTAGTGGCAAAGTGGAACTCTGTTTAAGAAAAGAGGCCTAGAAAAATAAGCTGATTTTTTTTCAAGTCACTTCTTAGTTTGGTGGCAGAATCAAAATGAAAATAAAGACTCCCTGATTCTGTTCCAAGGGTGTTTTCAAACTGGGATCTTAGAACGTCTCAGATTCTATATGCCATAGAGACTTTTTTGTATATTTTTATTTTGAGGATAAACTGAAAAAAAAAAAAAGAGAGAGGCACTTTTAAAGACAGTTTCTCAGTTGGGGAACATTGACTCCTGGAAGTTCAAGGACATAGCCACAAAGGTCCATGAGATTTGATTCTCCTTCCCACTCCTTTAAAAGAGATCTGTATAGTACTCTAGGGCAAGAAACTTGTCACTGTGACATTTGGCCAATTTATCTGATTAACCAAACAGTGCATGTTGTCCATCTATAAGAAATAGCACATTTTCCCCTCAGACCTGTGCTTTCCTATATGGCAGCCTCCACCATGTGTGGCTGTTGGATAATGAAAATGTGACTGCTCCAAACTGGTATGTCCTGTAGGGGAAGAGTGTGTCTTGAATTTCAAATACCTAGTACCAAAAGGAAAAAAAAGTAAAATATCTCATAATTATTTACGTTATTCTGAGTATCTGTTGAAGTGGAAAGATTTTTGATAATTAGGCTACCTAAAATATATTATTATAAATATATAATTATAATCAAGATTAATTATACTTCATTTTTCTTTAAAAAATGTGACTGCTAGTTCAACATAAAACTTATAATTATGTATGTAGCGTGCATTGTTGGATGGTGCTGCGTTAGAACCTGTTGCCTCTCCCAGGAGGCAAGGTAAAGGAGTTGGTGTTGAACACTGGTATGCAGATGACGTGATATGACAGCTGCTTTCATCCATTTGGATGGCTCTCATTCATGGAAGAGATTCTCTCTGTTGTATATTTCTCGGAAGGTAGAAGGAAGACAAATAGCTGGAAATGTCAGGTTAATATGAGAAAGATGTTTCTAAAGTTGTCCAGATATGGTTATGGGCTCCTTCTAGATGTAGCAAATCCGTCATCATTATTATATCCCTCATGCATTATTCAAGCAGCAGCTAAGTTGCGGCTTGAAAGATTGTTTAGAGAGCTCAGGTGGTTAAAATGAATTCCCTTCCCAACCCTGAGATTCTGATCCTGAAATGAAATCAGGCCAAGGGCTGGTTTTAAAGAAATATGAAATAGATGGATTCTGTGGGCAGGAGAAGAAAACAAAATTTCCTTCACTCTTTGTGTCCTTTTCCTTTAAACTTTCATTTGAATGTTTTTTAGTTGAGGAGCTTTGCATGCTTGGTTACAGACAAACATTTGATTCTGTGAATCTGGTGAGTAGTGTGTTGGTTGGGAATGTGCTTGCTAACAAGTCAAGCAAATGGACAAAATCCACCAAACTGACATTGACAAAGTGAGTCGCTGCTGCTGCTAAGTTGCTTCAGTCGTGTCCGACTCTGTGCAACCCATAGACGGCAGCCCACCAGGCTCCCCCGTCCCTGGGATTCTCCAGGCAAGAACACTGGCGTGGGTTGCCATTTCCTTCTCCAATGCATGAGAGTGAAAAGTGCAAGTGAAGTCACTCAGTCGTGCCTGAATCTTAGCGACCCCATGGACTGCAGCCTACCAGGCTCCTCTGTCCATGGGATTTCCAGGCAAGAGTACTGGAGTGGGGTGCCATTGCCTTCTCTGAAAGTGAGTCCAGATCCCTTTAAATCATTTAACAGGAAGTCTGGAAGTCAGCTGCTTCTGGCATTGGTTCATTGGCTCAAAGGCCTCAGGGCAAGTGTCTCTGTTCTCCTCTTGGCTTCTCTTTTCCTTCCGGTAGCAAGATGACTGCCGCTACCAACAGTGCAGCTATAAGACTGGAAGCTACGGGAAGGAGTAGCTCCTGATGCACCTGTCACTTTTATCAGGAAAAGCACTAGTCTTTTCAGAAATTACCAGCACACTTCCTCTTTTGTTTCATTGGCTGAAACAGTCATGTGGCCACTCCTCGCTGCAAGCAAATGTTTGTTGTCCTAGCCTCTAGAATGGAGACAGTACAAGAGAACAAGGTTGGGGATGGTGGTTGAGTTAGCCTGAAGAGCAGAGTCTGCCACATATTAGCCTCACGTGTGACTGAGGGCGCCACTCCCAAGTCAACAACTTTTAAAAGATGGGAGAGGCTTCCCTGGTGGTCCATTGGCTAAGACTCCACACTCCCAATGCATGGGGGCCAGGTTTGATAGCTGCTTAGAGAACTAGATCCCACATGCCACAACTAAAAGATCCTGCGTGCTGCCGCTAAGACCTGGCACAGCCAAATAAATAAATAAATAAAATATTAAAAAAAAAGAAAGAAAGAAAGCTGAGGACCAGAGAAGTTGACATCTTTGATTCTGATATATAACATGGGTTCGATCCCTGGGTCGGGAAGATCCCCTGGAGGAGAAAATGGTGACCTACTCCAGTATTGTTGCCTGGAAAATCCCATGGACAGAGGAGCCTGATGGACTGCAGTCCATGGGGTTGCAGAGTTGGACATGACTGCGCGACTGAGCACCTAAATTACTAGTTCAGTTCAGTTGCTCAGTCGTGTTCGACTCTTTGCCACCCCATGAACTGCAGCAGGCCAGGCCTCCCTGTGCATCAACAACTCCGGTAGTCTACCCAAACTCATATCCATCAAGCAGTGATGTTATCCAACCATCTCATCCTCTGTCACCCCATTCTCCTCCTGTCCTCAATCTTTCCCAGCATTAGGGTCTTTTCAAATGAGTCAGCTCTTTGCATCTCACTTTGCCCCTCTACCTTACAAACTTCACTAGCAAGGAAAGCGTGTTCCCAAGATATGGCACATTGGATATAATTGTCACTATCTTAGATCCTTTTAACATAGGTTTAGACATTTTGTTTTATTGCAAAGGAATTTTGAGTAAATGGTTGTAAAACTTGTAAGGGACAGCCTTATCACTTTCACATTCATCTCCCATTTTGTTTTATTCCCCTGTCAGTGTTCCCTGTGGTTCTTTTTTTAAACCAATGGCCCATTAGGCGTATCAGTGAAATAATGTATGTCTAAGAGTGAAATGGCTTTAAGCCACCACGGTTACTGGTGCTCAGCTGATCGCCACTCACTGCTTCACATACTCCTTAGATATGCAGTTGCATAATCTAAAAGGGTTCTGCTTTGAAGGAAAAAAGCAGATTGATGGATTACTATTGATGGATTGTAAAAATGAAAATTGAACCAGTTTCCACTACCTCTTCTAAAGGCTCAAGACTCCCACTACCCCTGCACCCTGCCCCACTGCTCTCAGCAAAATCCCCTGTGAACTATACTTTAGGAAATGATGGTGCTGGCAGTGTTGTGATGGAATTTGTGAGAGCAAGGAAATGGAAGGTTGGACATATATAAGAAAAGCAAGTTTTGATGAAGAGGAGAATTGACCTGTGGAGTATTGTCAGGCAAAATGAGATTGGTGTGTAATAATGGAAATAATATGATATATGAAATAGTAAGAGTCCACTGTGGGTTGAGAAGTTGGGGACATTTACTTTGACCATTTAGTGGGCAGAGAATTTGAATAGGGAACTAGCTCTGTGTGGAATGCTTCCTCTGTCTCTTCATTGTTGGGTTTTCTATATACCTCTCTTAACCTCTTAATGAGGTAGGTATTTCCCCCATTTTGCAAAGAAAGAAGTTCAGAGAATGAACTTTTCCAGTGGTTGAAAACTAATACATCATGGTGCTGTTATTGAAACCCAAGGCTGATTCAAAGACCTGTGCTGTCCTACTGAATTCATCTGAATGTTTGCAAAATCTGCAGCTCTGATTGGTTTTGTGGTTAACGTTCTTGAACTGGCAACAAGTAAATGGTTTAGCTATCTAGCGAGCTGAGCCTCTTTAACTTTGTTAGGTCTCATTAGAGACCATCTATTATTTATCTGGGACAATCAATGCATTTTTACATTTAACTACATATTTGATTTTTCTCAGGTCTTACTTTTTGTATTAATGAACCGTGCTTTACTAGTACTGTTTTTTTGGAGGGGTACTTGTCTTATCAGAGAAAAACCTTATTCAGGTAAACAAATACATGCCATGACAATAAAGAACTATATAAGTTATTATTTTTCCCCGTTCTTTTCTGCCATGCATCTTACCAGGTAGAAGTTTGGTTTTCATAGCAAGAAAGAACAAGTAACAACTTTGTGAACCATGGCATTTGAGATTAGACTGATAAGACAGTAACCTACAGCACACTAGTTAACCAAAAGGAATAGAGCTGCTGCCGAAGGAGACAGAGGAAGGTCTGTTGTAGCTGAGAGTACTCTTTGGCATTTGGCCATCACACTGTCACGATAACATGAAGAAGCAGGAACCTTGGAATTGCTTTCTTTTATATTCCTTTCCTGGATAATTACCAACCATACTCAGATTTTGAAAAGTCCTTTTATTTTGTGATTGCATCTTTCAGCAACAACTCTTATTATCCTGTTATGTAATTTGTCTCATTTATGATACTCAGGTGGGAAAACTTTCAGCTTCAGCAATCGTAAGGATCACCATGATTGAGCATTTTGTGGTGCTTTCACTTGTTTTGCTGTTGAGAAGACAGGGTTCAGGGCAGGTGAATTCTTTCCAGATGTGTTTTTAAATAACCGAATAGATCCCTGGGGTTTCTTCAGGATAGCCCAAGTGACTGTGTGTTCTTGCCCCCTTCATGCACAGCAGCTTCCTGAGGTCACTCTGCAGAGGGCTCTGTGGTTGTGGGATAATTCCACGGTTCATACTGAACCAAGGAGGATGAGTAATAGTCCTCCAAGCAGCGAATCCCTGGGCTTTCCAAAGTCTGCTTGTTTGGACACCAGAACCTGTCCCTCTCCAGGAGACACACAGCAGTTTTGCTTTCATTTGCTTTCTCACCATCCTAGGCATGAAATGGAATAGTTTTCTCCCAGAAGACAATGTTCCTGTGTAGAAGTAAATGATAGCACTTCACAAGCTTTGAGGAGTCTAGAGTCAGGCCCATTAGTAACTGACATTGTAATGACTCAACTTGACACCTTTGGCCTTCTCCTGAGGTTACTGAGGAGGGGAGGTATGGGAAATGTGGTCCCTTGACCGACTATGCCCAGCACGCAGCTCAGCGACGGGCAGCAAGGATGGCTGAGCCAGCCGGAGAAGCCTGCAAGTGGATGGGATTTTCTGCCTTGTCCTGACATGGAAGACAGAGCATGCCAGCCTCCGCATTAAGGTACTCACTGGGTCTGGAGGACTGAATGCAGCTTTGAGATGTGCCTCTTCTTGCCAACCATGTTCAAGGGAGAATTGGGACCCCCCCTTGGGGGTTGGGGAGAGCTCTTTATGAAGCTTTTCCTGACACATATATTCCTGGAGGAGAACATTGTGTTGTTCTCCTGGGCTCACCTCTAACACAGAACTTATGTTATGCTTGTCTGTTTTCTTTTTTATCTCCCTAGACTGTGAACCCTTGAAGACAGGGATTATGTCTTATCACTGTTTTAATACTCAGTTTCTATGATGTGTTCAGTAAATGTTTGTTTAACGAAATACCAATGTTCACTTCCTTTCTTCGACATGGTACTCCATCCTGTGCAAGGGTAGAATTATATCAGAAATTATACCAGTTATCTTCACTTGGTACTTACACTAATGAAACCCAGTAGCATAGATGTAAGTAGAGTTGAAAAGTGAAGGTGATTATAAACTACATAGAAATATACTTAATAGAATTGGTCAGAATTTATGTGAAAAAGACGTCCAAACTTAACTGAGGCACTTAAATGAACACTTAAATAAATAAAGAAAAAACATACCATGTATATTGGCTGGAAGAGTTGATATGGTTAGTGTATCAGTATCACTTTTGTCCACCGTAGTCTAAAATTTAATGCTATTACAGCAGGACTTGCAATGGGATGATTATTCCATGGAACATGCTAAAATAGTCCAGAATAATATTGTTTGAGAAGAATGAAGAATGAAAAATGGGAGATTTTTATCTCACCAAATATTAAGACATTGTAAACTATAGTAAAAACAACGTAGCATATAAAATAGAAGTCAGGATAACCTGGATTCCAAAACTTGATGAAGACATTTTAAGGAACAAATGTAGACTTCAGTACCGTAGATGTAAAAAGCCTTAAAAAATATTGACAAGTTGAATCTAGCAAAACAGAAAAAGGATAATACATCTTTGCCAAATTTATCTCAGAAACTCCAGGTCAGCTTAGTGTTTGAAGCTATGTACTTTATCATGTTAACAGAATAAAAAAGAAATTAGAATGGAATTTAGAGCTAGCCTAAAAACAAACTTGTGTATAGATATGGAGACCTGGTACAAACCCACAGTTCCTTATTTGAAACATATTTCAGAATTTTGATTTTTAAACAATATCTCATAGTCAAACGTGTTTATTTCCATAGCAAAACTGATTAGTAGTGACACTAAGTGGAATAAAGACCAGAAATAGCATCAGCATTACCTCAGGTAAAGCTTTGCTACCACATGATTTTGGCACTGAACTTAAAACCCAGAGAGTTCTTTGTTTTTAATATTTTTATGATTTCAGAATCTCAGAGAAGGAATTATCTACTGTTTTACATAAAGTTGGCACATTTCAAATCATTGATGACAGGATTTCTGAAGGATGTTGTGGTTGCATACTAGTCATTTAAGAGAAGAAGAAAGTTAAATCCCTACTTTATAGCAAAATTAATTTTTTTTTTTTTTTCTGTGCTGCATGGTTGCAGGAACTCAGTTCCTCCACCAGGGATTGAACCGAGATGCTCAACAGTGATAAAGGGTAGAGTTCTAAACACTGGACTGCCAGGGAATTCCTAATGATTTATAATTAGAGATCTTACTATTAAGGATGGACTGTCAGAGAGTTCCCAATGATTTATAATTAGAGATCTTACTGTTAAGAAATTAAAGAATCTGTAAAAGTAACAATAAACTATACACTCAGTATTTATAATCTTGTGATACTGGAGGTCTTTGTAAGCATTACACCAGTGGTAGAAACTGAAGAATGAAAAAGATGAAAAGAGAGATTAGATTTAATGATGTAAAAATTAACTTCTATACAGCAAAGAACACAATAGTAAGTTAAAAATGAATGCCAACACGGGAAATATATTGGTATCATGTATAGTAGCAGCCAAGGAATTATTACCCATAATTTATAACAAACTTTTACAGATTAATAAACAAAAGATGAATTCTCCAGTACATAAAAAGGACCAATTATATGCAAAGCCTATTTGCAAGAGAAGAAATACAAATGGCTGCCAATATTCTACCAGACGACAGTTTGGACTGTGCAACTTCTCCAGCTCCTGTAGCCACTACAACTGGTGGCTACTATTTACTGAGTGTTCACTGTGTGTCGGGGACTGGGCTGAGGGCTTTACCCGTGATGCTTAAGACAATACTAAGGTACAATTATTTACACTTTGCAAAGACGAGTATATGATTTAGCGAATCAAGGCAGCTTGTCCTAGATCACACGTGTAGCAGGACTTTTGTAACTCAGGACTCTTAGCTTCCAAAGCACTTGCTTTTCAGTAGACACTGGCTTACTGTCTCAATGTATCAGTGTACTTATGAAGTGAAAATGCAGATGAAAGCAACCTGAAGTTACCATTTGTTTTGTCTATCAGATTGGCAATAGTTTATTTCTTTGAAATTTTATTTATTTGTTTTTATTTTATTTGTTAAAACATTTTTATTAAATTACTTTACAATATTGTATTGGTTTCTGGCATGGTTTAAAAAGGATCCTCATTGCCAGGGAAGCTCAGGATGTGGAGAAGCCTGCAGTCTTTTCTATTGCGGGTGGGAGTGTCAATTGGCGTGATCCTTCTGAAAGGCAGTTTGGCAATATGTATCAAAAGTCACATCCTTTGACATAGTATTTCTACTTCTAGGAATTTATCTGAAAGGACTAATTTGACATTCTTATATGCACAAGGATATTCAATTCAGTATTGTTTATAAAAACACAAGGTTGAAGGAAGTTTACTTGTCTTTCAGTGAGAGATAGGTTAAATGAGTTGGGGGAGAACTGATGACATAGATAGAACTGTATTTGTTAATTGTTAAATATTGTCCTACTCAATCTTATTATTGAGTAGAAAAAGAAAACAAAGCAAAACAAAGCAGGTTGCAAAACAGTACATGTGGCGCAACCCTATATTTGAGAAACTCAAAATGTTTATATATGTGTATACGCCAAGAAGAAAGTCTAGAACTCAGTGTTGACAGTCGTGTAATTATAAGTGACTTATTTCCTTTATATTTTATGAAATATGTATTGATTTATTTTTGCTATACACATATACTCTGGTTTTTACAAAGTACTTAAAAATATATATAATCTTCTGGTACTGATGGAACATCCCAACTTGAAGATTAAGCACGAAACTTGGGGATCTCATCCAGGTCTGTAAATTTACTTTGCTTTTGTTAGCAGGTATTTAGGTACTTCCTGTACTTATATTTTACTCTTTGAAAGTTGACACAGGCATGAGTTTACATAAACATATGATTTCCTACATGTTCTTCCAAGAATTGCCAGACTTCTTTTTCACTGGCTTACAAAATCCAGTCAATGTGAAATTGACATGAATAAACTTTTTAATAGATATGAGGTGAGGTGAGGTGAGGTGAAGTCGCTCAGTCGTGTCTGACTCTGCGACCCCATGGACTGTAGCCTACCAGGCTCCTCCCTCCATGGGATTCTCCAGGCAAGAGTACTGGAATGGGTTGCCATTTTCTTCTCCAGGGATATTCCCAACCCAGAGATCAAACCCCAGTCTCCTGCATTCCAGGCGGACGCTTTAACCTCTGAGCCACCAGGGAAGTCCCATTTTCAGTAGTATTCCCCTTTCAATCCATTTCTTTTTAACTTTTATATATCCATATGCTGTTTTTATCTTTTAAATTGTTTTACAGTTTTTACTGATGGGCTTAGTCCCTGTACTTAGTTGAGTTACTGGTTTATTCAGATTTATTTCAATTATCTTATGCTGTGCTATTTGTCTCATTTATTTTTGCCTTAGGATTAAAGAACATTTTTTTCTTTTTCTAAATTGGAAGTTATATATTCTATTTTTTTTTTCATTTTTCTTTCTTTTGTTTGTTCTTTTAGCAGCTACCCTGGAAATGTCAGCATGTATATCTAGTTTAAAGTCTAAGGTTAATCAACATCTTTACCCACCTTTGTAACACCAGAGCATGTGGGGTCTGATCATTACATTTATTAAATACAGCTGTTGATTAGGATGTTGTGTATGTATGGGGGAGATGGATGGGAGGTACATATAAACATTATTGTAATGTAATCTGTGTTTATTTAAATTTTCTAAAACTTTGCTGAGTTTTGTTCAGTATTCTTTGTTCCATCAGATCTTCCTTCTGAAATCATTGTTCTTATTGAAAAATATAATTTAGATTTTCATTACTTATAGAAGGTCATTGGCAGTGAACACTCTCAGTATTTGTCTTAAGTGTTACTATTTTGCCCTAATTGATAGATATAAGGAAGTCCTATTCATGTTTGCCCAATTGGGAGATCAAAGTCAGATTTCCTTATTGGGCTGATATCTTCTTAATAATAGATAGAGTTTTCAAAAGTAGTCTTTATAAATTGTAGCTGAGGCTCAGTTTGTGAAGAATCTACCTGCAATGCAGGAGACACAGGATATGCAGGTTCCATCCCTGGGCTGGGAAGATCCCCTGGAGGAGGGCATGGCAACCCACTCCAGTGTTCTTGCCTGAAGAATCCCATGGACAGAGGAGCCTGGCGGCTACACTCCTATGGCTCGCAAAGAGTTGGACACGACTGAGCGACTAAACAGGAGGAGTCCTGCCCCAGAAAATGGTTTAGAAAAGTATTATTTCTCATAGGGAAGCAGTCATGTGGAGAATATCTTAAAAGGTTTGATATAACCCAGAATTTACTATGAAACTGTGGAAATTAACATAAGGCATGTGAATAGTTTGCACAGCACTTTTCAGCACCTTTCTAACCATTCACATTGTTTAGTGATGAGAACTGTGGACTAAGGGGTGTATATTTTGGTCATGTTTGAAGATGTGGATGCAAGAATTTGAGTTCCCTTGGATTGAACTGGCAGTTTAAGACATAGATTTTTACATTGCTTACCAAATGAAAGGGAAAACATTTGGTAGTGAAATTGCTGACTGTAGATAGTTCTAGAGGCTGTCTATGGTAACAGAACAAAGTGACAGTCACTGAGCAAATGATTAGTAATGGGCTCTTAGAGACAGTGTCTTTATGTAGTAGTTATTTTAAATTATCTTTAAAGTGGCTTATTGACCCTATTCTGTTTTGACATTCTCTTTGAAACCTGCAAGTTACACTGATACTATTTAAATAGTGGAACTCTTCTGTAGCAGTTAAGAAGATGCATTTTGGAGACAGGTAGCCCCAAGTTAAAGTATAAGTTCAATTACGTGGTAGTTTGTTGGCCTTTGGCAGGTTACCCAATCTCTCTAAGTCTCTCTCAGTTTCTTCATCTCAAAAATACCAACCGTACAGGGCTGTTAAGAGGACGAAATGAGATAATTGACACAAAAACCTTAATAGCATCTGACACGCAGTAAATGCTCAGGTTGCACTAATTATATAGTTAAATCTCATTCAGAATACTTTTTATAATTTTTGTGGCATAATTGAAAGAAGGCATGTTGTACTGTGTAACGGATGCACATCTGAGTCCAGGCTGTGTCCATTAATAACTCCATAATCTTGGGCCAATCACTTCTGTGCTGAGCCTGAGTTTTCTCTCCTGTGAAATGGGGTCTGAATACTTACCTTGTCAGATGTTGTGAGGATTAGAGGCGATAGGCCAAGTGTCCAACTCTATGTTTGGAGCAAAGCAATAGATATTCAACGAATGATAACTATTGTCGTTGCTATGAAAGCTAATAAATTTCAAAGAACATCTTAAGGGCTTTTTATTTCCTCTCCTTGTTGCTTACCTTTAGTTTCATGTCTTTGAGAAACTGGGTACACATATCCAAGGCTATGCAATATTCGAAAAGGTAAAGAAGTTATATAAAATTGATCATAATACATTTGGTAAACCAAAAGAATAAGAATCTGAAGTAATGAATTATATCACTACAGAAGAATGTGTACCGAGGGCCTTGCCTTGGAGGTGGTTTTTCTTCATAAACCTGCCTGTCACAATTACTGGATTTGTTTGCTGCCTCCCTCCCAATTTGAAATGGTTAGCTCTATGAAGGCAGGGACTCTGGTTATCTTGTTTCCACTACTGTTTCCCCAGCTAACACTGGGCTTTATATTAAATGCTCTAAAAATATGGAATAGAGACTGGCTGGAGCAAATTTATGCTTTATTCAGTCCCTTCTTGAATCTGATTCTAACAATGCAGGCAGTTTATGAAATGGTGCAGGTATCCCATGTTTTACTAATGTTTAAATAAGAAAGGGGAAAGCCACTGCTAAGATTTCGAAAGTTAGTAAAGTAGCAGCAAAAAATTATGAAGGGCAGAAACAAGACCCAGTACAGAACTGGGGGAAAATTGAATAAAACAAGTTATCTGTCTTTGTGTCCCTTTCCCACTAAACTTTAAGAAATTTAAAGTCAAGCACCAAAACTTGTTTATTTCCTGTATTCTAAAATGAAGCACCCTGGTGGCTCAGAGGTTAAAGCGCCTGCCTCCAATGCGGGAGACCCGGGTTCGATCCCTGGGTCGGAAAGATCCCCTGGAGAAGGAAATGGCAATCCACTCCAGTATTCTTGCCTGGAGAATCCCATGGACGGAGAAGCCTAGTAGGTTACAGTCCAGGGGTCGCAGAGAGCGGACACGACTGAGCGACTTCACCACCACCAAAATGAAGCACAGTTCCTGGCTCTTAGTAGCTGTTGAATAAATGGATGAATGAATGAATGAGACATCTTTTACCTTTGAAGTGGCCTTCTTGTGTTCTTAATACTAAAATTAGGAAAAGGTATAGATCCTTATTGCCAAATTCAGACTTAAATTGAAGAAAGTAGGAAAAACCACTAGACCATTCAGTTATGACCTGCTGCTGCTGCTGCTGCTAAGTCACTTCAGTCGTGTCCAACTCTGTGCGACTCCATAGACGGTAGCCCACCAGGCTCCGCCGTCCCTGGGATTCTCCAGGCAAGAACACTGGAGTGGGTTGCCATTTCCTTCTCCAATGCATGAAAGTGAAAAGTGAAAGGGAAGTCACTCAGTCGTGTCTGACTCTTAGCAACCCTATGGACTGCAGCCTACCAGGCTCCTCCGTCCATGGGATTTTCCAGGCAAGAGTACTGGAGTGGGGTGCTATCGCCTTCTCCGCAGTAATGACCTAAATCAAATCAAATCCCTTACGATTATACAGTGGAAGTGACAAATAGATTCAAGGGATTAGATCTGATAAACAGAGTGCCTGAAGAACTATGGACGGAGGTTCATGACATTGTATAAGAGGCAAGGATCAAGACCATCCCCAAGAAAAAGAAATGCAAAAAGGCAAAATGGTTGTCTGAGGAGGGCTTACAAATAGCTGAGAAAAGAGGAGAAGCTAAAGGCAAGGAGAAAAGGAAAGATACACCCATTTGAATGCAGAGTTCCAAAGAATAGCAGTGAGAGATAAGAAAGCCTTCCTCAGTGATCAATGCAAAGAAATAGAGGAAAACAATAGAACAGAAAAGACTGGACATCTCTTCCAGAAAATTAGAGATACCAAGGGAACATTTCATGCAAAGACGGGCTCGATAAAGGACAGAAATGGTATGGACCTAACAGAAGCAGAAGATATTAAGAAGAGGTGGCAAGAATACACAGAAGAACTGTACAAAAAAGATCTTCATGCCCAGATAGGCACAATAGTGTGATCACTCACCCAGAGCCAGACATCCTGGAGTGTGAAGTCAAGTGTGCCTTAGGAAGCATCACTACAAACAAAGCTAGTGGAGGTGATGGAATTCCAGTTGAGCTATTTCAAATCCTAAATGATGCTGTGAACGTGCTACACTCAATATGCCAACAAATTTGGAAAACAGCAGTGGCCACAGGACTGGAAAAGGTCAGTTTTCATTGCAATCCCAAAGAAAGGCAATGCCAAAGAATGCTCAAAACACTGCACAATTGCACTTATCTCACATGTTAGCAAAGTAATGCTCAAAATTCTCCAAGCCTGAGTTCAACAGTACGTGAACTGTGAACTTGCAGATGTTCAAGCTGGTTTTAGAAAAGGCAGAGGAACCAGAGATCAAATTGCCAACATCTGTGGGATCATAGAAAAAGCAAGAGAGTTACAGAAAAACATCTGCTTTATTGACTATGCCAAAGCCTTTGACTGTGTGAATCACAACAAACTGTGGGAAATTCTTAAAGAGATGGAAATACCAGACCACCTATCTGCCTCCTAAAAAATCTATATGCAGGTCAAGATGCAACAGTTAGGACTGGACATGGAACAACAGAATGGTTCCAAATTGGGAAAGGAATACATCAAGGCTGCATACTGTCACCCTGCTTATTTAACTTATATGCAGAGCACATCATGCGAAATGCTGGGCTGGATGAAGCACAGGCTAGAATCAAGATTGCTGGGAGAAATATCAATATCCTCAGATATGCAGGTGACACCACTCTTATGGCAGAAAGTAAAGAAGAACTAAAGAGCCTCTTGATGAAAGTGAAAGAGGAGAGTGAAAAAGTTGGTAAAGCTCAACATTCAGAAAACAAATATCATGGCATCTGGTCCCATCACTTCATGGCAAATAGATGGGGAAACAATGGAAACAGTGACAGACTTCATTTTTTTGGGCTCCAAAATCACTATAGATGGTGACTGCAGCCATGAAATTAAAAGACACTTGCTCCTTGGAGAAAAGCCATGACCAACCTAGCCAGCATATTAAAAAGCAGAGATATTACTTTGCCAACAAAGGTCGATCTAGTCAAAGCTATGGTTTTCCCAGTAGTCATGTATGGATGTGAGAGTTGGACTATAAAGAAAGATGAGTGCCAAAGAATTGATGCTTTTGAACTATGGTGGAGAAGACTCTTAAGAGTCCCTTGGACAGCAAGGAAATCCAACCAGTCCATCCTTAAGGAAACCAGTCCTAAATATTCATTGGAAGGACTGATGCTGAAGCTGAAGCTCCAATACTTTGGCCACCTTATCAAAGAACTGTCTCATTGGAAAAGACCCTTACGCTGGGAAAGATTGAAGGCGGGAGTAGAAGGGGATGACAGAGGATGAGATGGTTGGATGGCATCACCAACTCAATGGACATGAGTTTGAGTAAGCTCCAGGAGTTGGTGATGGACAGGGAAGCCTGGAGTGCTGCAGTCCATGGGGTCTGAAAGAGTCGGACACAACTAAGTGACTGAACTGATAGTATGATTCAGAGAAAGAATAGCGGAGATAGAACCAGAGAGACACAGGTTTAAAACTGAATTGAGAAAAGTAATAAGTATGCCTTGCAAGTGGGTTTATTGGGAGAGTGGTATATGAGGTGAGTGGCGCATGTAAGAGGTCCTTGAGAGATCTTAGCCCCTGTTTTCTGCCTCACTCTCTTTGGTCTCATCTGGGGAAAACTTTTGAGGATTATGGTACATAAATTGTTAAAATGAGAACCTCAAAGCAGAATCATAGCAGTGGAACTATGGTGTGAATCCATACATGGCACTCACATTTGTCAGAGCAAGCATATTGCTGGAGTCTTAAACAGCAGTGGAAGACGTGGTGGGAATTGGGAAATCACATTCCTATTATTCTTGTCTGTGGTCAACCTATTACTAGAAAAAAACCAAACTGATCTCTAAAGTCCTTAAGTTCAAAACTTTCCATTTTGACTTCCACCATTAATGTTTTCCCATCTTCACTTAAAAATATCACCTAATCCAGCTCTCCCTCAGATTCTTCCTTCTCCTAGAGTTATTTTGTTCTCCATAGTAAATTCTGTCTTTTATGTCCATCAATGGCATTTCAAATACTTTTGATGGATTGATGGAAGATGTGTTAAATTTTGATAGATTCAATAGTTTCCTTGAGTTTCACACTGATTTCTTTCATGATGTGACTAGGTAGCCTGATTATTCCCCTGTTCCCCAGCTCCCTGCTGCTGCTAAGTCATGTCAGTTGTGTCCGACTCTGTGTGACCCCATAGACGGCAGCCCACCAGGCTCCTCTGTCTCTGGGATTCTCCAGGCAAGAGCCCTGGAGTCAGTTGCCATTTCCTTCTCCAATGCATGAAAGTGAAAAGTGAAAGTGAAGTTGCTCAGTCGTATCTGACTCTTAGCGACCCCATGGACTGCAGCCTACGAGTCTCCTCCGTACATGGGCTTTTCCAGGCAAGAGTACTGGAGTGGGGTGCCATTGCCTTCTCCGCCCCAGCTCCCACCTCCATCTAATTATGCTAGAGAGGACAGAGAAGTGTGACTAGTTTTTCTGTTCCTCTGAGGACAGACCTGGAACAAATGGTTTCAGACTATGGCATGATAGACTTGGGTTCAACCAGCAGGATCTATATATCAGCCTTGCACTAGGCTCATTACGTTTAAAAGCTAGAAGTCATTTCACAGCCACATCAGGTTAGTTCTTGTTTGTAGCACCATGGTTGTGTGTGTCTGTGTGCAAAATATGCAGGGCACTGGAGATACAAGAACAGTTAGTTTCTCACGGAATTTGAGTCCAGCAGGGAAGACAGACATGAGACCCATGGTACTGTCTGATAGAGGAAGTGCAGGTATGTGAACAAATGAACCAGTAGGTGGGGATGAATGGATCTGGGACAGGTGGGCCTCTTCATAGGCCATCTGTTGAAGAATAAATTCAAGTTTGCTCTGTGGCCGAGGTCGGAGAGGGTGTCCCAAGTAGAGGAAGGAGTGCGTGGAGACAGAGAGATGTGGACTGGCGTGGCGGGCCAGGGAACTCCCGAGCGATTAGATGCTGCTGGGTTGTCAAGCATGAAGGCCGTGTCAGGTCTGACAGTGCAGGTGGGTTATGGAATCTCTTTAAGTCTGGAAGATCAAAATGAAGCATTTATGTCTCTTAGGTTGGTTTGGGTAGTATTTTTGCCAGAGGTAGGGGCATATACTATATATGTCAGAGAAAAATCCATGACTGTTTTGTAAACATGGAAGTTGTGTTAAATAATTTGAAAGAAAGGGCCCAAACCTTGCACTTGACTGGATTTGCTATTCTGGGATGTACAGTTTTCAAGTCACATAACGAAGAACTGTGTTTTGTGGAACTCTGCTCTTTGTTCATTAAACAAATGCACTCATAAAAAGCAGTACAATTTCAGGGCTCCCTGAAACCCCTCTCCATTGGAGGGGTGTTTTCTTATGGAGCAGAAGTAACCGAATTAAAATGGAGGGTGGCCTCTCTTAGGTCACTCTTGGCTGCCTGAGAGTGTGTGGAACCTTGGATATTGTGTAACCTTTAAATCGTCCATGTTGCCTGTTTCATGGCCTTCCCAGGCCAAGGAACTGGGTAGTCAGTTTCTAGTTCTCAGAACTGGAGCAGGACTGCTGTGCTTGCAGTTGCATGCTTTTTATGGAACAGGGAATGTTGTTTAGGGAATTTAGGCAGCTGGAACCTGCCGCATTAGCAATTTGGACGCAGGAAGAATTTCAGAGTGAGAAAATAAAGCTTATTATATAATTTCATTTGGGTATTTAGGAGGCTGAGAAGGGAGGTGAGAGTATTATGAAGGCAGGCAGGAGAGTTTCATAAACAGCTCCCTTCCTCCCTCTCTATTCATTTTTACTGTAAGAGCTGGATTTAAATAGGGTGATCACGTGGCCCATTTTGAAAAGGGCAGTCATGTTCTTCTGCTGTTTCTTAGCTGTTTTGTCAGTTGGAGCAAAACAACAGCACTGCTCACTTTTTTTGCAGGGTTAGAGGAAAAAGGAAGGGCTGGCAGAATAATGAGGTGGAAAGCAGATGAGAGAGGAGAGGCCAAAAGTGTCAGACTGTGGGGACGAGGACCTGAAGGAGGCCCCTTTGGCCTCAGGGATGGGGCCTGGAACTCTGCCTTTTTGAAGCCTGTTGACGATCTCATCCTAATTTAGCCTTTTGTGGAATCTTCCATGAGGTGCAGTTGCCAACTTCAGCCTTCCTAGAGAATAGAGGCTGCTGAATCTGTTATGAAGTCTACCCAGAAGAGTTGGCAAAGCAGGCCCCCTCCTTAGAACCAGAACACTAACAGAAGGTGAAAGTCCACTCCTCCTTTAAGAAAGCAGAGTCAATTCCTCACACCTGCCTCACCCCCATCCCACCCCATCTCACCCCACCCCCACTGCACAAAGGGAAGAAAGAAAAAACATCAGCTCTCAGCAAAAACTAAAATTGACGTCACTGTAACCTTTGCTTATTCTTTTTTTGTGCGTAAAGTGTTAACCTCTTGTTTCATCTTCGTAAACAATGGAAATCTCATTTCTTTCCAGAAAATTACAAAAGATAACAGGGACCAGATTCAAGCAGAATAAAACTTATAAGTAACCCAGAGAGTCTGGCTTAAAAAAAGAAAGAAAAAAAGAACATGTCTTCTCTGCCTTAAAATATGTCTTAAAGAGAAACCATTCAGGTTCCTAGTGGTTTCTTTCTTCATCACACTAATTTTTATTAGCAGAACGTGATTCTGAAAGGATGCAGGGAGTTTGGCAGGAGAGTTTTACATATTTGTTTTTCCCATCTTCTTACAACAAAATACAAAGTTATCTGACCTTAGAGATGCTTGAACTGAGCTATTCTGATTGACAATGGTCAGGACACAGTAGGATGGGCAGCTGCTGGCCTGATAAAGAACCTGGCTGGCTGTACTTTGCATCTCTCTCTCCTACAACCCAACAGAGAGATTTGAGCAGAGATTAATGTAGCCTCTTCCTCTTTTAAAAAATGTGTCCCCTGATCATTTCCAACACAGATCTGAGGTTGGTATTCACTTATCTTAATAGAATATATTCTTGAAAGTATAGAACATACTATTTTAAATATGTTACTTAGGCCTTATTACATTATTCTGTTTTTAGGGTATGTCAATGGACTAAATTTGTCTGAACTACCGAGATTTAGACTATCTAACTTTTACTGGCATTGGAGGATTTCTCTTAAAAAAGAGCTATTGAGATTACATATCAATATCATATAAATCTTTCTAGGAAAATATAATCGAAAGCATCAAGACTCCTACAGTTGGTGGTTTCTGTTATCTTGGTTCTCAGAGCCATGACAATGTCATTGAATTACAAGAATCCAAAAAGAAAGAAAACTTGTAGTTTTGAAATGGAGAAAAAGAAAGATCCTGGAAGTTGTCTTCTGTTTTTAAAATAGTCATTCTTGCCTTACACATACAAAAATCAGAAAATTATTTTTCATTTTTAAAGAAAACACCCTGCCAGTTTATACTTCTGAATTAATGGAAAGACTAGTAGTTTATAAATAACATTAGTAATAATTGTGGAGCTTATTTACAACTCTGCTTTTGATTTATTGCAAATATGCCTTCAATTTTCTTCCTCATTACCAGTTACCTTCTTTAATTATATAGGACTTTCCTACGATATTTATATCATTTATTTTGAAACGTCTAACTTTAAAAGAGGTTTACTGATTTTTATAGCATAAAATGCGAAGCTTTTCATTTTAGGATAACAGATCATAAACTTAAACATTACTCGGGTAGTTTGGCCAAGAATACAAAACTATATGGAAGGAAAAGTATACTCACCTACTACTGTGTACATTTTTACAACAGAGTGAAAAACATTTGGATTTAGAGTTTTAACTAGTAGTAACCTTATTTGTTTAGTAATGATTTTTCAAATAGAAAAAAAGAGTCGGCTAAAACAGACAGGCACTTACTAGATATTGAACTGAATGAGCTGAAGTTAGTGAAACAGGGTAATTAGAACAACTTTATCAGCATCTAAATATTTCTTCATTTCTTTAACATTTCAATTAAGTGTGAAGAAATCCCAGAAATGGATACCCATTAGCTATGTGAAAGGAATTCTGAGGATTATAAACTATCTACATTTTTCTATGGCATGAATACTGCCCCCTCTTTTTTAAAACATAATTTGGAGGGGATTTCAAAAATTTGTTAAGCTTCTGTAACACTGTGGTTTGCCACTTTTATTTTTAATTAAAAATAAATGTAAAAAAGAAGCTATCTGAGTCAATTCATTTTTGTTTGTAGTCATTTTTGTTTGTTATTGTGATTAAAAACTAGTGGGCTGTATTCTGTGAAAACCATATTCTTAACGTCACTACCTACGTAGAAAATATAGGAGTCATCCTCAATCATTCCTAATCATTTTGAAATTCTCTGGTCATTTTTTTTAGGCCAAAATTGACTAATAATACTGTGTGGCTTGTTATTTATTCTTGTCATCGTAGTTTAGTTATTTTTGTATAACATTAGTTTTCCCATAATAGTTGGAAATGATTCTACTTGTGATATAAAAAATATGTAAATTTGATTATTTTGTTGTATAAAATACTTAATACCTGTTCAAAGCTGTCTGACTTTCGGTTTTAAAACAGCTCTGTAGTTTGGTGAGTCCTGCAGAAATTCCAGCTTTCTCCGTGGCCTGCCAGCCAAATAATTTTTGCAGCATTTTCCTTTGCTTTCTTATAAACATTAAAAATTTTTCTTTGCTTTTCTGTAAGTTCAACCATTAAGCTAGAAAGCACTGAAGTTGCTATTTAGTTTTTTGCCGTATGAGGGAGGAACGATAGATTTTGTGTATTCCCTGTGAGTTGTTAGAACAGAAATACTGAGGACTGCTTATGGAGCTGTACACTTGCCCTATTACAGATGAAATGACTCTAACTGCATTGCTTTAAAATGAGTTTTGTTGCTTTCACACTCAGGCAAAGATACTTAATTTTACTTTTGTTCAGAGGCTCATGTAATATACTGCTTTCCCATCTTGTGCTTCCAAAGCTCTGGGATAAACACTGAATCCTTTTAGGACTGCAGGTTGCTGTCTGATTTACTAGAAGCATGATGCATGTAGTAAAACAGCAGCTGATGATCACGGAGTCCCACCTTAAAGGCTATTAAGAGAAAAAGTTAAAATATCAAGGAAGGCGCTACTACAGTAAAAACGCTATTTCTCTGTAAAACCCTGGTGTCTCACAGGAAGCCTTGGGTCTTATCTCAACTACCAACAGTGTTTAAATATGAAAGTAAAGATGACACAGGAGTTCATTCTGTTTTAAGGCCCACTGTTCTTAAGGTGTGTGGTTATTAATCTTGGTTTGAATGTATGAATTATGTAAGATTAATTTGCAGATAAGGTCAATGGAGGTTAGTGCCTGGGTTTTTAGAATGAGGAGGCAGACACGATTTTACTCATCAGCCTTTTTGCCTCTGTTTTTGACTCTTTGGAAATGCTATTAGTTTTACTCTGTTGTTTTCTTAAAGCTGTGGTCAAAGTAAATAGGCTTGGAGAGAACAACTCATATTATTTTCTCCTTTGTAAGATAAGGGGGCTGGACCGTGCTCTTTCTAGACAGTTTTCAGGGACCTGAATCTCGGATTCTGAACTCTCACTACTCATTCCAAGCTCTCTACCTTTCTACTCTGCCAGCTTTTTTGTTATCTGATTTGCAAGTCAATGTTATGGAAAGTTTCTATTGTAATGCAAACAGCCTCAGCTTCGGGTTCCAGCTGATATCCACAGCCCCAACAGGCTATTCAAGCCATCTCGGAAAGAAAAATCTTTTTAAAAGATGGCAAACTTTGCTTTCACGTTCACCCCAAACGAAGTTCTGGAGCAGCATCTGGCTGTGCAGGGTAATCCAATCTATTTTAATGCAAAGATTTTCCAAGAAGGCAGGAAACAGTCCAGGGGAAGGCTTTCAGGCATCTGCTGTTTCGTTTCCAGACCCCTTGTGTTAATTTAATGTTTCTAGGGAACCAGGCTCGTTCTCGTTTCTCAGAATCCCTTCTCTAGGAACTGGTGAGTGCGGTGGCGCTGTGCGAGCAGCAGATAAGCAGGCAGCTTGGCGGGGCGCGCGCGCTCCTTTGCAGCCCGGTCACCCCACCACCCCGGGGGCGCCCCGGGAGTGCTCTGCGGGTGACTCGGCAGTTTCCCTCCGTTCCCAGCATCTTACACAAACGCGGCGCTCGGAGTGACAGAGGTATACTTGAAAGACGTGTTTATTTGCATTTGTGCACTTTGGCCTTAGTGAAAGGTAACTAGGACGCGACTGGCGGCCCTTTCTCACTCAACCAAAACCAGGGAAAGTCGGCCGATCTCAAGGAAACAAACCAAAACTAACAGGAACCTGCGCGAAACGTGAATCTTGCATTAAACACTTGCATTTCTGTTCGGGAAAGAAAATCCCAGGAAAGTTGGCATTCCTTACGATAGGCTGCTGCCCATTCTCGGTGAATTAGCCGTCGCAGGTTGCCGGGAAATTTCTCGTCCTTGTGCGATGAGCGGGTTCGGCAGATTTTGTTTTGCAACTGTACGAGTGGAGTCAGGTGTCTGTGCGGCGCCAGAGCATTAACGCCTTGTGTCCCGGGGCCCTTATCTTCAGGGAGTAACTCTTCCCACTCTCATCTCCCACTTTACAACCAGAAGGATGCATCCAAACTTCCCTTCTGAGAAAAAACAAATTCTGTAGAATCAAAAACAACAAAAAAGGCTGTCTTTTAAAATACTTTCGTTTTTGTATATTGGTATCTGTTATTCCTGTTTAGAAACTTAGAATGCTAGTGGTTTATGTTGCTATGAGAATTGCCCTGCATACCTAAATGTTAAAGTTTAATGAGTTCACTTGTAACTTAGCTAGTACCCAGATAATGCCAGTATGCTTCCAGCAGCCGGTCTAACTGTGACTAGGTTGATGGAATAACAGAATCTAAGGTAAAAGAGTGTAGAGGTCATTTAAGCCAGTTTTTAAATGGAATTGTAAGAAACTCTTTTATAACATTTCTGACTGCTTTTTGAGACAGTCCGTTCTTTTGCTGGAGAGCTCTGATTATTATTAGAATGTTATTCTTTTTACTAAATTGAATTCTCTCCTTGGTTCTTTTCTTTAAATAATAAAAGTCTAAATTTTTTTCACGTATTTTAGTGAGTATGTTATATACTTGGAGATCATAATAAGAGAAGAGATTAGATTCATAGTAAAGATAACCGTATTTGGAGCTCCAGATTCTTGCTTTATGCCTTATGATTCTTCTTTTGAACTGCTTAGAAACAATGGCAGAATCTCCCATCTCAGGGTAGTACTTGAGATTAAGCAATAAAATGGTATATTGGCAACCCAGTTTTCATTTAAAAGATCCCTTTGATGATTTTATGCTTATATTCAGTGTTCTGTTATGGTAGGTTTTTTTGTTTACTTTTAGTTTTCTATGTACTGTTCTGTGCTTTAGCTGAAATCATTAAATAAAGATAAGTTTACTGGACTCAGAAATGCCCATCTTTTGGTTCCTTTTTGCTTTACCTCTATTAGTTTTCTGCTGCTGTTATAACAAGTTCCCACAAAGTTAGTAGCATGCAACAACATCCAGTTATTGTCCCACCTTTCTATGGCTCTGTTCAGTTCCTCACGAGGCCCCATGTGCAGCGAGCAGCAGGCCTGGACTCTTATCTGTAGATCCTGGGGTAGACTTCAGTTCCATGTGGTTGTGGGACTGAGGCCCCCTTTCCTTCAGCTAGCGGTCTTCCTCAGCCCCACATTCTTTGGCTCATGCTCCCCCACCCCTCATCTCCAGGGCCAGCAGTAGTATGTGGAATCCTTGTGCTGTGAATCTCTCTGCCTTCCCTGTCTGTTTTCTTCTCCTGCAGTTCCATTGGGCCCACCTGGATAAAGTCAAATGATGAGTAACCTTAATTACCCAGCAAAATCCCTTCACAGTGGTACCTAGCTTAGTGCTTGATTGAATACGAGGGGATGGGAATCTCGGAGGCTTATCTTTAGAATTTTGTTTACCTTATTCTTCTAGTGACAGATTTTCTGAGATGGTAATAGTCACAATCTGGGACATTTTAAAGAGATTTTAAGCATCTTAATTGTCAAAAGTTTGCAGAGTAAAATTAAAACTAAAGTGTTAGGTAACATCAAATGTTACTTACAAAGAATTTTTAGAGGTTTAATAAAATAATAAACAATCACTTATAAGTTTTTTGTTTTTAAACGCAAACTTCTGTATTGTGAAGTCTTTCCCAATCTTCTTGTTTTGTTTTCGGCATTATTATAGGGTAGCATCAGGTAGGAATCAGTTTATAGTAACAGTACTGTATATACTACTAATAATCATATTTTTAAAAGATTGGTTTTCCTCTGCAGTCTCATTTCGGTCTTAGAGAATTTTTGATATATTCAAGTAGAATTCTACTAGAGTCTAATTTTTGATAAGAAACTGGGTCCCCTGACCTAGCTGCTACTTACTCATCCCTAAAATGTTCTTGAATATGTAACTTCCTAATATAGGGCCCACGCAAAGCCCCTCTTCACTTTTTATTAGAGCTACGTAGTTCTTACGCCTTGGGGTAGGGGGAATGCAGGCTTACATTTTGCATCCTAATTTACTATTTATGAATCTTGACTATCATTTCTTTTTTAAATTCTGATTTTTCCCTTCAGAGATTTTTAACTAGGCAGCAATTCAAAAGTACAGATTATACATGGGAAAATTCTAGTGCTTTGGAACTACCGAAAAGAAACTAAAAGGATGCTCATCAGATGCAGCAGTAGAACAGAAAGTGGCTCTTGGGGAGTTTTATGAATACTCTTTAGGACTTTCCGACCTTCTTCCAGGAACTCCAGTAAGAGGGGGCCTGGTGCAAGAAGTGGAAATCTGCCAGTCTCAGGCTCAGATGTGATTCTGTGAGATGTAACTGATGGTCTGGAGATACAGGGCTGAGGGATAGGCAGCACGTATGCTGAGAGCCGAAACTTGTGCCTTAGCCTTCAGATGAAGTAATGATCAAATCACAGCCACACATCTCGGGTGACTATATATTTGAAGTGCACAACCTAGCTAACGTGTTTCTTTTGCTTTCCCTAATTTGGGATAATTTTCATGTAATGAGTGATGGTCATGGGCATTTTTATATAGAAGATTTAATTATGTCTCAAGCCTTTATGCAGTTGATCAAGCAGAATGATTTAGAGTTCTATTATTGCTGAAGTCTGTTTAGCTGAAAGTCCATGGATCCACACCAGTTCATTATTACGTATACAATTACTTGTTTACTTATCTATAGTCCACCTTACTACAAAAGGATTTTGAGGAAGTTTACACATACATATATATCCACCATCGTTACTCCCACCACCACCACATAAAAGAAATAGATGAAGCAACTGTACAAAAAGAGGATAAAGTTAGGAGAAAAATAACAGGACCGGTATGGGAGGGTTAGTGCAAAGAAAATGTAGTATAAAATTCTATACAAGTGCTGGAACTAGACTATAAATTTGGTTCTGATTTTTTTTCTAGCCACCAAAACAAAATGGCAGCAAAGTAATCAGCTACAGGATTCATCACATTCATAAAATGATTATAAGAAGATTGGAATTTTCCTTTGAACTCATCTTGATGCTTTCCTTCTGCTAGAAAGGTTAACTTTGAATTGCAATTACAGTTATAAAAACATAAGTTTGGCTTTAGTAAGAATGAACAGAATGGCAGAATGGAAGCAGTTAGCAGGATTTCTAGTATTCCCTCTTTTCCTTGGTCGATGTTCTAATATTCCAACACATTCCAATACTCTCCTCAATGCACAGAGAGGTCCAAGGAGACTGGCCCTTCTTTTCGGAAGCTGGAGACTTCCCTGAAGATTCTGTGAGAATGGGAAGCAGAATCTCAATTTTTTTTTTTTCTAGAATGGAAACCTTTTATCATGAAGAATTTTTTCTTTATTGTATACTTTTATATAGTTTTCAACCCATGAATTAGTGGTATTCCAAAAATTCATTTTTAAGTTGCCTGTTTGAAATTAAGAATATATTTTACCAAAGAAATGATGTTGTCTACAACCTAATTTCAGACTTGCAGTGTACCCAAGGTTCAAGGAGGTTAAATCTGAATAAATACAGGTCTACAATTCTGTATTCAAAACCTTTGAGGCCAGATTTTGCTGACTTGAGTTTTGTTTTGTTTTTTGAGAAGGATAATACTGTGCATATACCAGTTATTACATAGCACTGCAGTGTGGTCTGGAGCAGAATCCTATAATCAAACACATTAATACTTCTGCAGTGAAACTGATGAATATTCACACTCAGTGGAATAAATAAAAACTATAAATAGCCTCCTGTCAGTTCAGGTCGGGTTTTGTCGCCAAATGAATTCAGGCCAAATGAGTTCAGGTCAGGTCAGGTTTTGCTGCCAAATGAGTTATGAAAAAACTTCTGGTTTTCAGAGCATTTTGGATTTCAGATTAGTGGATCTCTATTATACTTTTTTTTATATAAAAAACCTACTGGTATTATAAATCCTAACCATAATGCAATGTTATTTTATGGAAAAATGTGTTGAATTCCAATTAGGGAAGCCAGTAAATCATCACTATACTGCAGCCCTATAGCAAGAGTTAAGTGTTTCCATAAGGCTGGATGAGAGCAGAAACACCCTCTTCTCTGTAACCCAGGAAAGGGCTTGTGTCAGGCAGGTGCTGGTGAAGGTTCAAGGCCAAGGGCCGGGGACTGGTAAGAAGCGTGAGAGAGGGAAGCTGGGAGAACAAGATGGGAGACTTTCTTTCCCTTCCCATATTCATTTATCTACTCCCCACTGTTTCTCTTCTCTTAACTCTTCCTTTCCTTTGAATGCAGGGAGCCCAGCAACGATGTCACAGATGGTATTTCCTCTCCCCACCTTTATCCCAAAGCTGCCTGTAAAGGTACCAGATGGTGCCAGAAATAAAAAAACTTCTAAAGGTAGTTAGACTTAGGTATAGATCTAGCCTCTGCCACCCTCCAGCTGTGTGACCTTAGGTAGTCTTCTCAACTTGTTAAAAAAAAAGTCCAGTCTGCTTCATGGGCTGGTTGAGAAGACATTGTTCTGAAGTCAGTGTGATGTTATGCGCAAGTGCCTCCCATGGAATGGTGCTTCATAAATGATGGCATCCTTCAGCACTGTGGTCCCCTCACATACCTTGTGGTAGTTTTTCCTTCTTCCCCTGAACATTGGCCAAGAAGCAGGGCGCCAGGATCCAGTGGAGATATAGTGTGTCTGTAAGTGGGAGGGGAGAAGCTTCTCAAGTGACGTGTGTGGCGGTTGTGATGGAAAAGTGCTCTGTAAAGGCTGCTGCTGCTAAGTCACTTCAGTCGTGTCCGACTCTGTGCGACCCCATAGACGGCAGCCCACCAGGCTCCCCCGTCCCTGGGATTCTCCAGGCAAGAACACTGGAGTGGGGTGCCATCGCCTTCTCCGTCTGTAAGGGCATGAAGGCCCTAAAATGTGCCCACTTGTTTCTAACTTGACCATGGCATCCAGTCCCTGGGTAGGGTCTGATCTAGGCTTGATAAACCCTCAGACTTGGAAGTTTCTGGAAGAAAGAATCATCTGCAGCCTCTTCTGGAAGTTAGTCTGGAACCTAAAATATCTTTGGAGTTTCCGTGAAAGTTGTTTGCAGCCACAAGGGCTGACATTGCCCCATGGACTAGGGCTTAACAAGAACAACAATAAGACTTTCAAGAAGCCGCTAGAAATTTCACAGCTATTCTGGGGCTTTGACACAGGTGCTGCTTGGTGGCACTCTAGCTCTTTATATTGACTACATGCATTCTTTCAATAATATTGAATGCTTAGTTGATCCCAGGCACTGCTCTGGGATTCTAAAGGCACAGACAAGAATTCATGCTGTCATGGAAACAGATGCGGGTCCTGTGTCAGAACATTGGTAAGATGTGAATGGGTGGGTGGGTGAGTCGGGGTGGTTAGGGAAGGTCTGCTTGAGGAGGTGATGGTAAAACTGAGACCTGAAGGATGGGTAGGACATGGCCATGCCAGGAACATCCTAGATAGAGGGCTAGCAAGTTCAGAGGTCCTAAGATGGGGAGGGAGGCTTCCCTGGTGGCTCAGTGGTAAGAAATTCACCTGCTAATGCAGGAGATGTGGGTTTAATCCCTGGGTCAGGAAGATCCCTTTGAGAAGGAAATGGGAACCCCACCTGCCTGGAAAATCCTTGGACAGAGGAGCCTGGCGGTCCATGCCATTGCAAAGAGCTGAACATGACTTAGCAATTAAACAACAGATTATTTGAGTTTCTTGAGCAAAGGGGAGAGGATCAGGTGTAGAGGGGAAGGCAGGCTGGGTCTAGACCGTATTGAACCTTGTGTGCCCTGGATGGGAGTATGAATTTCATTCAAAGAACAAGAAGCCCCTGAAGGATTTCAAACAAGGGAGGAACATGGTTTGCATGGTGTCCAGAGAGGACATCATGTAACATTAAAGACTAGACGGGGCTCCTTTGGGAATATTCCAGCGTTTCCCTTGTCTTTTTAAACTCAGATGCGAGTTACTTTGAAGTAACTTGTTTCTCTTTAGTTTTTAGATTTTCTCTTCAAATCCAATCAACTGTCACCATAAACTTAGCTTTTTGGTGAAAGAAAGCATGAGCAGTCACCTCTAGGATTGAGCAGTTCTCCTGTTACCGTTTCTCTGTTTCCCACTATGTTTTTTGTTTGTTAACACACGCACCCGTTGCTGCCAACATTGACATGCTTTCTCTTTTAATCCTTTCTGTTTTCCTCCCTTGGCTTTGCAGTCACGGTAGATTTTTGTTGCTGTTGTTTGTGCATTTCTTCCGTGACTGTTGAAGCGTTCTCTCCTGGCTATACTCATTTCCTTTAAAGAACTCTGTTCAGTATAACAAGCCTAACACAGCTCCTTGTACGTAGTAGTTACTTGGTGAAGTTGTGTTCTGTGACTGAATAAACAGCAAGATCTGCGGGGCTTTTGTGATGAACATGAAGATGAATAGGTCATTTTTATGCCTGTAAGCGGGCCACTTCAGGATCTAAAGTCAGTGTTTGTCAGGAACCCTAATAAAGGGGAGGTAAGGACGATGTGGAAGGAACTTTGGAGAATGAATTTGATACTGAACCTCAGATTCAGCCTCTGTTCTGGTTTTTTATTTAGGTGGATTTTTCAGGGAGAGAAGTATAGTTGTTATTATTGTGGACAACTGAATCAGGCGGTTAAGAAACTGTTCTGAAACTTGGTAATAAGATGATAAGTTAGAGATACAGCTTTCAGTCAGAGCAGAGTGTTGTCTAGTAAAACTTAAGAATCATCTGATTCTCTGGAAACTGGAACTTTGTTTTACCTACTATTTGGTGTTGATTAGTACTCAGCCTCTGTTAAAGTTAGAACTTATAAAAAATTGTTATTGATGCACATAATTTCTTGCAAGTAGAGAAGATAACCCCAAAGGTTATATTTTATTGCCCTATAGAGTATTAACTAGTTTTATATGTAATTTAGCAGTCTTGTTCCAGTATTTTTTTTTTAATTTTTATTATATCAATTTCTTTGCCACCTTGCTGTTTTCCTCATTATGAGTTACTTAAGTTTTTGACATGTGCCCAGTATATAGTACCCACTCCAGTATTCTTGGCTGGAGAATCCCAGGGACAGAGGAGCCTGGTGGGCTGCTGTCTAAGGGATCGCACAGAGTTGGACACGACTGAAGTGACTTAGCAGTAGCAGCAGTATATATTGGTATGTGAGTTATGTTTCTAACCTTTTAAAACTTATGTTTTGACTTTCCTATTCAGTAACGTCCTTAGACATGCATGAACGTGCAAGTCACCATCCAGATTCCCCTTGTTTTATTCTACCACGTGGGCTTCCCTGGTGGCTCAGTGGTAAAGAGTCTGCCTGCCAACGCAGGAGACGCGGGTTCAATCCCTGGGTCAGGAAGATTCCCTGGAGAAGGAAATGGCAACCCACTCCAGTAGTCTTCCCTGGGAAATCCCACGGACAGAGGAGCCTGGCAGGCTACAGACCATGGGGTCGCAAAAAAGTCAGAGATACAACTTAGCGACTAACCGAACAACAGCACTACCGTATCATTTCTGAATGGGAACATCATAAATGTCACAATAAAGGGCCTTGTAGTATGATATAGAGGAAACATTTTACTTACAGAAAGCCTGTGCTTTAAAAGGGTATCTGTCCCTGAATAAGTTCAATATAAGCAATCTTAACGAATTTTAGGCTAGTCGGCATGACTGACGTGACTTAGCAGCAGCAGCAGGGAAGATTCTCACTGAATTAATCTGGGTACGAGTTTGTACTTACCATGCTCTTTCTTGTATGGTGGCAAATATAAGTAAACTCAAGGAACATTCCACCAATATAAATCTTGGTTTTTTTCTTTCTTTAAAAAAAGCCTGAACATCATTATAAGAAAAATTTGATTCTGAATTATTTACCCTAAGCAATCACTAGGCCGGTAGTGTAGTAAGTCATGAAGTAGAGGTGACTAAATTCTTACCAGTCACGTTTGGAAGTTCAGCACTGGATGGTGTATTTTCCTTAGAGACACCTTATCTGTAGTGAGGGCAGCCTGTCACCAGCTGGTGCCATTTTCAAAGCCTCTTTGTCTAACCTGGACATTCAGTTCAAGTCACTGTTAACTGAACTGACATTAGTATGTATTCTGTCCCGTTAAAAACTGTTATGAAAGGGAAGATTGATACCATATTTGAACAGAGGACACATTAAGAGAAGAACATACGGAACTGAAGCATTCATTTAGTGCTTTTTGGTAAATTATTATTTTCTCCAATCATCACTTAAAGGAGTCCTAGCTGTTACCTCGTCAAGGTTTTAGTATAGTGGTTTACACACGTAACTCAGTCTTTATCTTTGACTGCTTCTCTCTGGATAGCTCTGAAACTGGAATCTCCTTTTCAGAGCTTTGTTGTCAATTTCTGCAGTTTGTTTACACTTTAGTCACTTAAGGGTATTTGTATACCTGCTTGCTAGGGACTGTCCTGTTTTGTGCTTCTTTTCTCAACAACATTCTCATTTACTCTCAGAAAAATCCATGTTTTTCACCATATATTATATGGCCAACTCACTTTACCCTGGCTAGTTGTTGTTAAGACTTTTTGGCACCAATCCTGTCTGCTTTCTTTGGTCTCTCTACCCTCTTCATTCCCTTCCCCACATATGGTAGAAGCAAAAAAAAAAAAAAGAGTAACACTCAAGATGAATGTGTTTTCCAATTCTTCCTACTGTCATTTCCCCTTTAATAGAGAACAGCCTCATTTATTTATTCCTACATCATGCAAAGTTTTATTTATTGAGCTCTTATTACATTCCTGACACTGTTTTTTACTGGGATTAACTCAGTTCTCAACAACAATTGTATGAGATACATGCTATTACTATTCCCACTTTACAAGACTGAGTGGATGAATGACTTGTCTTGGGTCACATGGTATGGAGCTACCTTTGAACTTGGTTAGTCTGACTTCAGTCCACGCTGTTGACTACCAGTATATAAGAACTGTTTAAGTGTATGTAGTTGTTGGTCTTAGTTTGAACTGATATTAATAGTTAACATCTAATTGTTCATTTGTCAGCTAGCAACTTAACAATATAAAGTTTTATGTTAGCAATCTATTGCTGCGTAACACACCCCTAAATCTAGCAGCTTAAAATAATAAGCGTATATTATCTCACAGAGTTTCAGGGATCTGAAAGTGTCTTAGCTATGTAGCTCTGACTTGGTGTCTCTGATGACATCTCAAGATGTCAGTTCTCATATGGCACTGCTGCTTCCAAGATGATGCACTCACATAGTACAAATGCCTAGCATTATGCTTCTTGATGGTGATGTAAACGCCCAGCTTGATTGCTGAGGCATCCATTTCAAAGATATCATCTTGAGTAAATGTATTGCCAGCTCTATAACACTGCTGCTGTTAGCAAGACAATTAGATAAGGAACCTATTGCCTCCACCCATGGGTTCCCCTTTTATTGGGGTACCCTAGATAACTGACTGCTTGAGTGACCGTGCTTCTCCTTTCCCATGCCCTAAAGCTTCATGTTTGCCAATGAAGAGTGAACCTGTGAAACCATAGGAACCCTTCCCTCACCCTGTTGAAAGCAGAGCCCGGGTCTTCCTTTCTGTCTCTCTACCCATGACCTCACTGTGCTGCCCTCAGGCATGCTGTGTGCCCTGCAGGACTTGTGAGTGATAAACCTTGTTTCTCATAGTTCTCTCATGATGTGCTGAAGTACATCTTGAGATTGTAAAAGAACCGCAGGGCTGGTCCAGCCACAGCACTGGCTTCAGTCTGGAAAATGTCCCTGGGGACTCGTCACAAGCCATACAGGTCTGGGTGATGCCTTAGGCATTTCTAGCTCATTGCATCGCTATCAGCAGGCTGAGGCCGACACAACTCATATAGTGTTGGCTGTTGGCAGGTCTCACTTCCTTCCCGTTTGGGCTTCTCCCTGAGCTGCTTGAGTGTACTCATAGTATGGAAGCCAGCTTTCCTCAGAGCCAGCAAGCCTGGAGAGCAAGGTGGAAGCCAAAATGTCTTTTGCAGCTTAGTCTTGGAAGTCACATTTCCCTGTCATTTATGTAATATCCTTTGGTTACATAAGTCACCCTGAGTCAGGGAGAAGGGTAGGAGGGCTCTGCAAGGGTGTGAAAGAATCACTGGGTTATTTTGCAGGTTGGATCTTACAAAAAGGCTAATGTATTTTAAAGCAAACGATTAGAAACAATATTTTTCCTATTCTTTTCCATTATGATTTATTATAAGATATTGAATGTATTATAGTTCTCTCTGCTCTACAATAGGACCTTGTTATTTATCTATTCTGTATATAATAGTTTTCTTCTGCTAATCCCAGACTTCCAATCCAGCCCTCCCCCACGCCCTCTTCTCCATGGCAACCACTCTATATCTGTGAGTGGTTTCTGTTTTGTAGATAAGCTCATTTGTGTCATATGTTAGATTCCACATGTAAGTGCTATCATATGGTATTTTTCTTTCTCTTTCTGACTTCTTCACTCTGTATGGTCATCTCTATCTAGTTCCATCCATGTAACTGCAAATGGCATTTTATTCTTTTTTATGGCTGAATAATATTCTATTATGTATGTAGTATTCTATGATGTATGTGGATAAATGCATCTTTATCCATTCATCTGTAGATGAATATTTAGATTGCTTTTATGTCTTAACGATTGTAAATAGTGTTGCTGTGAACATAGGATTGCATGTATCTTCTCAAATGATAGTCTTGTTTGGATATATGCCCAGGAGGGGATTGCTAGATCATATGGTAACTCTATTTGTAGTTTTTTGAGGAATCTCCTTACTGTTTTCCATAGTGGCTACACCAATTTACATTCCTACCAATAGTGTAAGAATGATGGTTCCCTTTCTCCACACCCTCTCCAGCATTTGTTGCTTGTAGGCTTTTTAATGCTGGCCCGTCTGACTGGCTTGAAGTTGTACCTCATTGTAGTTTTGATTTGAACTCCTCTAATAATTAGCGGTGTTGAGAATATTTTCATGTACTTTTTGGATATCTGTATATCTTCTTTGGAGAAATGTTTGTTTAGTTCTTCTGCCTGTTTTTTGATGGGTTATTTATTTTTGCTATTGAGTTGTCTGAACTTTTCTATCTTGAAAATTAAGTCCTTGTTGGTCACATCATTTGGTAATATTTTCTCCCAGTCCATAGGTTGTCTTTTTGTTTTGTCTATGGTTTCCTTTGCTGTGCAAAAGCTTTCAAGGTTGATTAGGTCCCATTTGTTTTTTATTTTATTTTATTTATTTATTTTTGCCTTGGCTTCTCTGATAGCTCAGTTGGTAAAGAATCCACCTGCAATGCAGGAGACCCTGGTTCAATTCCTGGGTTGAGAAGATCCGCTGGAGAAGGGATAGGCTACCCTCTCCAATATTCTTGGGCTTCCCTTGTGGCTCAGCTGGTAAAGAATCTGCCTGCAATGTGAGAGACCTGGGCTCAATCTCTGGGTTGTATAAATCCCCTGGAGGAGGGAAAGGCTACTCACTCCAGTATTCTGGCCTGGAGAATTCTGTGGGCCATTTAGTCCATGGCATGGCAAAGAGTCGGACTTTCACTTTTACTTTCTTTGCCTTGGCGGACTTGACCTAAGAAAACATTGGTATGATTTCTGTCAAAGAATGTTTTTCCTAGTTCTCTTCTAGGAATTTTATGATGTTGTGTCTTATGTTTAAATCTTTAAGCCATTTTGAGTTTATTTTTGTGTATGATGAAAAGCTGTGTTCTAACGTTGTTGATTTACATCCAGCTGTCCACTTTCCCAACACCACTTGCTGAAGAGACTGTCTTTTCCTCATTGCATATTCTTGCTTTCTTTGTTGAAGATTAATTAAACGTAGGTGTGTGGGTTTCTTTCTGGGCTCTCTGCTTTTCCATTGATCCATATGCCTATTTTCCTGCCAGTACCATACTGTTTTGATTACCATAGCTTTATACTACAAAGGGTTATACCTCCTGCTTTGTTCTTTGTTCTCAGGATTGCTTCGGCAATTTGGGTCTTTTGGGTTACATATAAATTTCAGGATGGAGAAGGAAATGGCAACCCACTCCAGTATTCTTGCTTGGAGAATCCCATGGACAGAGAAGCCTGGTGGTCTATAGTCCATGGGGTTGCAGAGTCAGACACGACTGGGTGCACACATACACACACACACATTTCAGGATTGTTTGTTCTAGTTCTGTGAAAAATGTCACGGGTAATTTGGTGGAGATTGCATGAAATCTATAGATTTCTTTGGGTAGTATGGCCATTTTAACAGTATTAATTCTTCCAATCTAAGAGCATAGAGTATCTTCCTAATTTTTAAAATCCTCCTGATTTTCTTTTATTAATATTTTATAGTTCTCAGCATATATGTCTTTCATCTCCCTAGTCAGGTTTATTCCTAGGTATTTTTTATTCTTTTGGTGTAATTTTAAAAGGAATTTTTTTTTTTACTTTGTCTTTCTGATATTTCATTGTGGTATAAAGCAATGCAACTGATTTCTAAAGCAAACAATTTTTGAAGGTTTAACATTTTAAAACCTAAAACAGATTCTTTTTTTACTTTTTAATTTTTTAAATCAAAGGATAATTGCTTTACAGAATGTTATTGTTTTCTGTCAAACCTCAGTATGAATCAGCCATAGGTATAGATATATCGCCTCCCTCCTGAACCTCCCTCCTACCTCCCTCCGTATCCTACCCTGCTAGGTTGATACAGAGCCCCTGTTTGAGTTTCCTGAGCCATACAGCAAATTCATGTTGGCTGTCTGTTTTACATATGGTAATGTGAGTTCCATGTTACTCTTTCCTTACATCTCACCCTCTCCTCCCCTCTTCCCATGTCCATAAGTCTATTCTCTATGTCTGTTTCTCCATTTGGGTCAGTTCAGTTCAGTCACTCAGTCGTGTCCGACTCTTTGTGACCCCATGAACTGCAGAACTCCAGGCCTCCCTGTCCATCACCAACTCCCGGAATTTACTCAAACTCATGTCCATTGAGTTAGTGTTGCCATCCAACCATCTCATCCTCTGTCATCCCCTTCTCCCACCTTCAATCTTTCCCAGCATTAGGGTCTTTCCAAATGAGTCAGTTCTTCCCGTCAGGTGGCCAGAGTATTGGAGTTTCAGCTTCAGCATCAGTCCCTCCAATGAATATTCAGGACTGATTTCCTTTTGGATGGACAGGTTGGATCTCCTTATAGTCCAAGGGACTCTCAAGAGTCTTTTCCAACACCACAGTTTAAAAGCATCGATTCTTCAGTGCTCAGCTTTATAGTCCAACTCTCACATCCATACATGACTACTGGAAAAACCGTATTCTTTGTTAGACACACCTTTGTCGGCAAAGTAATGTCTCTGCCTTTTAATATGCTGTCTACGTTGGTCATAACTTTTCTTCCAAGGAGAAAGCATCTTTTAATTTCATGGATGCAGTCACCATCTGCGGTGATTTTGGAGCCCCCCAAAATAAAGTCTGTCACTGTTTCCACTGTTTCCCTATCTATTTGCCATGAAGTGATGGGAGCAGATGCTATAATCTTAGTTTTCTGAATGCTGAGCTTTAAGCCAACTTTTTCACTCTCCTCTTTCACGTTCATCAAGAGGCTCTTTAGTTCTTCTTCGCTTTCTGCCACAAGGATGGTGTCATTAGCGTATATGAGGTTATTGATATTTCTCCCAGCAATTTTGATTCCAGCCTGTGCTTCTTCCAGCCCAGCGTTTCTCATGATGTACTCTGCATAGAAGTTAAATAAGCAGAGTGACAATATACAGCCTTGATGTACTCCTTTTCCTATTTGGAACCAGTCTGTTGTCCATGTCCAGTTCTAACTGTTGCTTCCTGACCTGCATACAGATTTCTCAAGAGGCAGGTCAGGTGGTCTGGTATTCCCATCTCTTTCAGAATTTTCCACAGTTTGTTGTGATCCACGCAATCCAAGTCTTTGGCATAGTCAATAAAGCAGAAATAGATGTTTTTCTGGAACTATCTTGCTTTTTCAATGACCTAACAGATGTTGGCAATTTGATCTCTGTTCCTCTTCCTTTTCTAAAACCAACTTGAACATCAGAAAGTTCATGATTTACGTATTATTGAAGCTTGGCTTGGAGAATTTTGGGCATTACTTTGCTAGGGTGTGAGATGAGTTCAATTGTGCAGTGTTTTGAGCATTCTTTGGCATTGCCTTTCTTTGGGATTGTAATGAAAACTGACCTTTTCCAGTTCTGTGGCCACTGCTGAATTTTCTAAATTTGCTGACATATTGAGTGCAGCACTTTCACAGCATCGTCTTTTAGGATTTGAAATAGCTCAACTGAAATCCCATCACCTCCACTAGCTTTGTTTGTAGTGATACTTTCTAAGGCCCACTTGACTTCACATTCCAGGATGTCTGGCTCTAGGGGAGTGATCACAGCATTGTGATTATCTGGGTCATGAAGATCTTTTTTGTGTAGTTCTTCTGTGTATTCTTGCCACCTTTTCTTAATATCTTTTGCTTCTGTTAGGTCCATACCATTTCTGTTCTTTATTGAGCCCATCTTTGCATGAAATGTTCACTTGGTATCTCTAGTTTTCTTGAAGAGGTCTCTCGTCTTTCCCATTCTATTTTTTCCCTCTATTTCTTTGATCACTGAGGAATGCTTTCCTATCTCTCTTTGCTATTCTTTGGAACTCTGCATTCAGATGGGTATATCTTCCCTTTTCTCCTTTGTCTTGCTTCTCTTCTTTTCACAGCTATTTGTAAGGCCTCCTCAGAGAGCCATTTTGCTTTTTTCACTTCTTTTTCTTGGGGATGGTCTTGATCCATCTCCTGTACAATGTCATGAACCTCTGTCATAGTCTTCAGGCACTCTGTCTATCAGATCCAATCCCTTAAATCTGTTTGTCACTTCCACTGTATAATTGTAAGGGATTTGATTTAGGTAGTGGTTTTCGCTGCTTTCTTCAATTTAAGTCTGAATTTGGCAATAAGGAGTTCATGATCTGAGCGATAGTCAACTCCTGGTCTTGTTTTTGCTGACTGCCTAGAGCTTCTCCATCTTTGGCTGCAAAGAATATAATCAATCTGATTTCGGTGTTGACCGTCTCATGATGTCCATATGTCGAGTCTTCTCTTGTGTTGTTGGAAGAGGCTGTTTGCTATGACCAGTGCATTCTCTTGGCAAAACTCTATTAGCCAAATTTGCCTGTTACTCCAGGTGTTTCTTGACGTTCTACTTTTGCATTCCAGTCCCCTCTAATGAAAAGGACATCTTTTTTGGATGTTAGTTCTAGAAGGTCTTGTAGGTCTTCATAGAACCATTCAACTTCAGCTTCTTCAGCATTACTGGTCGAGGCATAGACTTGGATTACTGTGATATTGAATGGTTTGTCTTGGAAATGATTAGAAATCATTCTGTCTTTTTTGAGGTTGCACCCAAATACTGCATTTCGGACTCTCTTGTTGATTATCATGGCTACTCCATTTCTTCTAAGGGATTCTTGCCCATAGTAGTAGATATGATAGTCATCTGAGTGTAATTGACCCATTCCAGTCCATTTTAGTTCACTGATTCCTAAAATGTCAACCTTCACTCTTGCCATCTCCTGTTTGACCACTTCTAATTTGCCTTTATTCATGGGCCTAACATTCCAGGTCCCTATGCCATATTGATCTTTGCTGCATGGAACCTTGCTTCCATCATCAGTCACATCCACAACTGGGTGTTGTTTTTGCTTTGGCTCCATCTCTTCATTCTTTCTGGAGTTATTTCTGCACTGATCTCTGGTAGCATATTGGGCACCTACCGACCTGGGGAGTTCATCTTTCATTGTCCTATCTTTTTGCCTTTTCATACTGTTCGTGGGGTTCTCAAGGAAGAATACTGAAGTGATTTGCCATTCCTGTCTCTGGTGGACCACATTTTGTCGGAACTCTCCACCATGACCCATCTGTCTTGGGTGGCCCTACACGGCATGGCTCATAGTTTCATTGAGTTAGACACATTTCTCCATTGCTGCCCTGTAAATAAATTCTTCAGTACCGTTTTTCTAGATTCCATATATATATGCATTAGAATACAATATTTATCTTTCTCTTTGTGACCTACTTCACTCTGTTTAATAGGTTCTAGGTTCATCAGCCTCATCAGAACTGACTCAAATACATTCTTTTTAATGCCTGAGTAATATTTCATTGTATATATGTACCACAACTTCTTTATCCATTCATCTGATGGATATCTAGGTTGCTTCCACCTTCTAGCTGTTGTAAATAGTGCTACAATGAACAATGGGATACATGTATCTTTTTCAGTTTTGGTTTCATCAGGGTATATACCTAGGAGTGGGTTTGCTGGCTTATATGGTGGTTTCATTCCTAGTTTTTTAAGGAATCTCTATACCATCTTCCATTGGAGAAGGCAATGGCACCCCATTCCAGTACTCTTGCCTGGAAAATCCCATGGATGGAGGAGCCTGGTAGGCTGCAGCCCATAGGGTTGCTAAGAGTCGGACACGACTGAGTGACTTCACTTTCACTTTCATGCATTGGAGAAGGAAATGGCAACCCACTCCAGTGTTCTTGCCTGGAGAATCCCAGGGATGGGGGAGCCTGGTGGGCTGCCATCTGTGGGATCGCACAGAGTCAGACACAACTGAAGCGACTTAGCAGCAGCAGTAGCAGCAGCATATCATCTTCCATAATGGCTGTATCAGTTGACATTCCCACCAACAGTGCAAAAGCATTCCCTTTTTTCCACACCCTCTCCAGCATTTATTGTCTGTAGACTTTTTGATGAATGCCATTCAGACTGGTGTGACATGATATCTCATTGTAGTTTTGATTTGCATTTCTCTAATAGTGAGTGATGTTGAGCATCTTTTCATGTGTTTGTTAGCATTTGTATGTCTTCTTTGGAGAAATGTCTGTTTAGGTCTTTTTCCCACTTTTTGATTGGGTGGTTTGTTTTTCTGGTTGAGTTGTATGAGCTGCTTGTAAATTCTAGAAATTAATCCTTTGTCATTTGTTTCATTTGCTCTTGTTTTCTCCCATCCTGAGGGTTGTCTTTTCACCCTCGTTATAGTTTCCTTTGCTATGCAAAAGCTTTTAAGTTTAATTAGGTCCCAATGTTTACTTTTGTTTTTATTTCTGTTACTTTAGAAGTTGGGTCATGGAGGATCTTGCTTTGATTTATGTCACTGAATATTCTGCCTATGATTTCCTCTAAGAGTTTTATAGTTTCTCTTATATTTAGGTCTTTAATCCATTTTGAGTTTATCTTTGTGAATGGTGTTAGGAAGTGGTCTAATTTCATTCTTTTATATGTGGCTGTCTAGTTTTCCCAGCACCACTTATTGAAGAAGCTGTCTTTGCCTTATTGTATATTCTTGCTTCCTTTCTCAAAAAGAAGGTACCCATAGGTGCATGTGTTTATTTCTGGGCTTTCTATCTTCTTCCATTGGTCTATATTTCTGTTTTTGTGTCAGTACCATACTGTCTTAATGACTGTAGCTTCATAGTATAATCTGAAGTCAGGAAGATTGATTTCTCCAGCTCTATTCTTCTTTCTTTCTTTCTTTTTTAAATATATTCTTCTTTCTTAAGATTGCTTTGGCTATTTGGAGTCTTTTGTGTTTCCATGTGAATTGTGAAATCTTTTGTTCTAGTTCTGTGAAGAATGCCATTGGTAATTTGATAGAGATCACATTGAATCTGTAGATTACATTTGGTAGTATAGTCATTTTCACAATATTGAGTCTTCCTATCCAAACTTAGATTCTTTTACCTTCAAATTAACAGTAAAATTTTAAAAAATACTCATATCTAGTTGCTTTTCTAAGTTTTCCACTGACACTAGAATATTTTTGTATTTGTATAAAAACTACAAATATTATTTATCCTCTGGTACAGACTGAACTCAAAGTCCTATCCAAAAATGTGTGTTGACAAAGGAACAGCTTGTGAATACCTGATAACAATAAACAGAGTGTACACAGACACCTAACTCTGAAGAAAATAGTGAGAAAACAGAAGTTAAGGTAGTTTTTGACCTCGAGATATTTGAGGTGCAGGGGCACACACTCTCTGTGTGCTTGAGGGAGCCTTTTTACTTACCAAAGGTGCCATGACCATTTTTCTGGATCCTTATTCCCTCTGAACTCCAGTGGAGGATAAAGCACAGTCTTTGCTAAAGGTTTCCAGGAAGCATTCCAAAGTACAGTTAGCATTAAGGATTAGGGGTGGTGACCATCTGGCTTACTCATAATGTGGAGGCCTTTTGGGTTCACTTATAAGGCTTTTCTGTTTAGGCCTGCTAAGGATATCAGCTATGTTAATATTCAAGGTGGGGATTTTAGGTTGTGATAGTGATCACTGAGAAATTTTGATAGCTCATTTTGCCAACTCCTGTGACCACATCCTCTGTTAAATCTTCGGGAGAAAGAGGCTGGTCAAATCAGCAGTTTGCTTAGACTGTGAGAGTCTGAGATGCCTGTGAATTAGTAGGCTAGCAGACCTGAGGCGCGTGGACACATTCTTGTACTAAGGGCTGTAGCCTTTAGTCATCTTGGGTAAAGTATATGACCCAGTCAGTTAGGACGAAGGCTGCATCTAAGTGCTGCCGTGTCCCCCACGAAGGAGTGGTGGGCTTATGAGGTTGCGTGCCAGAGGAGTCCAGCATCTCACCTGTGTAGGCCTTTTCTTCTAGTTTGGAACATCCTTCCCCTTTATCCTAGCTTCATCCTGTACCCTACAGAACAGTGCAGGCTTAAGCAGAACTGGTATCAGCTACTTATCCCAGAGCTTTTCTTATTCACTGCCATATCCTCAGCATCTAGAACAGGACCTGATAGGTAGGAGATGTGCAGGAAATATTTTTTGAATGAAGAAGGGTACAGTCTTCCCAAGTGGTTCAGTTTAGTTCAGTTCAGTTGCTCAGTCATGCCGACTCTTTGCGACCCCATGAATCACAGCATGCCAGGCCTCCTTGTCCATCACCAACTCCCCGAGTTCACTCAAACTCATGTCCATTGAGTCAGTGATGCCATCCAGCCATCTCATCCTCTGTCGTCCCCTTCTCCTCTTGCCCCCAGTCCCTCCCAGCATCAGAGTCTTTTCAGTGGGTAGCCTTTATGTACAGGATAAAAGAGGGAGGTGTAATCCAAAGAAGAAATGGGTCCAATGGGAAAAAGCTAATGAGACATGCCATACGGGCATAACACCATAACCTCTTAGCTTGTCAGGTAGTAGGGAACTTCTAAGTAGTGAGGACACATGACCTCCTTGCCTTCATCTTTAGGTATTAGTATGCCTTCTTCCCTTTTCTTACTGTCCATGAGGTTCTCATGACAAGAATACTGAAGTGAGTTGCCATTTTCTTCTCCAGTGGACCACATTTTGTCAGAACTCTTCACTGTTTCCCGTCCGTCTTGGGTGGCCCTGCATGGCATGGGGTGAAAAGAGAGAGTTGAAAAAACTGGCTTGAAATGCAACCTTAAAAAAAAAAACAAAACTAAGATCATGGCATCTGGTCCCATCACTTCCTGGCAAATAGAAGGGGAAATAATGAAAACGATGACAGATTTTACTTTTTTGGTTTCCAAAATCATCGTGGATAGTGACTAAAGTCATGAAATTAAAAGATGCTTGCTCCTTAGAAGGAAAACTATGACAGACCTAGATAGCAGATTAAAAAGCAGAGATACTGCTTTGCGGACAAAGGTCTATATAGTCAAAGCAATGGTTTTTCCAGTAGTCATGTATGGATGTTAAGAGTTGGATCATAAAGAAAGCTGAGTGCCGAAGGATTGATGCTGTCTAATTTTGGTGGAGAAGACTCTTGAGAATCCCTTGGACTGCAAGGAGATCAAACCAGTCAATCCTAAAGGAAATCAACCCTTAATATTCATTAGAAGGACTTATGTTGAGCTCCAGTACTTTGGCTACTTGATGCAAAATCCAACCCATGGTAAAGACTCTGCTGCTGGGAAAGCTTGAAGGTAAAAGAAATGGGTGGCAGAGGGTGAGATGGTTACATAGCATCACTGACTCAATGAGCATGAGTTTGAGCAAACTCTAGGAGATAGTGAAGGACAGGGGAGCCTGCTGTGCTGCAGTCCATGGGGTGGCAAAGAGTCCGACAGGACTTAGTGATTGAACAACAGGCTTTCTTCCTCCCCGTGGCATGCCTACAGGTGGGAAGCCTTGAGCGCCCTCTTGAGGCTGAACATGCCACTGACAGAAATTTCTTTAAAAGCTCACTTTTTACCGTTGTCTTGGAGGAATCCAGTGGCAACCCACTCCAGTACTCTTGCCTGGAAAAATCCCGTGGACAGAGGAGCCTGGTGGGCTACAGTCCACGGGGTCGCAAAGAGTCAGACACGACTGAGCGACTTCACGTTGGAGGAATCCATTTTTCATCTAAGCAATGAATGAATTGCAACCTTTTAAGCACAGTCACTTAAAACTATTCCAACAGTTGTGTTGGAAACTTTACTAAAATATTGTATATAACTCCATCTTCTTAATCAAGTACTTGGGGTATCGTCTGTTTTCCTATTATTTCAGGATCATTTTGGAAATACCATGCTATAAATACAGTGATACACTTAGGGTTTACTGCAGATGGATTTTTTCCATTACACTGAAGACCATCTATTGTGCTTTTTGAATTCTCTTGCCCATTTTTCATAGTTTTTCTCTGATATAGGCATTCTTGTTCACTTCCTAATGCCACTCACATGTCCCCCCAAGGGCTCCCAGTCCCCAACAGTATATTCTCTCTGGTTATGTGTAGGAAAGTAGATGACTGAGTTTATTAGGTTTTCTAAAATACAAGGGAACTTTAATATGGGGACTTTGTGGTATCTGTGAGTCTCCTTTCTAGTTTTCCCCATCTCTAGTTCTTCTCAGGGATATTCTAGAAACTTAGGCTCATCAGACATGTGGCTTCTGAATAAGTGAGATTTTAATGACTGTTATAGTTATTTGTTCCAAATTTTGAAAGTAGTAGGATATCAGTACTAAAAATAACCTATTTTGGTGGTGGTTTAGTCACTAAGTCATGTCCGACTCTTGTGACACCATGGACCGTAGCCCACCAGGCTCCTTTGTCCATAGGATTCTCCAGGCAAGAATACTGGAGTGGGTTGCCATTTCCTTCTCCAGGGGATCTTCCTGACCCAGGAATTGAACCCAGGTCTCCTGCATTGCAGGCAGATTCTTTACCATCTGAGCTACGAGGGAAGCTATTTTGGGCAAACACTTTTCTTAGCCCGATTCTCATTAGAGCTTAAGAAGAAAAAAACAACAATAGGACGTTGTTCATCCAGTCTTTCCATTTCTGGGTGAGAAGGAGGAAGAAGGGAAGAGAAAATGTGTGGGGTTGATCATGTTCTAGAAGCCAGTTTTGAAAAATTCCTCTAGGTTTGGAGTGGAAAAATGGATTGTAGAGGATGAAGGGGGGGAGCAGGGAGGATGGTCGAGATGTCACAACAGCTGTCCATGTGAAGGAGGATGGTGACTTGGACAAGTGTAGAAACGGTGCATGTAGTAAAGAATAGCTGCACTCAGAGCGTGTAATCGAGATAGAGACTGTAGAGTCAGATGTTGGTCCTGACTCTACAGGCTCTTAGTATATTAGTGTTCAGTAATGTTTACAGCCTGCATTTGTTTTTAACTGAAGGAATCAAGTGTATCAGTTATTCCTCATTGGTACTGATATTACCATGGTTGGATTTGCTGCAAAAGTTACATTACCAAATACAGTATAGAATGAAAAACATTCCATATCGTATGGACAAACAATCCAAATGTTTGAGGTTAGACTCTTGAATGTGGTGCTGAAGATGTATTAGAACACGTGTTTAGCAGTGAACATAAAATTTTTCCCTCTTGTGTTGTTATAATTTATCAAGCAAACATAGTTTGGGGGCTTGTATAGAAACTCCACAGTTTTAAGGAAATAAACACAAATCTCCAAATAAATAGCTAAACATTCCTCAGAGAATATAAGAAATAGAATGTAACTCATTTCTTTTAGCTAAATTTTTTGTGATTCTTTATAGTTCATGACAGCATTGAATTAAATAAGCATCTTTTTTCCAGGATTTTAGATGCAATGGAAGGCTTTTCATGTATCATTTTCAAATTGTTTGATTTATTGGTAGTTTGATTTATGTGAAAATTTTATCCTTAATTTTAGATTTAGTAGATTTTAACCTGATATTACTTTATAGGAATTTATATTCAAAGGCTTTATTGAAAGCCTGGGGGTATGCATTTTAACTATAAGTGTCCTATCTTATTATTTTATTATAAGAAAGAAAAGTATGGAGCCTTGTGGCTGGGACTGTTCACGCTCTACTTTTATAAAATCAAGTTCTCATAATCATCTTTGCAGCCGTTATTTGTTGTGCTTTTGCAGTACCTTGTTTATTCCAAGCAATCCTTACAGGTTTCTAGGAATTCAAGGGCCAAGAAACATTTTACTAAGAATTTGAAATACCAAAGCACTTAATTTTATGGGAGTGTTGAGTGTTTACTCCTTTTTAAGTTTTGAGGACCAGCAAAATGAAGAAGTGTTTTGTGTTATACAACATGTCATATTATAAATATATTTTACTTTTATTGCCCATGATGTAATCAGGATGGGAAAAAACATAGAAAAAATAATTGTTGATATGACCTTGCCTGGGGTGGGAGATGGGGCATATGACACAAGAAGAGATCTGTTACCAATTATAGTAAAATTACTAGCATTAAAAAGAGTTGCACAGATGAGTGAGTAATAATCAAACTTACACACAGTTTTCCTGAAAATTTGCTGTCTCCTTTCATCTTTCTTTGCGCAATTGCTGCTGCTGCTGCTAAGTCGCTTCAGTCATGTCCCACTCTGTGCGACCCCATAGATGGCAGCCCACCAGGCTCCCCCATCCCTGGGATTCTCCAGGCAAGAACACTGGAGTGGGTTGCCATTTCCTTCTCCAATGCTTGAAAGTGAAAAGTGAAAGTGAAGTCGCTCAGTCGTGTCTACTCTTAGTGACCCCATGGACTGCAGCCTACCAGGCTCCTCCGTCCGTGGGATTTTCCAGGCAAGTGTACTGGAGTGGAGTGCCATTGCCTTCTCCTTTTCTTTGCTTAGGTACTTGATAAAGGAAAAAAAAAAATCCTTTTGGGTTTTTTGGATGCAAAACTAATTCCATGATTTTGTTCTCTGTAGCTCTTTGTCTTTGATTTTAATCCCCAGAGAATACCATTTGGCTATTTTAAAATTATTTCTGTTTCCAACTGAGCTTGCGCTTGGCCAGCTGAGAGCCTTTCCCCGTCTCATTCTGCCTTCTCCTCGGCCGGCTGAGAGCCTTTCCCCGTCTCATTCTGCCTTCTCCTCTGCCCCACTGCTCCCCCTGCTCCCACCTCTTTTTCTATAGCCAAGGAAGGAACTTGTTTACCACCACTTTCTCTTTTATAAACCGACTGAACAGTCCCATCAATACAATACATTCACAGGCATCCTGCCTCATTCTGATCCCAGAAAAACAAGAAACAGGAAATGCAGGAAAACACGCCGCTCAACTCAACCCAGATAGACAGAATTGGCCAAAGGAAAATGCCAGAACAACAGAGACTATTCATTTGATTTCCAGGAACCAAGATGATTGGTAGTCTGCTCTTTTCAAAATAAACTTTGATCTGGAGCTGATCACCTTGTTAGTTATTCCCTTTGGATGCTCAGGACTGGTAGCTGCCCTTGTTGGGTTTTCAAGGTCAGTCTGTTAAGTGCAGACATAATGGGCTAACCTGTCTCCAACAGAAGTGGAGAATACTGGTCACTTGTCAGCATGGGCCCCAAGGTTTTTAAAAGCAATACAAGGGTGTGTGTGGGGGATATTCATTTGAAATGGAAAGGAGATAGAAACTAAGATAGGGAAAAATGCAGAAACGTGGCCCGAAAAATTACAACTAGGAGAAAACTGCTGTCGCTATTTAGTCGCTCAGTCATATCTGACTCTTTGCGACCCCATGGACTGTAGCCTGCCAGGCTCCTCTGTCCATGGAGTTCCCAGGCAAGAACACTGGAGTGGGTTGTCATTTCCTTCTCCAGGGAATCTTCCTGACCCAGGGATCAAACTCAAGTCTTCTGCTTGGCAGGCAAAATTTTTTTTTACCACTGAATGACCTGGGGAGCCCAAGAAGAAAACTATTACCTTACTAATCTCTGTGTTATGTATCAACTATAAAGGAATTTTCTCTAATGTTCATGTTCCCTGTGGACTATCCTTCCTTATCTCTGTCTTACAATTTCCCTGTTTCGTCCCCTTTCCCCCCTTCTTTGTTTTCTCTTCCTAATTTCCTCTCTCCTAAATCTTTTTCCTTTTGTTGTTGTTCTTTTTGAGCTTAACCTGGTGCTGTGACAAAAACAAAGATGATTAAGAACAAATCTAGCTTGCCTGATAGCGAATCCACATACAAGTAACTGTAATACAACATACCCAGTAAGAATACTGCTCAGTTCAGTTTAGGCGCTCAGTTGCGTCTGACTCTTTGTGACCCCATGGACTTCAGCATGCCAGGGTTACCTGTCTATCCCCAACTCCCAGAGCCTACTCAAACTCATATCCATAGAGAGGAAGAAAACAAAATTCCATGGGGTTCTGAGGTGAAAATGACATCTTTATCATTTGTGGGGAGACATGACCTTTTGCACTCATTTGTTCATTCATTCATTCACTAACCCCTCCCTCCATCTTCCCAGGCATTCTGCCAGGAACTGGCAATAACAACAGGGGCAATGGTAGGTATGATCACTGCCTCCCAGGAGCTTGGATGCTACTGGAAAGACTAGAAGCACGCAAACGAATATCAAATATTTACAGGTTATGAAGAGGATTGTGAAGGAAACAGTTGCCCTTTGCAGTGGCAGCAAGGTAAGGGGGAAGCTGTCTTCCTTGTGTAGTTTGCGAAGGGATTTAGGAGGGATATTGCAGGAGACGGCTGAAGGATGAGAGCAAGCCTGCCTTGGGGAGAGGCAAGAGAAGCGTGGCCTGGTCAGAGGGAATGTGGGTGCAGAGACGCAGAGAGAGGAGTGGGCCACTGTAGAACTGTCAGGAGGTCAGGATGGCTGGAGGACCAGGCTGGGCATGGCCAAGGCAAGATCTAAAGGGAAGAGGGGCCTAGATCCTTGACAAGCTGGGGTTGAATTCTGGGTGGAGTGGGAAGTCACTGAAAAGGAGTGTTTTGCTGGGATTTTATTTTTAAAAACATCCAATCTGTATGAGGTATGGAGAAGACATTTTAGGGGGTAGCCAGAGTGGAAGCATGGAAATCACCCCCCAAAATCTCTCTACTATAGGAAAAAAAAAGGAGTATTAGGAAATTATGGGATTAAGAGGTATATTATCAACATGGCGACATTTTATCTGGGCTTTTAAGATTAGTTGGAGTTTTGACAAGCAGAGATTTGGAGTGAGGGGCATTTCTAGAGCAGGAGGCAGAGCGACCCAGGTATGGGGGGTGAGAGGCATGAGGTGATTTGGCAAAAGGCCAGCTTACTTGGTATGACTGAGCAAGAGGTGAGGGTGACTGAGATGAAGGTGTGTCAGTGGTGAGAAGTGGGGAGTGGGGCTTAAGACAGAAATCAAGGATGGCTTCTGGTTTGTGAGACAGAAATGTGGCTTGGTGGAGCGGCCATCAGGGGTGAGAGATAGCTGAAGGAAAGGCAGCTTCGGTTTGCAGGGAGACAGGAGGGGGAGGCCAGTTGGCCTGGCTTGGCATCTCCTTTCCAGTGTCTCCTGACAAACTCAGACTGCTCCTCTTGACTCTCTGCAGCTTTCAGTTCCTCTGTTACAGCTCTATTAGATGGACTCTGTCATATTTTCAGCAAAAATCACCATGGGACCACATTGGTCTTATGAGCACCAGTTTCTTTTTGTGACAAATAGGAATGGAGAGAAAAATCCTCAGTAATTTCCCCAATTTTAATTCTCTGTTTCTCAGTATGCTTTGGGCCCTGATGGGTTTCTTGCTAATTTTCAGAAAAATTCTGCCCATGCTTTAAAGTGAAAGAAGGTGGATGAGTACTGTGAGTTCAGAAAACTGCCTGTCTTCTTGGAGGTAGAGCTTTGCTTTCCTGCCATCTTTGGAGCTTTGTTCCCTCCCAGCATTAAAGGAAATACTACCCAATAGCAATGAACACCTAAAACCAAGATCCAGCTCAGCAGAAAGTAAAAGCCCAATAAGTTGAAAATAAATTTGAAAAGGTTAATGACTTGAAGCTCCTTTTTAAGCACAAGAAAGGACTCATTGTCTTTAAAGTGATAGGCTACTTCTTCTGGGTTTCATCATATGTTCTGAATAAAGAACATATGATAGAGAGTAGCAATAGCTACTCTTGAGTTATGTCAGGCAGTGGTGTTAATTGCCACCATTCCTGGGATGAGGCTGAGAGCAGTAAGGAATCACAAGGCTTGTTCCTTCCCTTTAAGGATTTGCAGTGTATTGGAGAAATACGCCTGACTTTCTTGAACCAGCTCATAAATGCAAAGGAAGTGATTGGGAGCTAAATTATGGAGAGGAGAGCAGTGGACATTCAGAGCAAGGGGAGGTCAGTCAGGAGGAGCCATGAGGTCAGTGAAGTTCTGTGGGCCATAGGACTTGGCTCTGAAGTGTTCAGTTGAGTCAAGGTGAAAGTTGAGCTGAACCCTAAATGATATACCTTTATTTATAATATAAATAGTACACCTAAATGATAGGCCTTTACTTAATGCTCTGTGTTAAGATAGAACATTTCACTCACTTTGAACTGCTGACTTGCACAAGCTCCAAATGGCGAACGTCTCCTTTCTACTCCTATCCCCAGTCCCTCAGTCTCCCTAACCCAGAGTGCCTGCCATGACTCATTTCTTACAGTCCCTTCCGGATAGAATATAATATTTTTACACATACGTAGTGTTTATTATTTGAATTGGTGAAATGTTTTCATTTTTAAAATGTATCCCTTTCTAAGTGCTAAAATGTAGTAAAGAACAGAAAGGTAAAAAACACCCAAATCAAATAAACAGAAACCCAACAAACTGCTTTCTGGTTGGGAGACCACAGCTGTGCTGGTCTCTTTTAATGGTGAGGGCAACACCTGAGTGAGAAGTGCTTTCCCTGGGATGTTTCCATCCACATCAGCGGGAATAGCCCTGGCAGGAAGGTAAAGCAACCATGAACCCTCCACGGCTTGGAGAACGATAATACTGTTGTCTTGAATGTGATGCTCTGCGAGAACCTCACAACTCTTTCCCTTGATCTCCATAACAACTCCACAAGGTAGGCCTTTTCCTTCCTTTCAGATGAGAAAGTTCAGACTTGGGCCACAGGGCAAATAGTAGGTGCTGTGTCAAGCTGTGGCGCTGACTTCTAAACCTGGCCTTTCTCTGCATTTGTCAGGCTGTGCTTCTAGATGGAATGGTCTATACTTCTGGAATCACTGCTACCATATTTTTCTCCTGTGGCTGTATGTTCTGAGATGTGGAGGTGAACTTGTGGTGATCTAAGAAAAAAGTCACCAGAAGTTTTCTTCCTCCCTATTAAAAAAAAAAAATCTGCTAAAAGGAAAAGAGTAAATTCATAGCTCAGTTATAGGGGCTGTAAGGCATGTTTTCTTTTTGTGTGGCTAAACTGCTTCTCTCAGTTTGAGTTTCTCAGCCTGAAATGATGAGTCTTATGAATAACAAATATACTTCTAATGAGCATTTTGGATTCAAATTTAGAAATTCTTTTTATTTTTTCTTTTTTGTCTAGCCTCTCCTTTGAAAAAAGATTGTTAAAGGCAAAAACTAAAATTGGGAAGACAGTCTTCTTGCTTTTCTGCACAGGGAACATTTTTTATTTCATGAGCCTACGTGTAATTGTGGCCCAGGCTGTGCTCCCAGTGCCCAGACCCTGTGACAGAAGCACCACACCCTTCCTCCAGCATCTCAGTGATGACGCCGCATGAGTTAGAAGCAGAGGTTGGGGAGGGAGCGCCTATCTTGAACATATTTGACAGGCTGCTTTTGTTTGTTTGGGGAGGCTGAGTAGATCTGGTTAAAGAACATGGACTCTGGGTTTGCATCCTGAATTTGTCCACTTCCTAGCTGTAGAACCCTGGGCAAGTTAACCCTTAAAAGTGGGGAATAGACTAAAATGTCTGCCTCATAGCTTTGAATGATTTAAATGAGTTTAAAGCACTTAGAACACTGTTTAGCCCAAAGTAAACATACTCTTAACTGTTGTTATTATTTTTCATAGTCCCACGCTATTTTCTAGTTTCTTTTCCTACTTTGTGCTCAGAATATGAAGGCATGGTCTGTGGTTTCCATCTGGGCCCCTGAGGGAGAGGCCCAAACAAGAGCAATTCTTTGGCTCTGAAACCATTGAGATATTCACAGTGTCTCCTGCCACTTACTTATGATCTTCTTGTTAAATGAGAGAAATAAACCCTTTCTTTAGGTTGCTCTGTCTTCCCCACAGCCCGGGAGCAGAGAGAATGTATGACTTATCAGGGAATTTTAAGGAGCTCAGGACGACTGGGGGCAGAGTGCTTGGAGCCAGCTTGGGTTGGGAGATGACACTGGAACCATATATACAGCTCAGATTTTGAAGAGTTTAGTTCGGTTTAGGACTCCCCCCGCCCTCCCATGAGCTGTCTTAATCAGGTAGTCAGACATGACCAGTGACTCAGATGGCAAAGAGTCTGTCTGCCATGCAGGAGACCTGGGTTCAGTCCCTGGGTCAGGAAAATCCCCTGGAGAAGGGAATGGCCACCCACTCTAGTCTTCTTGCCTGGAGAATCCCATGGACACTGGAGCTTGGTGAGCTACAGTCCATGAGATTTTAAAGAGTTGGACACGACTGAGCGACCAACCCACACAGACATGATCAGGTTTTTGGCTTAAGAAAGATCACTGTGGCTGCTCGCAGGGAGACCTGACTGAAGGCTCCATATGCAGTCATTAACCTGGGTGAGTGTCAATCACTGGGATGGAGGCAAGTGAGAGAGTTCTGGAAATGTTTAGGGAGAGAAGTTCAGTTCAGTTCAGTCGCTCAGTCATGTCTGACTCTTTGCGACCCCATGAATTGCAGCACGTCAGGCCTCCCTGTCCTTCACCAGCTCCCGGAGTTCACTCAAACCCATGTCCTTGAGTCGGTGATGCCATCCAGCCATCTTATCCTCCATTGTCCCCTTCTCCTCCTGCCCCCAATCCCTCCCAGCATCAGGGAGAGAAGAGAACAGGCCTAATGTGCAGAAGATGGAGGAGCACGCAAGGACTACTTGGGAGTTTCTGGTATGTGTAACTGCTTGGATGGTGGTGTTCTTAGCTGACAAAGGCCATGCAGAGGAGTGGTTTTTAGTCCTTCTTCTCTTGATGGGCTTTAATAAAGTTACTGCAAAGCTTCATATAATATTTCGTTTCATGTTGTATTTCTTCATGCTCTTTTTTTTTTAAACTCCTTTTTCTTTCTTTTTATTTTTTCATCGGAGGAGGGTTTAAAAGCCTCAGTTGTGTAGGAAAATCAACTTCTTGCTAGGAAAGTGTCTGTGGTATTCTAAGAACAGTTTTCCTAACTACAGAATTCTTTGTGGTGTTAGTAATTATTATTATTATTTGTCTACAGGGAGTGGAATGGAGAGCATTTTAGTCTGTAAAAAATGTTATCTCTCCTAACAGCTTTTTGATGCAATTTTATGTGCCAGAAATTATCTGTATGGAATTCAGCTTTCTGTGAAAGTGGTAAAGAGGGTAATACCTCATTTTAATGAAAGGCATTCATCCAATTTTGAGCTATTTGGGAAGGAAATCTCTGTGGAGACCTGAACTTAAGGGATCAATAAATTTTTCTAATTCAGAAATTGAGATATGGCTGAATGGATATTTTAAATCTTGAGTGTGGTTATAAATTGGAAGTGTAGATTAGGTCCAATCCAAAAAGGCTCAATATTTTTGAAGTTATTAGTGATTAGACTGAGAGCCTGTCATGCTTGAAGATAAACATCATTTTAGCACAGAGTTCCTGCTGCTCAAGGAGTAAGGGGCTTTTTGAAGTCATTCAGAGAGAGTTCAAGAGGGAATTACTGATTTTCTTTTTTGTTTTTGATGAAGACTTAGTTAATAATAGTAGTAAAAATAATGATGTATTCTCTTGGTATAGTGCTTAGTAGTTACACCGCCCTTTAAAATGCACAATCTATTTAACCCCATGTGAAGTAGACAGGACAAATATTTTACCTCTGCTTCAGAGATGAGGAAACTAAGATCCAAGAGGTTTTCCTCAGGTCATCTGATTCCTGGAGCAGCACTTTTCCCAGTAAACACCAGCTTCCCTGTGCCTTACAAAGGTCTCCACAGTGCAGCTGTGTGGTGGGGAAGGAAGCCTCTTTAGCGAGGGTGAGCAAACTGGTCTCCAGATGTGCTCTCCTAGGATTGTGTTAGCTCCAGTCACACATGTGAGTGGAAACAAAAGAAGATATTGGACTAAAGCATGATCAGCTGTTGCTCATTTTTTCCCCCAGTAAATTTTAGTTCTGTATCTCTTCTCTTCCTCTAGGATTCTTCAGGAAAAGCATTCATTAATTAGTGCCACAGCCTTTAAAAATTTTTTGAAAAATACTTTACATTGAGAATGTTATGTTTATCAACTTCTTTCCTGTGAATTTATAAAAGATTGCTGTGTGTGATCTTAGCAGAGTATCTTGGTTCAGAGTGAGGAACTCTGACCAGTAATCCTGGGAGGCATAGTTTTAAAACCTTTTAACAAACATTTTGAAAGTGATTGAAACGGACATCCTTAAAGATGTAGTTTGTTGCCATCCGAGGAACATTTGCATAGATTTTAAAGTTATTCACATTTGAAAGACTAGCATTATACAGGCAAAATATTTTTGAAATAGAGATGGCCTATGAAAAGTGAAAGTGAAAGTGGCTCAGTCTTGTCTGACTCTGGATTGCCATGCTGTCCTCCAGGGCTCTTCCTGACCCAGGGATCGAGCCCAGATCTCCTGTGTTGGTAGGCGGGTTCTTTACCACTAGCGCCATCTGTTTTGAAGTTCATCTGTATCATAGCTTCTCATGCTGCTTTCTAGTTCTCATTCTGCCTTTGGTCAAGGTTAAAGGTTAAAACAAACTCCAAGGTGTAGCTGGTCCTGGGAAAAGTAGCGTGTCTCGCTCTTTCTTTGATATTCCTCCTTCACAGAAGATGGCTATTTTAGGAATAAATGGTATCAACTATCTTTTACCGGGTGGGAGAGTCAAACCTTCTAAAATGTAAGCTCCGTGAGAGCAGTGAACTTACTCTGTCCATCCCTCTCTTCCCAGTGCCCAGAACAGGGCCTGGAACGTTGTAGAGAAAGATTGGTGGCTAAAGGAATGAAACGTTCCTGTCGGGACTCCCTGGAGGTAGTTGGCTCAGCGTAGAGGTCTGTGCATCAGGACTCATGGTTGCAAGAGAGAGAGAATGGGCTCAGTACATTTCTATGATTCTCTCCTTCTCACTTGTACCCACCTAGAGACAAAGCTCTTATCTTTTCTGTCTAGGCCTAGGCAGAAAGCCCATTGCCTGTGCTCTCCAAAATATTAAATCTCATATTCACAAAGAATCTGGTTTCTTCAGGTTGATCTGTATGTTCCAAGCTCCAGTCCATATTCAAAAGGTCTCAGCAAGTATATGATTTCTTTGTATCTTTTCCCTTCCAGAGATTGAGTGAAATGTTAAGCTGTTGGTTTCTATTTTTCAGTTCACTCAAGCTATAATTGTAACCCTTTCTTATATAAGAAGCCTTCTCTGATCAACTTCATTTCCCTTAGATCCCTGTGTACCTTACTTTGTGTTTCCTTAGCGTATTGCTACTAAATTGTGTTGTGCTGTCTGGCATTTGATACGTTATGTATACATTTGTTCTGTTTGCCCTGTTTTCAGCTTTTAAAAATAATTCATTTACTATGTTTCACAATATACACACAGTAGTCTCAATGTAACAATACTAACACTACCACCAACAAAGTGATTACTGAGAACAATTTAGTATTAAAAATTTTTCAATTCTGTTTCCTGCCTCTGTCCCTCCCCTCTTTCCTTCCTTCTACCACGACCACAACCACGACCACCACCACGACCACCAAGTAAGGTTACTCTCTTAGCAAGCCAAATTTCAGTTATACAATACAGTATTATCAACTATGGTAACAATGTTATACATTTAATCCTCAACCTCACTCATCTTATAATGATGTTGCTACTGTTTTACCAACCTCTCCTCATTCCTAAGTTCAGTCGCTCTGTCATGACTATTTGCGACCCCATGGACTGCACCATGCCAGGCCTTCCTGCCCATTACCAACTCCCAGAGTTTACTCAAAGTCATATCCATTGAGTCGGTGATGTCCATCTCATCCTCTGTTGTCCCCTTCTTCTCCCTCCTTCAGTCTTTCCCAGCATCAGGGTCTTTTCAAATGAGTCCGTTCTTCCCATCTGGTGGCCCAAGTATTGGAGATTCAGCTTCAACATCAGTCCTTCCAGTGAATATTCAGGACTGTTTTCCTTTAGGATGAACTGGTTGGATCTCCTTGCAGTCCAAGGGACTCTCAAGAGTGTTTTCCAACACCACAGTTCAAAAGCATCAATTCTTCGGCGTTCAGCTTTCTTCACAGTCCAACTCTCACATCCGTACATGACTACTGGTAAAACCATAGCTTTGACTAGAAGGACCTTTGTTGGCAAAGTAATGTTTCAGTTTTTAATATACTGTCTAGGTTGGTCATAACATTTTCCCCAAGGATCAAGCATCTTTTAATTCCATGGCTACAGTCACCATCTGCAGTGATTTTGGAGCCCCCCAAAATAAAGTCTGTCACTGTTTCCGTTGTTTCCCCATCTATTTGCCCTGAACTGATGGGAACAGATGCCATAATTTCTTAGTTTTCTGAATATTGAGTTTTAAGCCAACTTTTTCACTCTCCTCTTTCACTTTCATCAAGAGGCTCTTTAGTTCCTGTTCCCTTTCTGCCATGACGATGATGTCAATTGCTTATCTGAGGTTATTCATATTTCCCCCGGCAATCTTGATTCCAGCTTGTGCTTCATCCAGTCCAGCGTTTCTCATGACATACTCTGCATATAAGTTGAATAAGCAGAGTGACAATACACAGCCTTGACATAGTCCTTTCCCTATTTGGAACCAGTCTGTTGTTCCATGTCCAGTTCTAACTGTTGCTTCTTGACCTGCATACAGTTTCTCAGGAGGCAGGTAAGATGCTCTGGTATTCCAATCTCTTGAAGAATTTCCCACAGTTTGTTGTGATCCACACAGTCAAAGGCTTTGGCATAGTCAATAAAGCAGAAGTAGATGTTTTTTTGGAACTCTCTTGCTTCTTTGATGATCCAACAGATGTTGGCAATTTGTTGGCTAGCATGTGAGATGAGTGCAATTGTGTAGTAGTTTGAACATTCTTTGGCATTGCTTTTCTTTGAGATTGGAATGAAAACTGACCTTTTCCATCCTGTGGCCACTGCTGAGTTTTCCAAATTTGCTGGCATATTGAGTGCAGCACTTTCACAGCATCATCTTTCAGGATTTGAAATAGCTCCACTGGAATTCCATCACCTCCACTAGCTTTGTTCGTAGTGATGCTTTCTAAGGCCCACTTGACTTCACATTCCAAGATGTCTGGCTCTAGATTAGTCATCACATCATCATGATTATCTGGGTCGTGAAGATCTCTTTTGTACAATTCTTCCGTGTATTCTTGCCACCTCTTCTTAATATCTTCTGCTTCTGTTAGGTCTATACCATTTCTGTCCTTTACTGTGCCCATCTTTGCATGAAATATTCCCTTAGTATCTCTAATTTTCTTGAAGAGATGTCTAGTCTTCCCCATTCTATTGTTTTCCTCTATTTCTTTGCACTGATCACCTAGGAAGGTTTTCTTATCTTTCCTTCCTATTCTTTGGAACTCTGCATTCAAATGTGAACATCTTTCCTTTTCTCCTTTGCTTTTTGCTTCTCTTCTTTTCACAGCTATTTGTAAGGCCTCCCAGACAACCATTTTGCCTTTTTGCATTTCTTTTTCTTGGGGATGGTCTTGATTCTTGCCTCCTGTACAATGTCACAAACCTCTGTCCATAGTTCTTCAGGTACTCTATCAGATCTAGTCCTTAAATCTATTTCTCACTTCCACTGTATAATCATAAGGGATTTGATTTAGGTCATACCTGAATGGTCTAGTGGTTTTCCCTCCTTTCTTCAATTTAAGTTGAATTTGGCAATAGGGAGTTCATGATCTGAGCCACAGTCAGCTCCCAGTCTTGTTTTTGCTGAATGTATAGAGCTTCTCCATCTTTGGCTGCAAAAAATATAATCAGTCTGATTTTGGTGTTGACCACCTGGTGATGTCCATGTGTAGAGTCTTCTCTTGTGTTGTTGGAAGAGGGTGTTTGCTATGACCAGTGCATTCTCTTGGCAAAACTCGATTAGCCTTTGCCCTGCTTCATTCTGTACCCCAAGGCCAAATTTGCCTGTTATTCCAGGTGTTTCTTGACTTCCTACTTTTGCACTCCAGTCCCCTATAATGAAAAGGACATCTTTTGTGTGTGTGAGTTCTAGAAGGTCTTGTAGGTCTTCATGAAAGCGTTCAACTTCAGCTTCTTCAGCAACCACTGTTCTACTCCTTGTTTCTGTGAATCTGACTTTTTTCCTTTTAGATTCCACATATAAATGATACTAGGCAGTATTTATCTTTTTCTCTCTGACTTACTTCATTTAGCATAATGCTTTTTAGGTTTATTCATGTTGTTGCATGTGGCAGGATTTCCTTCTTTTTTAAGGCTGGATGATATTCCATTAAATGTTGATATATCACATTTTATTCATCCATTATTGTGTCAGCAGACACTTAGGTGGTTTCTGTACCTTCATTTGGTGAATAATGCTGCAATGAGTATTAGAATACAGAAATATCTTTTCAAGATAGTAATTTCGTTCCCTTTAGATCTATATCCAGAAGTGAGATTATTGGATCATATTGTGTTTATGTTTTAAATTTCTTGAGGAACCTCTGTACTGTTTTCCATAGTGACTGTACCAGTTTACATTCTCACCAGCAATGTACAAGTGTTCTTTTTTTCTCAGCATCCTTGTCAGCGTGTGTTATCTCTTGTCTTTTTGATAATAGCCTAAGAAATGTGGGGTACTATCTCACAGTGGTTTTGGTTTGTGTTTTGCTGATGATTAGTGTTGCTGAGCACCTTTTCATATACCTGGTCATTTGCATGTCTCCTTGGAAAATGTCTATTCCAATCCTTTGTTCATTTTTAAAATAGGTTATTTGGTTTGTTTTGCTGTTGAGTTGTATGAGTACCTTGTGTATTTTGGATATTAGTTACTTATTGGATATGTGATTTGCAAATATTTCCTCCCAGGAAATATTACCTCCCAGGAGGTAAGCTGCCTTTTCATTTTGCTGATGGTTTCCTTGTGCAGAAGCTTGTTAGTTTGGTATAGTCACACTTGTTTACTTTTGCTTTTATTGTCTTTGCTTTTGGTGTCAAATCCAAAAACGTATTGCTAGATTAGTGCCAAGGAGCTTACCTTCCGTGTTTTCTTCTAGGAGTTTCGGGGTTTATCTTCATGTCTTTAATTCATTTTGCTGGGCTAATTTTTAAATCTTCTTTATTTATTTCTGGCTGTACTAGGTCTGTATTGCTGTGCATGGGCTTTCCTTAGTCGCAGCAAGGAGGGGCTATTCTTCATTGCATTGTGATAGCTTCTCATTGCAGTGGCTTCTCTCATTGCAAAGCACAGGCTTTAGGTGCATGGGATTCACTAGTTACAGCTTGTGGGCTTAATAGTTGTGGCACATGGGCTTAGTTACTCCATGGCATGTAGGATCTTCCTGGAACAGGGATTGAACCCGTATCCCTTGCATTGGCAGATGGATTCTTAACTACTGGGAAGTACCCTTTAATCCATTTTGAGTTGATTTTTGGATATGGTATAAGATAAAGGTACACTTTCATTGCTTTGCATGTGGTTGTCCAGTTTTCCCAGCATCATTTATTAAAAAGACTCTCCTTTCTATATTGTATATAATTGGCTCCTTTGTTGAAAACTAGTTGACCATATGTGCATGGATTTTTTTTTTCTTCTGAGCTCCATGTTTGGCTCCACTGACCTGTATGTCTAGTTTTATGCCAATATGATACTATTTTGATGATGATAACTTTGTAATATAACTCAAAATCAGAAAGTGTGATGTCTCCAGGAGGCATCTATGAGACCAAATAGACAGCTGAGGAAAAAAAAACAAACAAAACCCCCATGCACATATGGCCAACTAGTTTTCACCAAAAGAGTCAAGAATATACAATGTAGAAAGGAGAGTGTCTTCAGTAAATGTGCTGGGGAAACTGGACAGTTCAGTTCAGCTCATTTGCTCAGTCATGTCCGACTCTGCGACCCCATGGACTGCACCACGCCAGGCTTCCCCATCCATTGAGTCGGTGATGCCATCCAACCGTCTCCTCCTCCGTCGTCCCCTGTTCTCCCACCTTCAATCTTTCCCAGCATCAGGGTCTTTTCAAATGAGTCTGTTCTTTCCATTGGTGGCCAAAGGATTGGAGTTTCAGCTTCAGTAACAGTCCTTCTAGTGAATATTCAGGACTGGTTTCCTTTAGGATGAACTGGTTGGATCTCCTCACAGTCCAGGGGACTCTCAAGAGTCTTCTCCAACACCACAGTTCAAAAACATCACTTCTTTGGTGCTTAGTTTTCTTTATAGTCCAACTCTCACATCCATACATGACTACTGGTAAAACCATAGCTTTGACTAGAAGGACCTTTGTTGGCAAAGTAATGTCTCTGCTTTTTAATATGCTGTCTAGGTTGGTCATAACTTTCCTTCCAAGGAGCAAGTGTCTCTTAATTCCATGGCTGCAGTCACCATCTGCAGTGATTTTGGAGCCCCCCAAAATAAAGTCTGTCACTGTTTCCATTGTTTCCCCATCTATTTGCTTTGAAGTGATGGGACCAAATGCCATGATCTTAGTTTTCTGAATATTGAGTTTTAAGCCAACTTTTCCACTCTCCTCTTTCACTTTCATCAAGAGACCCTTTAGTTCTTCTTTCCTTTCTGCCATAAGTGTGGTGTCATCTTCATATCTGAGGTTATTGATATTTCTCTTGGCAGTCTTGATTCCAGCTTGTGCTTCTTCCAGCCCAGTGTTTCTCATGATGTACTCTGCATATAAATTAAATAAGCAGAGTGACAGTATACAGCCTTGATGTACTCCTTTCCCTGTTTGGAACCATTCTGTTGTTCCATGCCAGTTCTAACTGTTGCTTCTTGACCTGCATATAGGTTTTTCAAGAGGCAGGTTAGGTGGTCTGGTATTCCCATCTCTTTCATAATATTCCACAGTTTATTGTGATCCACACAGTCAAAGGCTTTGACATCATCAGTAAAGCAGAACCACATGGAAAGTACAAATTTTAGTATTGTTTTTCCTATTTTTGTGAAAAATGCCATTGGAATTTTGATAGAGATTTCACTGAATCTGTAGATTGCTTTGAGTGTGGACATTTTAGCGATAATTTTTCCATTCCATGAACACATATCTTTTTATTTATTTCTTTCATTGAAGTGTTACAGAGGTCAGGATACAGATCTTTCACCTCCTTGGTTAAATTTATTCCTGTATGTTTCGTTCTTTTTGATGCTATTGTAAATGGGGTCGTTTTTTAACCGGAGGATAATTGCTTTACAATGTTGTATTGATTTCTGCTGTACATCAACGTGAATCAGCCAAAACTATATATATATTCCCTCCCTCGTGATCCTGCCTCCCACCGCACCCCTCATCCCACCTCTCTAGGTTATTCACAGAGCACTGGGCTTAGCACCCTGTGCTTTTCAGCAATTTCCCGCTAGCTATCTAGTACATGGGGTTGTTTTTTCTTAATTTCTCTTTCTGCTAGTTTGTTGTTATTTTATAGAAATGCAGCTGATTTTCATTTATTGATTTTTTTTTTATCCTGCAACTTTACTGAATTCATTTATTAGTTTTAAGAGATTTTGGGTAGAGTCTTTTAGATTTTCTGTGTATAATATCATCTCACCTGCAAACAGACAATTTTATTTCTACTTTTCTCACTTGGATGCCATTTATTTATTTATTTCCTAATTGTTCTGGCTAGGACTTTTAGTACTCTGTTGAGTAATGTGGCAGGAGTAGGCATCCTTGCTTATTCCTGATCTTAGAGAAAAAGCTTTCATGTTTTCACCACTGAGTGTGATGTTAGCTGTAGGCTTGTCATCAGTTCAGTTCAGTTCAGTCGCTCAGTCATGACATTCCTTTTATACCCAATATGTCATGGGTTTTTATCATAAAAGGATGTCACATTTTGTTAAATAATTTTTTTACATTTATTGAGATGATCATTTTTTTTTAGTCATTTTATAATTTGTATCACATTTATTGATTTGCATGTATTGAGTCGCTTTGGCATCCCAGGAATAAATGCCACTTGATCATGGTATATGATCCTTTTAATGTACTGTTGAATTCAATTTCTTAATATTTTGTTGAGTTTTTTTACATCTATGATCATTATGGATGTTAACCTATAATTATATTTTCTGGTAGTCTTATAAAATGAGTTTAGAAGTATTCCCTCCTCTTCTGTTTTTTGGGAGAGTTTGAGGAGGATTGGCATTAATTTTTAAAATGTTTGACAAAATTCACTAGTGAAACCACTTGATCCTGGACTTTTCTTTGTTGGGAGGTTTTTGATTACTTTTAGTCTCCTTACTAGTAACTGGTCTGTTCAGTTTTCTGATTCTTCATGATTCAGTCTTGGTAGGTTGTATGTTTCTAGGAACTTACCCATTTCTTCTAGGTAATCTAACTTTTTGGTATATAACTTTTCATAGTAGTTTCTTATGTTCCTTGGTGTTTTTATGTTATTGTTGCAATGTCTCCTCTTTCATTTCTGATTTTATCTAATTTATTCAATATTGAGTGCATAAATATCTATAATTGTTATATCCATTTGATGAATTAACTCTTTTATAATTATATGATGACCTTCTTTGTCTCTTGTTACAATTTTTAGCTAAAGTCTATTTTGTCTGATAGAATTATAACTATCCCTGTTTTCTTTTGGTTTTCATTTTTATAAAACATCTTTTCCCTTTGCTTATGGACTATTTGTATACTTAAGGCTAAAGTGAGTCTCTTATATGTGGCATATGGTAGAGTCTTACTTTTTAATCCATTCAGTCACTCTGTGTCTTTTGATTGGATAATTTAGTCCATTTATCAATACAGTTCAAGTATTGATAGGTATAGACTTACTACTGCCATTTTGTAATTATTTTCTGGCTTTTGATAGTTTTTTTCTTCCTCTCTCACTTTCTTCTTTTGAGATTTGATAATTTTCTCTACTGGTATACATAGATTCTTTTATCTTAATTTTTTGTGTATATACTATAGGCTTTTGCTTTGTGGTACCACAAGACTTACATAAAACATTCTTCTATCTTAATTTTTTGTGTATATACTATAGGCTTTTGCTTTGTGGTACCACAAGACTTACATACAACAGTTTATTTGAAGCTAATAGCAACTTAACTTAAAATGCATACAAAAGCTCTACATTTTTACAATCCCCTTTACCCATATTTTATGTTTTTCATGTCACTCTTTACATCTTTTTATATTGTGTGTCTATTAACAGATTATTGTAGGTATAGCTACTTTTAATATTTTTACCTTTTTACCTTTATACTAGAACTATAAGTTATTTATCCATCACCATTATAATATTAGAGTATTCTGAATTTAGCTCTGTGTTCACCTTTATCAGGGGATTTTATTCTTTCTGATGTTTTCCTGTTACTGATTAGGATCTTTTTATTTCAGCTTGAATAGCTCTCTTTAACATTTCTTGTAAGGCTAGTCTAGCGATGATGAACTCCTTCAGCTTTTGTTTATCTCTTTATCTCTTCTTTAATTCTGAGTAACAGCATTGCTGGGTAGAGTATTCTTGGTTGGCAGCTTTTTTCTATTAGCACTTTGAATATATTATTCCACTTCCTTCTGGCCTGTAAAGTTTCTGCTGAAAAATCTGCTGAGAGTCTTATGGGAGTCCTCCTGTATGCAACAAGTTGTTTTTCTCTTGCTGCTTTTAAGATTTTCTCTTTGTCTTTAATTTTGACAATTTAATTAGAATATGTCACTGTGTGGGTCTCTATGGATTAACCTTATTTGGTACTTTTTGGACTTTCTGTATTTGGATATATATATATCTTCAGATTAGAGAATTTTTCAGCTGTTATTTCTTTGAATACACTTTCTCCCCCTTCTCTCTGTCTTTCTCTTGTCTATTATGGATGCTTAAATGCAAATATTGATCTGCTTGGTGCTGTCGCATAAGTTCCTTAAGCTCTTATTCTTTTTTATTCTCTTTTCTTTTTTCTGGATGAATTCCACTGCCCTACAGTCAACTTTGCTGATCCTTTCTTCCACTTGATCTAGTCTGCTGCTGAGTTCCTCTACTGAATTTTTTCCTTTTTTGGACTTCCCCGGTGGCTCAGATTGTAAAGCGTCTGCCTACAACGTGGAAGACCTGGGTTTGATCCCTGGGTTGGGAAGATCTCCTGGAGAAGGAAATGACAACCCACTCCAGTATTCTTGTCTGGAAAATCCCATGGATGGAGGAGCCTGGTAGGCTGCAGTCCATGGGGTCTCAAAGAGTCGGGCACGACTGAGCAACATTTACTTAGTTACATGACTGAATTTTTCAGCTCAGTTATTGTATTCCTTAGCTCTATTATTTATGTTCATTACTTTTTAATATTTTCCATCTCTTTGTTGAAATTCTCACTTCGTTTAGGCATTGCTCTTCTGACCTCAGTAAACATCTTAGTGATCAATATTTTGAACTCTCTATAAGGTAAATCTCTCATTTCTATTTTATTAAGATTGATTTCTAGAGTTTTATCTTGTTCTTTTGTTTGGAACATTGTCTCCTTTTTCTTCATTAGCCTTATTCTCTATATTGGTCTATGCATTAGGTAAAACAGCTACTTCTTCCATTCTTGACAGTGTGGTTTTATGTAGAAGTTGAACCTTATCAATCAACCCTGTCTGAGCTCCTTGTTGTCTCTCAAAGATTGTCCAACTGCCATCTTTGTCCTTAGTGGCTCCCAGTAGTAAGATTATAGTCACCTCTTATATGCATGCTAATTAGAAGCTAGATCCTCAAGCAGCAGCTTATAGAGTGTACAGTCAAACCTCTCCCAGGGAAAACTAGAAGATGGGCATTTTTGCCTGTTTCCTCTGTGTTGAGCCCTGATGGTATAACAACAGTGAGTGCTCACACATGCCTTTTAAGAACTGATTCTTTGTTTCTAATGTTTTGTGGGACTCATGAATGCAAGCCCTGCTGGATATCAGAGCTAGGCAGTCTGGAAGCCCATCTCTCAGGTGGCAGCTGCAACAGCTGGGACACCAGAAATGTGTGCAAGCTTCTTCCAGAGTGATGCTGGTAACTTGTTTTTATCACTGGAGCAGGTCAGAGGGAGAAAGTGGAGTAAGTACCCATCAGCTCCCCCAGGCTCAGGTGTGGATTGTAGCCAGCCTCTAGATGCATGCTCAGTTGGAAGTCAGACCCTCAGACAGTAGCTTAAGTTGCACTTAAACATCTTCTAGGTGAAGACTGGGAGATGGGCGTTTTTGCCCCTTCCCTTTGCACTGGGAGGAGTAGCCTTGGCAAGTGCTCACCTGCCTAAGAACTGCTTCTTTGCTCTAGTCTTGTGGTCGTGTGGATACAGCCCCATTGGCTTTTAGAGCTAGGTGTTTGGGAGCTTGTCTCTTGATTGTGAGTTTTAAAAGTTGGGGCACTAGATATGCAGTCTAAACCCTTAGTATTTAACTAATGCCCTTATGTTATGAATTTAAGTTCTTTTTTATTTTAGTCATTGTTACAAACACTATGGTCATGAACATTTACTTGTGTACATTTTTTAGTCCTTTTCTGTCTCCTTGGAATTAACTCCTGAAACTGAAAGTGTGGGGTCAGCTGGCGTGTACACTTTCCTTCCCCTGCGAACTGTGTCATCAAACTTCTTACCCACAGTTATGACAGATTCCGCCCTTGAAACCTAGAGAATTAGTGATTTTTAGTATTTTTCAGTTTGATAGGGAAAAATACCATTGTTCTTTTTGATTTGCACTTTTATTACTAGTGAGATTGAGCAAGTTTTCAGTTGGTCATTTGTTGTTTTGTGTGTGTGTGTGTGTGTGTGTGTGAATAGCCTGTTTATGGCTTCTGCTTATTTTCTGTCAGTATTTTTATTTGTTTCTTACTCATACTTAAGTGTTCTTTACATATCACAGATAAAAACCTTTTGTTATGTATATTTTCAAATACAATCTGTATAATAAATAACTAATGGACACGACTGGGGTGACTTAGCAGTAGCAGCAGCATACTTTTGCTATTAAAGTTGGCCTTTGCAAAGGAGCAAAAAAGGAGCCCTCTTTAGTCTGTTTAAATTGTGATTATTTCTCAAATATTTATGTCCTTTGCATACTTAATAATATTATAATAATAATGTGCTTCGTAGCAGGGACTAACAGCAACTACATAAAATAGAAGTAGAAGAATATAATAGAGTGGGAAAAACATTAAAATTAGAACTGGAAGTCTGGGTTCTAGACCTGGCCTCAGCTTTCTTTACCTCTGTGATCTTGGTTAGTCCACATATTCTCCCTGAGCCTTAATTTTCTCATCTATATAGTGGTCAAATTTATATTAGTCTCACAGGGCTAAGATGAGATCGTGTGTGAAAAAAATAATTGCAGTAAAAGTTACACAGTACAAGTGATAATGCTAATAAGTGTGGCATAAGTGTGTAGCAGGTTGAATGTTTACTTTATTAAAATGATCATCTTTTGAGGTAACCTAATTATAAAATATTTAGCCTAACATCTTTCTGAGCCTGTGGCTTTTGAGTTTGTACTACTTTGCAGGAAGCCTTTAAAAAGAAATAGTTTGGTCCATTTTTTGATTGGGTCATTTATTTTTCTGGAATTGAGCTGCATGGGAATTCATGTACACTCGTGGCTGATTCATGTCAATGTATAGCAAAACGAATACAGTATTGTAAAGCAAAACAAAACAAAACAAACAAACAAAAAAAGCAACGCAGGACAACCAAAAAAAAAAAAAAAATAGTTTGCTGTTCAAAAATTCAAGCTGGTGTTCTTTGCAACAATGCCGAACATGTTTGTGGTGTGCTGGCTTCTAGGGCACTGTGCTTCTGTCTCCAATATTGACACTTTTGTGAGTTCATTAACCACCTTTCTGATAAAAGCCATTCTGATCTGTGATCAGGGCATTGCATTAAAAGGGCATTGGTGTTGGAAATCTCTATTTTGGTCTTTTCATTAAATGCACTCTTTGCAGAAGAGGCGGTATGAATTTGCATTGCAGAGGATAGTTTATTTCTTTTAAAAACTCTTGAAACCAGGTAATTTAATTATGTCTCTGCCACAGCCTTTTATCTTCCTCTGCATAGGAATTCTGTTTTCTCTTGACGCTTCATATTGGAAGCCAGTCTTCTTATTCTCAGAATTAATTAACATGCAAATACTTGTCTAGAGACTCAGGAGCACTCCTTTTTTTCCATTAGCATTTAAATGTCACTCTTAATGATGTCAGATTGACTCTTTTAAGGGTAAATTAAAATGGTATACTCATCATCTGATTATTTCCTAGAGCATGTTATTGGTATTTCTGATTATTTGGCCTTAGTGTGAGTTTCATCTGCTGCTGTTCCCAGGCTAATCGAGTCAGATCCAAGACCATACAGTGTGTGTGTTGTGTTAGTCGCTCAGTTGTACCTGACTCTTTGTGACCGCATGAACTGCAGCCCACCAGTCTCCTCTGTCCATGGGATTTTCTGGGCAAGGATACTGGAGTGGGGTGCCATTTCCTTCTCCAGGGACCATACAGTAGTACCCTCTTATCTGCACTTTCACTTTCCATGGTTTCAGTTACCTACAGTCAACTGTGGTCCGAAAATAGTAAATGGGAAGTTCGAGAAATAAGCAATTCATAAGTTTTAAATTGTGCCCTGTTCTGAGTGGTTTGATGAAATCTTGGGCTGTTCTGCCCTCTCCACCCAGGATGTGAATCATGGCTTTGTCCAGTGCATCCCACCTGTTAGTCACGTAGTAGGCATCTCAGTTATCAGATCCACCGACTTGTATCACAGTGCTTGTATTCAGGTAACCCTTAGTAATGGCCCCGAAGCACAAGAGTAGTGATGCGAGCAATTCAGATATGTGAGAGAGAAACTGTCAAGTGCTTTTTAAAATGAAAAGGTAAAAGTTTTGACTTAATAAGGAAAGAAAAAAAAATTGAAAGAGGAAAAAAGTTGTATGCTGAGGTTGCTAAGATCTATGGTAAGATGAATCTTCCATCTGTGAAACTGTGAACAAGGGAAAAGAATTCTGTGCCACTTTTGCTGTAGCACCTCAAACTACAGCGATACTGTGTGGTAAGTGCTCAGTGAGAAGATGGAAAAAGGCATTAAATTGAGGATAGACGACATGAACAGAAAATGTGTTCCAGTTGATGGCAGCATATCACACCAGAAAGCAGTGAAGCTATACAAAGACGACAGCCAGGGATCCCCTTAAGCGAGTGACACCAAGCCTTTTACTGCAGGTAAGGGATGGTTACACAAATTCAGGGATAGGTTTGAACTAAAAAACAAATTATTGGAGAGGCTGAGTCTGTCCTCAGACAGCGCTGTCACGTTTCCAGTGGGGAGTTTTAGAAGTTGATTAAGGAGAGAGACCACCTTCACATAACTTATATTACAATGTATTGTATAATTGCTCTATTTTTAGTTATTGTTGTTATTCTCCTACCGAGTTTATAAATTAAACTCCATCATAGGTATGTATGGGCTTCCCTGGTAGCTCAGATGGTAAAGAATCTGCCTGCAATGCAGGAGACCTGGGTTTGATCCCTGGGTCAGGAAGATTCCCTGGAGAAGGAAATGGCTACCCACTCCAGTATTCTTGCCTGGAGAATTCCATGGACAGAGGAGCCTGGCAGGCTACAGTCTGGTGGGGTTGCAAAGAGTCAGACATGACTGAGCACCTAATAGACACATAGATATTTATGTATTCAGTATGCATTCAGAAAATGCATTCAGTATTATCCGTGGTTTCAGGCAAACGCTGAGGGTCTTGGGACATAGGCTGTGCAGATAAAGGGGAACTACTGTACTTGACTGCTGAAAAGCTGGATTATAGCCTTTCTTTGCCTATGGCTTCTAGAAAGGCCTGCTTGCCATACCTTACACATCTCAGCACCAAGTGAGATGCCGTAGTGGAGGACTGTAGCATCTATAGTGCAGGAGCAGCACCTGCAGAAAGTGTTGGCAACAGGCCAAGGTGCCCAGGAATTAGGTGTAGAGGGCTTGGGTAGTGACCATGTGGTATGGAATAAAGATGGACTTTAGAGTTAGAGACTCATAGGTTCAAATCTCGCCTGTATCAGTTTGAAGCTATGTGACCTGAGCAAATCACTTGTCTTCTCTGAGACTCAGATTCCTCCCCAGTAAAACATAAATAGGAACATGTACCACTCAGGTTGTTGGGAGGGTTAAAGGTGATAATGTGTATTAAGCACTGCACAGTCAAGCTATCTACTTTATCAGAGGACCCCCAAATTATAGTCAATTGTTTAGGTTATTTCCTTCTGAGGGAGGGCAGGCTCTGTTCCATGCAGACACTCAGCCACCCAGGCTTCTTTTAGCCCATGGTTGTGCCGTTCCCTAAGGATGTGTAGCCCTTCATTGGATTATTTCTCTCTTGCTGGCGGGTGAAGAAAGAGTGTCAGCATGTGGATTGCACAGGAGGCTTTATGGGCCAGACTGGAGGTGGTGCACAGCCCTGCCGCTCGTCTCCTGCTGGCCAGAATGCACTTCCATATGTGCACCTGCTTCCAAGTTAGCCTGGGAAATGTGTGTCTAGGGGGAAGGCAAAATGAGTTTGTTTGGTGAACACATAGTCTTCCACTATGCCGCTGCTGCTGCTAAGTCACTTCAGTCGTGTCTGACTCTGTGTGACCCCATAGATGGCAGCCCACCAGGCTCCCTCGTCCCTGAGATTCTCCAAGCAAGAATACTGGAGTGGGTTGCCATTTCCTTCTCCAATGCATGGAAGTGAAAAGTGAAAGTGAAGTCGCTCAGTCGTGCCGACTCATAGCAACGCCATGGACAGGCATCCAGTAATATGTGTTGATTAAATGAAAGAAAGAATGAATGCATTCTCTGTTCATTTTCCTCTCCATGGACTTATAGAGTGTTAGAGCTGATAAGGGACCTTAGAAGTGGTTAAGTTTTACTCTTTATTTTACCAATGAGGAACCTGAGGGCTTGAGGAACTTAGTGACCTAATTAACATCTTCCAGATATTAGTGGCAGGACTAGAGACCCTAATCTGCTTTCCCAAAACCTTCTGTTTATCCTGCATTTAATTATTTGAAACATCATTCTTTGTTTTCTACCATAGGGTTTCCTTTGCTCTTTGGCATATGAAAGTGAGGAGTTTGAACATGTTAGTTTGGTCGTTGTAGGTAGACTTCAGTTTTCTTTGGGAAGAGGAATTTGGTATTTTTGGGTGGTGGGAGAGATACCCTCAGAGGCTGGAGAATCCATAGGTTTTTAGTATTTTGCACCAAGAGTGAAAATTAACCTTCATTCACCCACTCATGTGTTTAAGCAACCTTTCTTTAGCCTTCTTCCATGTATAATGAAGTATACAAGGTGATCTGGATTATACAAGGTGGTTATTAATTCAAAAACATCCACAGCTTGAGGAAAGTGTCAAGTATTTAAACAATAATTATTATATAACATGAGAGTGCAGTGGAAGCAGTACTATAAGGTAAAAGTGACCAGCTGCTGGAGTTAGAAGGAGAGGGAGTATGGCAAGCTTCATGGAGGAATTAGGTCTTGGAACTGGATCTTAAAGTATCCAATTTACTGAAAATTTGATCTGTTCTGAAATGTACACACTGTATTTATATAATTGGTGTGGACAGTGACTGGCCATGAAATTAAAAGATGCTTGCTTCTTGGAAGGAAAGCTATGACAAACCTAGACAGTGTACTAAAAAGCAGAGACCTCCCTTTGCTGGCAAAGGTCCATATAGTCAAAGCTATGTGTTTTTCCAGTAGTCATCTATGGATGTGAGAGTTGGACCATAAAGAAGTGCCAAAGAATTGATGCTTTTGAACTGTGGTGCTGGAGAAGACTCTTGAGAGTCCCTTGGACAGTAAGGAGGTCAAACCAGTCAATCCTAAAGGAAGTCAGTCCTGAATATTCATTGGATGGACTGATGCTGAAACTCTAATACTTTGGCCACCTGATACCAAGAGCAGACTCATTGGAAAGGACCCTGGTGCTGGGAAAGGCTGAGGGCAGGAAGAGAAAGGGGGTGACAGAGAATGAGATGGTGGATGGCATCACTGACTCAATGAATGTGAGTTTGAGCAAACTCCAGGAGAAGGACAGGAAAGCCTAGTGTGCTGCAGTCTGTGGGGTTGCAAAGAGTCTGAGACAACTTAGCTACTGACAACAACTTACCTGGTTGTGGCTGTGCATTGAGAAAAATGGGCTAAGAAAACCAAAGAGACAAAAAATCAAAGCTGTGATCAAGTTTCCTATGCTAAATAAGCATTTAGCACTCACATTTGCCACATCATTTTGTTGCAGTATTACCAGTAAATAATTATATACGACAACCCTTGAATACAAGTGAATCATTATCAACAAATATTTTGTTGTGAGCCAGCAAGTTCTTGACACCATCATTTTAGGTCCAGCAGGCTTTGTATAATTTTGGTTAGGTACAGACCCTTAAAAGAATTTGTAGAGGCAAGGATCAGAAGGATGATATTCCAGAAAACTATGGATCAGTATAAAGGGAAGGGGCACACAGACACTGTATATGACCCATGAAAATGTACATAGATTTAGATTAGGAGGCTTGATTTTCAGGTACTTCTCTGAGAGGTACTGTTTGGAACCTAGATTTATAAATGTTGGAAATGCTTGGGAGTTGATGTCTCACTTCTAGCTGTTAAGTTATAATAATTGAAAGAGCATGCTGCTGCTGCTAAGTCGCTTTAGTTGTGTCCAACTCTGTGTGATCCCATAGACGGCAGCCCACCAGGCTCTGCCGTCCCTGGGATTCTCCAGGCAAGAACACTGGAGTGGGCTGCCATTTCTTTCTCCAATGCATGAAAGTGAAAAGTGAAAGTGAAGTCACTGAGTCGTGTCCAACTCTCAGCGACCCCATGGACTGCAGCCCACCAGGCTCCTCCGTCCATGGGATTTTCCAGGCAAGAGTACTGGAGTGGGGTGCCATTGCCTTGGGCTATTCCATAATCTGGCAAGGAGAATTCTGATGAGGAAAGGTTGAATGAAAGTTTCACAGAAAGTGGTAGAGGCTGGCTGAGCACTCAGGCTTGCTGTATCTGTCCTTCCACAGCTCCATCCTGCCTCTTTGAGAATGCAGCAGGAGTCGGAATCCCATGAAGCTTTCCATTCTGGAGGTTAGAATCAGGGTTGCCCAGGATCAGCTAGGAAGTAGGAAGTGCTTGTCTTCAGTACCTCCAGCTCCTCTTTGGTGTGTCTTTCTTCTTGTTAGCAAATATTTGCTCACATTCTCCTATAACCTTTTCACAGCAGAGTGTCAGGAGGATTCATATTATTTTAAAATACACATTTTAATATTTAAAACATTCTTATACATTAAAATGGTGAAGGACAGGGAAGCATAGCATGCTGGAGTCCATGGGATCTCAAAGAGTCGGACCTCACAGAGCAACTGAAAACAACTGTCTCTCTGTTTCCAAACCTTTAATCTTCATTAAAAAAAAGTATCCTAGACATTTTATTTGGACATACAAGCACACACATGTATATCATTTTTTATTTAAGTGGACTCATTTAATGCATTTTCTATAACTTGCTTCCTGTAATTAACATATGAATTAAAAGCTAATTAATACATTTTCCTGCTACTATATAGTTCCACCTTATTTTTGTAACCAGCAGAATAATCTCTGTGGTGCTTCTACATGATTCTTACTGAAGAATCTTTAAGCTTGTTTCCTTAATCTTTAGGTATTTATTATACACTCTGCTGCAGAGAACCTCCTTGTAGCCATTTGCAGACTTGTATAGGAGTTATTTGCAGGGTATTTATAAAGGAGTTCCTAAGTTGAAGAGTTATCTTTATTTAAAAAGTTTGATAGATATTGCTGAACTATCCTCCAGAAAGGTTGTACTTATTTTTCATTCTGTCCACAGTGTATGCAAATTGTTTTTTTGTGTTTTTCTTTTTAAAGAGGATCCTGGACTTAGGGCCAGAGAAGAAGAGGCAAAGAGGAGATAGCCTGCTAAAAATAAGTGGTGGCCAAGAGAAATGAAAACATATGTTCACACAAAAACTTGGACATAGCAGTACTGTTCATAATAGCCAAAAAGTGGAAAAAGCCAAATGTCCACCAACTGCTGAGTGAACTAACAGAATGTGGTATATACATACAGCAGAATACTATTCAGCAAGAAAAGGAATGAAGGACAAATGCATGCTATAATATGAATGTGCCTTAAAAGCATCATACTAAGTGAAAGAAGCCAATCACAGATATAACACATATTTATGTGCAATGTCCAGAGTAGGCAAATCCATAGAGATAGAAAGTATATTAGTGGTTGCTTAGGGCTGGTTGGTGGGATAGGTGGGAATTGGGGTTTGAGAAGTGACTGCTTATAATAGGTGCAGAGTTTCTTTTGCGGGTGATGAAAATGTTCTAAAATTAGATTGTGGTTATGGTTACACAAGTCTGTGAATATGCTAAAAACCATTGAATTGCACACTTCAAATGAGTGAGTTTTATGCTATATGAATTATATGTCAATTAAGCTGTTGAAAAAAAAGAGTGGTGGCAGAATGCATAGAATGGAATGGAAGGGATGAAGACATGGTCATTAGCATGGGCCTGTGGGGCAGATAAGACGACCCTGTTAAAGTCACAAGGCAGGGAATTCAGAAGGTGAAGGCATTCCTCTGGGCGACAGTGTTCAAGCGGCTGCTGATGGGCAGCTGCAGAGGTGGATGGTGGATTTTCTCCCCGCTGGCAGCATGGAGACAAGAGGCAGTTACTGCATGCCTGGGCAGGGAGAAAATGGAGGCTAGTACGCTGAATTACTGATTCCTTGTTCTTGTTCAGTCCTTCGAATACACAGAAGATACTGTTCTCCTGAAAGGCAGCAATAGCTTTTTTTGCTGACCTAGAAATGCCTGCTGTGCTCCAGCATTTGGAAAAGGAAGGTCAGAGAGAGGAAGCTGAGCTCAGCTGCTGAGTCAAGGAGAAGGGGAGGAAGACCTAAGGTCACAAAGGACAGTGGGGCCCTCGCTTGTGAATAAGAGCAAGTGGTCAGTTTTGAATTCAGCAATTAAGCTTTTTCTACACAGTAAAATGAGTCGTACTTGCAAAGAGTTGGACACACTGAGCAACTGAACTGACTTAGTGGAACTGACTGCTCTGGAATGTGTGTGTTTGCTAGTAAATATCATTCTAAGAAAGTTTAGAAGGAAGTTATGATTTTAACTAGCCTCTGAGTTGTGCTGATTGGTAAAATTTAACTCAAGGGAAAGGGGTTAATTTTGCAATAGACAGTGAGGGTTAAAGGAAAATCAACCCGCTTTTCTGCAAAAGCCTGGTTTTCTCTGTAACAGCTTGAATATGCCCTCTACTTCTCATTCCTTATCATGATGATTCTGTAGCACAGATTAGACAGAACTGGAACATCCAAAACCTCCTTAATTACTTTTAGGTCTGAGGCTTTTGGCTTCTAAAAGAGCTAAAGTAAGTCTCCATGATTCTGTTTTGAAGGTTAATCGTCTTTAGGTGGCTTTCACTGGTTTACCAGCAGTTTGCTTTCAGAAGCCCAAGACCACACATGTTTGGGTCAGTATACATCCTGATGGCAAAATGACTGTGTCAGGCTGAAGTCTTTTTCTTTGTCACTGTGTTTGATTCACTCCTCTCACTATGCTTTATTCTCCAAAATCTTCATGTAAGTATATATGATGAATATTAAACTCTTAGTCTTGGTGCTTGATTAGGTTGTAAACAGGCATCTCATGCTCTTTTAAACCTTCCCAAGAAATAACTTTCCCCTCCCATTTTATTTGACTTGCTAAAGAACCTTTGGCATTGAGAGAAAATTTGGCTGATGATTCAGTGTGAGGGAGAGGAAGGGAGCAGTTCTGGCAGATGCATAACAACTGGTGGATATTTTTATATTTATTGCTATTCTTAGTCTAAGGTCCGTAGTTAACTAGGGAGTAACTAAGCTCAGTTAAACTTGCTAGACTTAGAGACATTAGTTTGCATACGTCACTATCTAGGCCTTTGGGAAACCCGTATGTTTAGCTGATTGTAGAAACGCAAACCTTCTCTCATGGAATTCCCTCTCATTCAATAAATGAAGAATAAACTTCTAATAGATTAAACTGTGAGATAATTAAATTGCTGTTTATTTCTGGCTACTAACCAAATCCTAACTACTGCACATAACCGCATAAGATTTTTGTTTGGTTTTGGCTTGTTTTGCTTTTCGGTTCATTTCCTTTAATGTAGTTTAAGGATAATATAAAATAAGTTATGGCTTGTATTGGTATTCCTTTTTGTCTTCTTGTATTAGAATTCTGGAAGTAGCAGTGAATTCACAGGAGGACTCAAGAATGTGAGAGATCGTATGTTGATTATATCTTACTTTTAAACATTAATGAAAAATATAACAAGTATAGGTGCAGGGTGTTTCCACCACTTACTGAGTTGGGGGTATAAACTTTCATCTATTGCCAGCCCACTTAAAACTTGTGCCTGTGAGTTGTCATGACTTAACTTCAAAGCCCAGCTTGTTCTCTTGGTAGCAGAGCCAAACCATCTTAATTATGCCTGAACAGCTATTATAGGTTGGTACAGGCACGTGAGTAAGAGTCTTACTTTGCTGGTTGATGATATTGCACATATTACAGTTCAGTTCAGTCACTCATTCATGTCTGACTCCTTGCCACCCCGTGGACTGCAGAACGCCAGGCTTTCCTGTCCATCACTAACTCCTGGAGGTTGCTCAGATTCATGTCCATCGAGTCAGTGATGCCATCCAACCATCTCATCTTCTGTCATCCCCTTCTCCTCCTGTCTTCAGTCTTTCCCAACATCAGGGTCTTTTCCAATGAGTCAGTTGTTCGCATCAGATGGCCATAGTATTGGAATTTCAGCTTTAGCAACAGTCCTTCCAATGAATATTCAGGACTGATTTCCTTTAGAATTGACTGGTTTGATCTCTTTGCATTCCAAGGGACTCCCAAGAGTCTTCTCCAACACCACAGTTCAAAAGCATCAGTTCTTTGACGCTCAGCTTTCTTTAAAGTCCAGCTCTCACATCCATACATGACTACTGGAAACCACAGATTTTACTAGACGGACCTTTGTTGGCAAAGTAATGTCTCTGCTTTTTAATATGCTGTCTAGGTTGGTCTAGCTTTTCTTCTAAGGAGCAAGCGTCTTTTAATTTCATAGCACATATTTAGATTCAGCTAAATGTCAAAATTGCCACCAGCCAAGATAAAGTCATTGATAAGGACATTAACTTTCTCAGTATCTCATAGATGTTTTGTAGAAAGCAAAACTTTCTTTCATTTTCTTTTTTTTAAACCACAGATTGAGGAAGCAATATGATGGAAATACTACTCTGAACTTGGTTCTAACTAATGAGAACAACTGTTTATTGAAGTAGAATTGACCAGAATCTTGGGAAGGAAGTAACCATGACAGTATTATTTTGTAACTTCAAAAGAAAGTAAAGTGGGTTATAGCCATATAGTAACAGTGACTTAAGGAAAATACACATTTAGAGAAAGGATAGAAGTTTTTCAGTCTCCAGAGACTTGAAAAGTGAAAACAATACAAAAATAAAGGCAGAAAGGAAGAAAAAATTTGACAGCAAAAGTTATAAGTTGTGGGAACAAGGAAGAAAAAAAGAAATGGAATCATTTTAAGAACAAGGACGCTTTTGATGAACTGGGATATTAAGAGAACATATACAGACGATTGAAGGACAAGCACAGGCTCAAGGACAAATGCAGAAGAGTGGCATAAAACCAGTAAGAAAATACCTGCAAAGCTCAAGTTCAGACTGAGCTGAGGTTGGAGAGAATGCTAAAGACAACAGAAAAGGGCTCTTTAAAGCTATGTTCCAAATAAGAACAAGTAAAGGCTAAGCTCATTGCTTGGGGCAGATGAAATAATGTTAACATGACGAAAAGCAGACCCACTCAACTACTTGGCTTCTCTCTTCCTCTATCAAAGAGAGTGATCTTTAGACTGGAATGTGTAACATAAACATGGTTAAGAATAAATTGAAGCAGAGGATCAGTGATGATAATAATAGCTACAACTATGATTTCTTGAGATCTACTCAGGACCAAGTATTAGGAAAGATAATTTAGTTTTGTTTTTTTTCCAAATTCTTATGGCAGCTTTTGCATAGTAGAGATTATCTCACCAAACCCATTTTACAGGTGAAAACACCAAGGCTCAGGAAGATTTCATAACAGGCCTGAAGTTATACATACAGTAAGTGATGGGCTGAGCTTCAGATCCAGGCCTGACTCTTTTGCCTGGACACCCTGCGGCCCATGTCTTTCAGCCTCTAGCTGTTTTAAATCAAATTGTGTCTTTCAGCTTAAGTTATGTTCTGAGACATATAAATGGACAAAAAATCCAATGGATGTTATTGAAAATCCATAGTGTGTAATCGCAGGGAAACAAGAAAAATGGAATATCAAAATGATGAAAAACAAAGCCTGTCTTAATGTCCTTTTTAAAGGTTCACCTTAGACTACCTCAAGCAGAGTCAGACGGTGATCCTCAGGACACTTGAGATTTTGTTCTGCAAGTAAACGGCTGTCAATGAAAGCAAGGATCCTTCGGGCAGCAAAGTTTCACAAAGCATCACAAATTAGACACCTCCAACTCCCTTCCTTCTTAATTATATTACTGGTAACCCTACCTTTTGACAGAGAATCCTATATGGCTTATAAACAAGTTGACTTAATCTAGGCGCAATTGAGTAGATCCATATTTCTTGGAACTCCTTTACACAAATCATCTACTTTAGACAAACAGGCTTTGTTGTTGCTGTTCAGTCGCCAAGTCCTGTCCTACTCTTTGCCACCCCATGGGCTGAAGCATGCCAGGCTCCTCTGTTCTCCACCATCTCCCGGGGTTTGCTCAAATTTATGTCCATTGGGTCAGTGATGCTATCAAACCAACTCATCCTCTGGGTTGCCACTTGCTTCTCCAAGGGATCTTCCCAACCCAGGAATAGAACCCGAGGCTCCCGCACGTGTCTCCTGCATTGCAAGCCTATTCTTCACTGCTAAGCTTCAGGGCTTCCCAAACAGGCTTTAGTGAGCTCAGAATGCCGCATTTATGGCATTTCTCCTGTCTGTTCATATAGCAACTCTGTAAAAAAAAGGAAATTTTTTAGCCTGAATTGTTCTTACTACCCTTGTGGTTTCGGTATTTGTTGCCTTCTGAGTGCTTATGAATTGTCTGTGTCAGCATTCCTCAAGCCGTTTTCTGAAGAAATCTATAGATGTTGGAAAATAAACAGGTGTCATCTTCTGAAAGCGCAGTTTGGGAAATGCTGGACAGGGAGGCCTGGCGTGCTGCGATTCATGGGGTTGCAAAGAGTTGGACACAACTGAGTGACTGGACTGAACTGAACTGATCTGTATAACAATTTCTTCTTAAACTTTGCCAGGGGTAGATACCAAGTTCATGGATCTGTGATTTAGGGAATCAAACGCTTTCATCTTTTAAAAAATCTGGGCTGGATTGTTTGCATCCTCTTGGTTGTTCAGAATATTCCGCATCTTTATACCTGTCAGTGCCTTCAGCATCCTAGAATATAATTTACCTTGGCTTGGTGACTTGAGGTCCTTTAAAGGAGTTAGGCGTACTCTTACTTTGGGGGCTTTAATTCCTACTTATGCTTTTTACCTTTTGAAGTTTGAGGAGCAATTAGATAGGGCGTGCCTAATGTCTGATGGCTTAAAGTAGGAGCAGTAATTGAAGTTACAGTTTGAGAGATTTCACATCATTATAATGAAGGGCTTTCTAATAATTTGGAGAGGAAGCAGAGATTATATTTGTTAGTGACATATAAAGAGGAGATTAATTCATTGGATGAGATGTTAGAGAAGATGACCTCACACTAAGATTTCATGATTACAGATGTGTTTGTTTCATACTTAGTGAAAAAGAGGATAGCTCTTGGATGCTGTCAAAATCTTAGAAATCAAGGACTATTTTTATGGTACTGTTATTATCCAAGAAAAGCATGTGTAGCCTCAAGTTCTGAAGAGTAATTGCTGCCTTAGTTATTCAAAGGGGATAGGTGGCTGGACAATAGATACATTTTAGGAACCTTTCAGTTTATTATGGTGAAATCACCACTGCCTGCTCTTTGGTAGCACTCCTCTAAGTGGTTTTGTTTTTATTGATCATCAAAGAAGAGAAATCAAATTTTGGTTAGAACCTATTTGCATGTAACAGGATTGTGTTGAAATTAAAACTTTGCAGACATTTGAAATGAAATGGAATTAATTAACAGCATCACCCTGGAGGTAGGTTGGAAGCAACACTCGTTGAGACTTTTGTCAGTATTCATTTTTTCAAAACAACTAATGGTTCTTTGAAAATAGCTCATTTCCCCCACAGTAATGAATAAATTACCTAAAGTAATGGGATTAACCAGATTTTATTTTGTTGTTGAAACAGAACATTGCCAGGAGTTATAACTGGTATTCAAGACCAGACTGGGTGAATTCCTGGCACCATCAGCATTTGAAGAATATAACAGAGAATAGGTTTGTGATGTTCAGTGTACACTTGGACCTTAGCAATATAAAATGAAAAGGGACTTATAAAATACGACTGTTGCTGAATAGATCTGCATCAAGAGTCATGTTAGAGTAACCATCACTAGTCTTGCCTGATCATGAGAATTGTGGGATATTGATTATGATGGTGTGGATAGTTATAACGTATTTTATGGGATTTTTGTAACTTTCCCCTCCCTGTTCCAAAGTACTTCAGAGCAGTAACCATACTGTATTGTCAAAATGGACTCATGTGTCTGTCTCTTTCCTGGTAGATTGTAAGCTCCTTGAGGGCAATTATGGAATGTGTCTTAGTCATACTGTCAGGACTCTGATCCTGATGGCTGCATGTGGCTACTAGCCTGATGATCACTAGACTTCACTGGGGCCGTGACATCATGATGGTCTACGCCCCCTCATCCCCTCAGTTGTGCAGGCTTCTGGCCAGCCTCGGTGGCTGTAACAAATGTTTGTTGAATGAACAAAGGGAGGAATGAATGAGCAGGCTAACTGCTTTTTGCTACGTACTGGCAGACCGTTCTAGAATAGGACTGACTGCTCAGAATTCCACCATGCATGTGGCAACCAGACACTGTTTCGTGGTGCCTGTGACATTGCTGCAGTCACCTCCCCTTCCTGCTGTCACCTCCCCTTCCTGCTGTCACCTCCCCTTCCTGCCCTTTTGAAGCCCTTCCTGCCACTCTGTCTGTTCTAAGACACACAGCACAGTGTAGTTTTCCATCTTTCTTTTCTTTCTGAGTCTCAGTATTTTTGGAACACCTCACACATACCAAGCACTGTGCTAGTGCTTTTCTTATATTCTCTGTTTCATCATGTATACTGCTTTCAGTTCAAAACAATATCTTATTTTACTGGTGTGGAAACAAAGACCCAGAGCGACCCAGCCCGTGGTGGTACAGAAAGAAATGGGGAGCGCCAGGGCTCAGCCCGGGTGTGCCTGACCCCAGACCCCATGTTCCTTCCTCTGCACCACGCAGCCTCCCTGGGTTGTGCCTCGCTGTTGCTCTTTTATTTCTCCCTGTCATCCCTGTCCTGTCTCATGGGCTGTTTCCTCACGCAAAACACAGATGGGGGTCAGTCCTTGAAATTACACTTTTCAGAGGATACTGAAATTGTTCACATCTTACATGATGTCACCAAATGTTCGGCCTTGTTTAACCCTTTGGTTATAATTAGGCCATGTCCCACTGTGATTATCCCAGCTTAGCCTTTGTGTCTCCTGTTTCTTCTCAGACAAGTCTGAACACTGTGGAAGAAATCATCTTCCTGCCGGGCCAGCTGTGCCATTCCCTGCAGTATATCCTGCAGTGACTCTCCGGCTCTTCTAGAGAGGCAGCCTTGAGTGCTGGTTGAGGTCATGGTCTCTGGAGTCAGAATGCTAGGGTGGGAACCCAGACTTTTGCTTCTGGCTAGCTGTGTTACCTGGAATAAGTTACCTCTGTGCCTCATCCCCTCACCTGAAAAATGGAGATGAAAACAGTACGGCCATCATAGGATTGTTGATTTAATCCACGTAAAGCTAAAAGCACAAAATTAGACCCTCAATACATTTTAAGTGTTATTTTGAATAAACGCCAGCAGGCCCACTCATGGTTTAAGATTGATCCCTGAACTGCTTCAGTATTTGAAATCTTTTGATTCTCATTCAGTCTTCCTTTTCCTTGGCCTCCCATCTTCTGCTGTTCCTCCCATCTGTCAGCAGATCATCAGCCCACCACTGTAGCCTGGACCTCATCTCCTACCTGCATCTCATTCTCTGGGCCAGCCTGATCCTCCCTGTCTGTGTCTGTCACCTGGCCTCCCTTACAGAGCGTCCAGAGCCTTACAAAATCCTTTGTCTTTCATGAAACCTTTCTTACTGAAGGGAGAGATGGGAATAATTCCCCTGCTTGTACCTTTTCTGAATATACACCTTCGCCTCCCCAAAACACAGTGGTACTGATGTACATTTGTGAAAAGAAACCATTTGATTGCACTGCTTGCTCCGAACCTAAATGTGTGTTTGGAAGATCAGCGTTCATTAGAAAGGGGCACTTTTTCTCTCCGTGCCTGTTCTGAGCCCATCAGTTCAGTTCAGTTCAGTTGCTCAGTCATGTCCGACTCTTTGTGACCCCATGAATCACAGCACGCCAGGCCTCCCTGTCCATCACCACCTCCCTGAGTTTACTCAGACTCACGTCCGTCGAGTCAGTGATGCCATCCAGCCATCTCATCCTCGGTCATCCTCTTCTCCTCCTGCCCTCAATTCCTCCCAGCATCAGTCTTTTCTAATGAGTCAACTCTTCGCATGAGGTGGCCCAAGTACTGGAGTTTCAGCTTTAGCATCATACCTTCCAAAGAAATCCCAGGGTTGATCTCCTTCAGAATGGACTTGTTGGATCTCCTTGCAGTCCAAGGGACTCTTGAGTCTTCTCCAACACCACAGTTCAAAAGCATCAATGCTTATGGGAAATAAAGGCTCTGACTTCAGAGGCCATAGTCCAGAGTCACTTGGCCATCTGTGAATAGCAGATTCTTGATTCAGACAAAAGGCAGTTTGAATTTAATTATCCACACACAAAAAAAGAAACCCCTAATCCCTAACGTACATTTTGAAAATGGATATTTAATGCTTTAGTCAGATCTAACAGTTGAAAGACCATTTAAAGCCTCTCATCTTGCATCAGGGGTCTTAAATTTCTCTGCATTCTCAATAAATGTTGCTAAAGATATTTTCCCCAGAGTAGACATAGAAAGGGCCTCTTGAGAGTCCCTTGGACAGCAAGGAGATCAAACCACTCAACCTTAAAGAAAATCAACCCTGAATATTCATTGGAAGGGCTTATGCTGAAGCTGAAGCTCCAGTGCTTTGGCCACCTGATGTGAAGGGCCAGCTCACTGGAAAAGACCCTGATGCTGGGAAAGATTGAGGACAGGAGGAGAAGGGGACGACAGAGGATGAGATGCTTAGATGGCATCACTGACTCAATGGACATGAGTTTGAGCAAACTTCGGGAGATGGTAAAGGACAGAGAGGCCTGGCGTGCTGCAGTCCATGGGGTCACAAAGAGGCAGAGACGGCCGAGTGACTGAACAACAACAAAAAGACATGGAAAACACCCATCCTTCTTCCTGGCCTTTCATTCCCCCCTGAAAGCTTTCTTATTTATCCTTGTATATTGTTTGTCCCTGCCTTGTATTTCTGCCCAGATTGGAGGAATGACTTTCACAATCAGTGGCAGGAACTGTTCTGATCCTTAAGAAAAAACTGCCACTGAATAGTGCATAGTCTTCTACTTTGGAGAGATGACAAAAATTATAGTGGTTTTGCCTGTCATTTAAAAAATAAACAGACTGTGAACCTGTCTGGATTTATTGGCTTTACAGAGCCAGACGGAGAGTACACTGTGCACCAGATGATCGCGGAACAAATTCTTCTTTAGGACATTGATAGTGGCCTGGGCTCTTCTTTCTTTCTGTGTCTCATTACTGGCAATGAGTTTTGAAGCATCAGGCATTTTCCACCTTTGTATAAAATTAATCAAAGGCAGACTCAGTGGCCTTGAGCTACTTTTTGTCTCTGTGTTGGACCAGATCCTTGTCATGACTGCTTTGTGGTGTCCTAGACAGAGCTGGGCCTTCCTGAAGAGCAGCGTATATTCTATAAGAAATGCCTTTTGGATGCTGATTGGCTGGGTTCTTTTACGGGAACCGTTGGAAGTGCAACAGTGAAGGAATAGAGGCGTCAGGGCAAAAGATACAAGTCTTTGTTTTTATCTTTAACATGAAATGTTGGAGTAGGATATTTGTTAATGGAGAAGATGGAAATATTGTTTGAGCAGAAGTCCTTTTTATTGCTACATCTAAACTTTTACTTTAGTTTCCAGACTGCTGTCTTATACATAATGGAATTTTAACTTCACAGCAATCCTGTGAAGTTGTAAGGAAGATATTTGTTATGTCCAACACATATACAAAGAATCATTCCTGAAGAGGCCAGATCTGATCAGGTTGGCTTGTGACTGAGCCCAGATGTCTGTCTTCCAGTTCAAAGTAACAGTGCTTTCCTCCCTAGATGTGGAAATCTCACTCTTGATGGTTCAGATGGTCTGGGCTTGGGCCTAGAAATGACACTTTCACCACACACTCCGGGAAAGTGATTGTGATGAAGGTATGTACTGGACCATACTTTAAACCAACCCCCTCCCCCATTCTTGTCCTCATTAATAAGAATCTAGATTTCAGCTCCTTAAGGTACTTATGATGTATTAAAGTATAAGTGGAACAACCAAACACTTATACTCCTCCTGATATGATCTGATAGAAATGATATTAAACATATGGTTTTTAAGATGGAATGTTTAAGACTGAGAAGTTCATTTAAATATTGTGCCAAAAATAAAAAATGATACATGCACAAGTTTATTTATCATAACATTGTTTGTGATAGCTGAAGACACTAACCTTCCACGTATTCATTAAAAGAGGAATGGTTGAACAGCCAAATGGTATAATCATAAAGAGGAGTAATATGAATCTAAGAAGGAATGAGAAAGATCTCTATTTCTTGCTATGAAGTAATCTTTAAGATTTATTGTTAAGTGATTAAAAATAAAGCAGAAAAATTGTTTTTATAGTATCCTACTTGCAGCATGACATAGGAAAGAAAATATAAGTGTGTTTATATATATGTGTGTGTGTACTTCAAGGTAAATCCTCAAAGAGAATTACAGCTAATAAATGTAGGGATGTTAGAAATAGAAAACCCTATTTCACAACATCCAGTGAAATAACTGAGGCAACACTGGCAATCATTAATGGATGCTAAAGTCACTGGGTGAAATTGGAGCTATATAACTGAAAATCAGCTTGATAACACTTGAACTCACCAGTCAATCTCAACATCACTACAAGTGGAACACCAAACCCTTATACCGCTCCTGGAATTACTCTTGCCCACACCCCCCTCTTCAAGTTTGAACCAGAACCTCATCAAGCAGCCGCATCTAAGTACTAGTTCACCCGAGAAGTATAGGAGACAGAAGAGCATGTTAACCACCACGGGGAGAGCACATCAGTCAAGTCCTAAATGTGACAAGTTCTGCAAAACAAATGACTCAAGGTCTTTAGTAAATAAATATTATGGGGAAAAATTAGGGAGGGGGAACTGTTTGTTTTAAGTGAAAAAGGCTTGCTGGTGCTGCTGCTAAGTCGCTTCAGTCGTATCCGACTCTGTACGACCCCATAGAGGGCAGCCCACCAGACTCCACCATCCCTGAGATTTTCTAGGCAAGAATAGTGGAGTGGGTTGCCATTTCCTTCTCCAATGCATGAAAGTGAAAAGTGAAAGTGAAGTCACTCAGTCGTGTCTGACTCTTAGCGACCCCATGGACTGCAGCCCACCAGGCTCCTCCATCCATGGCATTTTCCAGGCAAGAGTACTGGAGTGGGTTGCCATTGCCTTCTCCAAAAAAGGCTTAAGAAACCTATAAACACATGCAATGTATGACCCCTGTTGGGAACTTGATCTGTTCAAATGAACTATTAAAATGCCTTTCGTTTTTAAACAACAAGAGAAAATAAAACATTTTCTGCTTATTACATTTTATTAAGAAATTATAATTTTATTGATTTTGATAATGGTATGTGATTATTTTTTAAAAGTCCTTACCTACTAGAGGCACTTGCTATTGAATTGATATGATGCTTGAGGTTTTCTTTTAAAATACTCTGTCAAAAGGACATTTGTTTAGCCAAATAGGAGAAATCAGAATGGTAGAATGTAATCCTGTTGAATCTTGGTGATATGTTTGTGGGGTTGTTTACACTTTTCTCTCCACTTTATTGTATATGGAAAATTTACACAATAAAAAAGATCAAGTTGTACTATTTTAGAGGTAGACTCCCGGCCCACGTCCTGCATTGCAGCCTCTATTTGTATAACTGAGGGAGAGTCACAGCTGCTCACTCCTCTTTCTTTCCATCCTTTTTATACTTGTTTAGTTCCTTCTGTTTCTTCAAAAACTATATACTGAACCGCTTGTTGCACCAGGCACTATTCCAGTGTGACCAGCTTTATGAGATACAGAGACTGTTCTCACTTTACAGATGAAGAAACTGAAGCTTAGAGACGTTAAGTTTCTTGCCCACAAAGCCACATCTGCCTGTCACCCAAAGCTGAACTCTTATGTGTTTTGTGCTGCTTCCCAGGAGTAGTCCTTTCATTTCATAGTTTATAAATTTCATTTATGGGAACATTGTACACAATGAGTAAATAAGGATAAATCAAGTGGAGTAGCATCTATACATTACTTGTGTGTGAGAAAGATATAAGATCTCTTTCTTACTGTAATAATTACAAAGACCTGATTAAAGGAAAGGGCTTCCCAGTTAGTGCTGGTGGTAAAGAACCCACTGGTGGGTTTGAGGTGGGCTTGATCTCTGGGTCGGGAAGATCCCTTGGAGAACAAAGTAGCAACTGGCTCCAGTATTCTTGCCTGGAATACTGGGAATTTCCATGGAGAATTCCACAGCCAGAGAAGCTTGGTGGGCTGTAGTCCACGGGATCTCAAAGAGTCGGACGTGACTGAGCCACCTAGTGCACATACGCACAATCAAAGGCAAAGTGGAGATGGGAGCGAAATCCATAGCAACTTTCTTCATATTCATGAAAAAGTAAAGCTCTGTGAATTGTATTGTTAAGTCACAAAATAGGGCTTATTTGTGCTTGTTCTTCAACAGCACACATTTGATCATCTTTTTGCTAAAAATGAAGGCCAGAGGAAAACGGCTGATTTCATTTCTTATGTGTTGAACAGTACTTCTAGGACTATTGAAATGGAGAAGTCCTTTCAAACTAACAGAGCAAACAAATAAAATCTTGAATTTCCCATGGGCCACTATTTGCTCTACTGTCTTGCAAAATCATTTTGGCGTTGGTGCGAGCCGGGTGTGCCCGTGGGCATGTGAGGCCGTGCCCTTGTCATCTGTCACGCGTGATGCTCTAGATGGAAGATGCAGCAGCCATCATTCAGGGGACGAGAGCGAGTGCTTCCCTGAGTTCCTGCTGCTGGGCGTGTGGGAATCGTACCTCCTGCTTCACAAGATTTAGTGTGCAAAACCTCTGCCGTGTGCCCCTCTGTGGCTGCTCCCACATAATGACATATGCCATAGAGATGTCTGACCAGAATCTTAGAAAATTAGATTAGTGGGTCTGAAGCTGTTGTTTCCTTCAAGAATAAAGGCATTAAATACAGTCAGGCTGAATGAAACCATTTTGCCCATATCTAGGGCATGCCAGTGAGAGCATCCAAAATGAATGAATAGTAAATATTGTTAATATTTATGGAGTCTACTGGATGCCAGGAACTTTGCTAAGCCCTTTAAATACCGAATCACATTTAACCCTCTCAGTAGTTCTATTTTATATTAGAGATGGCTGAGGCACAGAGAAGTTAAGTGACTCACCCAGGGTTACACAGTAAGAAGGAGAGCTGCCAGGAAGTCTCAGAGCGCCAGCAGAAAGATGATTAACAGCCATTAATCCACACAGCCATGACTTGTCCCTCTGTGGACTTTCAGGGCACCTTAAAAACCTTTGTTATATATAGCGCTCCATTTTACAGTTTTACAGATGTCTGGAGCCAAGCAGAAAGCAATGAAGAGACTGATAGAAGTACACAAAATCCATGGTATTTGATATTAGATACACAGAGTTGATAATAGAACACAGAGTCCTAGAGTGATTTACTGGCTAGTGGGAAAGCCAGTTGGCTTGGCTACCTTGCAAGATGGTTAAAGGACATAAGCATGGATATTCATTCAAGACTGTCAAAATTAGGTCAGAAATGAAATAAAAACAAATGGCAAAGATACCATCTTGATATAAATTTTTAAATCTGTTCTGAGTGATGAAAGAGGTGTGTCTATTCCTTATTGATTTATGAGAAAAGCATGGAATCTGCTTGTTTTGAAATCCTAAAACCTCTTCGGGCCCAACTATTATTCATTATTAATGTAGTATACTTTTCTTTAAAGAATAGTATTTCACAAATGCTGTTTCTGGCTTCAGTCATGTATAGAAACATTGGGATATGTACAATATGGTGTTTTACTTTTTTAAAAAATAGGAACTACATTTGATAATGCATATGCTGCAAACATCTCTAAAAATAATTTGCATACACACACACACACACACACACACACAAAATCTCATTAGCCAGTTGCTCAGAATTTAAAAGAGAATGGTAGATGCTGGTGCTTGTTCATAGATTCTGAAATTTCTTTTATTTCAGTTACTTAGAAATAAAGTTTCATCCCAAAGAGACACCACTCAGAGGGATAAGTTTTGTATTTGCCAGTGGATAAAAGAGGCGGTAAAATCCACTAGATCTTCGATTACTCTTGAAAATCACCTTTGAGGATGAGGAAACCCAAGGTCACGTTTCCTCCTTAAGAAAAAGTCTGGTGGATAAAGGCCTCATTGTTCCATAGTTTGATGGTTCTCAAGGGAAATGTATTTTGAAAAACATTTACTTCCTGACCTACTATGTGCAGGGCTGTGTCAGGGGAAAAAAAAGATGACTGAGATGTAGTGGGATTGCTGTATACAAGAGCACCCTGGCTCTTTAGACCACATTTGGTACAGGATCCCACGTGAATTCTCCTTTAGAGGCTGCAGAGGCAGTCCTGGAGTGCCGCTGTTGCTTAACATGTCTCTGAAAGCTCTCGCTGGAATTTGCCTTTAGAGCCCTGGCACATTTTTGCTGAAGATTTTTTTATGCTGATGGTATTCTTAGAAGGTGGATTTGATTTGGGGGACTGGCCAAGAACTGTTCATCACTGTGTCTACCCATAGGTGGTGACCAAATTGGCTAGAATAATGTTTGGTTAAAAATAAGCCAGGACCGTAAGTTATATGACAGGTTTTCTTGTGTGTCATGTAAACTGATTATGGAGACGAAGGCAGCTCCAAAAGAGGTTTTCTGTAAGTTTTTTGCTCAAAACCAGTCCAAAAAATTCCAGTCTCACTGGAATATCTCTGTACCTTCCCAAAAGGGCTGCTTGGAAGAGAGTGGTGCTTATCTGTGCACATGTTATAATAGGTGCCCTTAAAAAACCTTGTAAATACTTACCTCTTAGTAAACCCAGGTTTTTTTTTCCCCCCTTTTAAATGTTATGGCCTTATACCAAGCTCAGGGATATATTTCTTCCAAGAAAATGAAACAAGTTAAATCTACTCTAAGGAGACTTTAATGGGAAAAAATACTTGTTTATACTGTCTTTAAAGTTAGCTGGATGGAAACCATTGCCTCATTGTTGACTATGACGATTTTACCAAGATTTAGGGGCAAATAAATTGCCCACCCACTGTTGAAATTAGAATGAAAGTGTTCTGTGGCATACCTCATTCATGCATTCCACAAACATCTTTTGAGGCCAGTTGTATGCTAGTCGGGCTTCCCAGGTGGCTCAGTGGTAAAGAACCCATCTGCCAAGCAGGAGCTGCAGGAGACGTGGATTCGATCCCTGGGTCGGGAAGTTCCCCAGGAGTAGGAAATGGCCCCCCACTTCACTATTCTTGTCAAGAGAATCTGATGGGCAGAGGAGCATGGCGGGCTATAGTCTGTGAAGTTGCAGAGGACCAGACCCGACTGAGGTGACTGAGCACGCATGCATGGGTGCCAGTCATTATCAGGCATTTGTGATGATGATGGCAGGGATACAAACGTCACTCGAGGAAGCTCAGTATGCAAGAATGCAAACTTATTCAACAAGGAACTTGAGTGGGTTCAGTAGCTTCCAGGGGAAGGTGGTCACTGCATCTTTCTTGAGCGGGCTGTGCTGCCACCTTGATGTAGCAGGTTTTGTGAGACTTGAAGGAACCAGGAGACAAAGCGTGGAACTTCCAGTAGTTTATAATTTTAGGGAGAGAACATAGGGTGATTGATTGGTTTAAAAGAAACAGGGACTGAATAAAGGAAACATGCAAAGCAATGTTAAATTTAGATTTTTGTTTTTGATTGAAAAATTTAAAAATTATATAGCTTTAAAAGTTGAGAGCAAAACAGTGGTTGCCCTGGATTTGGGAGGGAATGATGATAAAGGACAGAATTGGTATGGACCTAACAGAAGTAGAAGATATTAAGAAGAGGTGGCAAGAATACGCAGAAGAACTATACAAAAAAGAGCTTCATGACCAAGATAATCACGATGGTGTGATCACTCACCTAGAACCAGACATCCTGGAATGTGAAGTCAAGTGGGCCTTAGGAAGCATCACTACGAACAAAGCTAGTGGAGGTGATGGAATTCCAGTGGAGCTATTTCAAATCCTGAAAGATGATGCTGTGAAAGTGCTGCACTCAATATGCCAGCACATTTGGAAAACTCAGCAGTGGCCACAGGACTGGAAGAGGTAAGTTTTCATTCCAATCCCAAAGAAAGGCAATGCTAAAGATTGCTCAAACTACCATACAATTGCACTCATCTCACACACAAGTAAAGTAATGCTCAAAATTCTCCAAGCCAGGCTTCAGCAATACGTGAACCGTGAACTTCCTGATGTTCAAGCTGGTTTTAGAAAAGGCAGAAGAACCAAAGATCAAATTGCGAACATCTGCTGGATCATCGAAAAAGCAAGAGAGTTCCAGAAAAACATCTATTTCTGCTTTATTGACTATGCCAAAGCCTTTGACTGTGTGGATCACAATAAACTGTGGACAATTGTGAAAGAGATGGGAATACCAGACCACCTGACCTGCCTCTTGAGAAACCTATATGCAGGTCAGGAAGCAACAGTTAGAACTGGACATGGAACAACAGACTGGTTCCAAATAGGAAAAGGAGTACATCAAGGCTGTATATTGTCACCCTGCTTATTTAACTTATATGCAGAGTACATCATGAGAAACGCTGGACTGGAAGAAGCACAAGCTGGAATCAAGATTGCTGGGAGAAATATCAATAACCTCAGATATGCAGATGACACCACCCTTATGGCAGAAAGTGAAGAGGAGCTAAAAAGCCTCTTGATGAAAGTGAAAGAGGAGAGTGAAAAGGTTGGCTTAAAGCTCAACATTCAGAAAACGAAGATCACGGCATCTGGTCCCATCACTTCATGGGAAATAGATGGGGAAACAGTGGAAATAGTGTCAGACTTAATTTTTTGGGCTCTAAAATCACTGCAGATGGTGATTGCAGCCGTGAAATTAAAAGACGCTTACTCCTTGGAAGAAAAGTTGTGACCAACCTAGATAGCATATTGAAAAGCAGAGACATTACTTTGCCAACAAAGGTCCATCTAGTCAAGGCTATGGTTTTTCCAGTGGTCATGTATGGATGTTGAGAGTTGGACTGTGAAGAAAGCTGAGCACAGAAGAATTGATGCTTTTGAACTGTGGTGTTGGAGAAGACTCTTGAGAGTCCCTTGGACTGCAAGGAGATCCAACCAGTCCATTCTAAAGGAGATCAGTCCTGGGTGTTCTTTGGGTACTGAAACTCCAGTACTTTGGCCACCTCATGCGAAGAGTTGACTCATTGGAAAAGACTCTGATGCTGGGGAGGGATTAGGGGCAGGAGGAAAAGGGGATGACAGAGGATGAGTTGGCTGGATGGCATCACCGACTTGATGGATGTAAGTTTGAGTGAACTCTGGGAGTTAGTGATGGACAGGGAGGCCTGGCGTGCTGCAATTCATGAGATCGCAGTGTCAGACAGGACTGAGCGACTGAACTGAACTGAACTGATGACAAAGAGGCAGAGACTTTGGGGGATAATAGATGTTGTCTTTGACAATGGGTAATGGATGTTATCTTGGTTGTGGTGATTGTTTCATGGAGGTGTGCCTATATCAAATCATATCACAGTGCATACCAAAATATATGCAGTACAGTTTGTCAAGTATACTTAAATAAGATTGGTAGAAATTGTACAATTTCGTTATTCTGGAAGGAGGGATATTTTGGAAAACACATTTTGCTGTAGAGAATAGCATTCTAGAAAGAAAACCTAAACATTGTCCCAGTGATTCTGTTTTTTTTTTTCTTCCTTCACAGATTCTCTATTGTGGGCTAATTAGTGATTTTTCCAATATGTAAAAGTAGTCTGAACTCTTTAGAAGTTCTTTTGAATTTGTAATCTAGGTGATAGACCTGATTTTAGAAAATTGTGTACATATATTGCTTCTGTAAATTGGACACAAGGCCCCTTTCATACCCTCCCTCCCTGCCCTGCCCCAGAGGAGCCTGTCACTTTATGTAATTATGCAGGAGCTCCTACTAAACAGTATTGCCCTGGCCCAAGTTTCCAGAGTCAAGGATGTTGTCACCTCTGTTACTCAAGATAACAAAGTCACAGTCCATTTGAAAAATACTTGTGGAATTCTGCTCAGGAAGAACTTTGTTTCCCTGGGTGGAAGTAGTACCTCTTCTCCTTTCTGATAACTATAATGAATGCTACTCCTTTCTTTTTTCTGGCTCCCAAGAAACTCAGAAGTAAACTTGAAGCTTAGTTCTAACAATCGTGGTCTGCATACTTATGTTCATATTTTCACTGGTCTTAAATTTCCATTTTATCTATATTTCCCTCTCTTAAGACTCTGTATTTTTTGAATATTGATACCTTTATATGATCTTGATGGAAATCCCCTAAAATCCTTTTTTGTAGTGAGCCAGAGAATGAAATCTGCTGACTATGATTTAATCTGCTGACTTTTCTTTGGGCAAGGGATACTTGGATTAGAAAACCAAAGATTATAGTATTTTTGGAAAACCAATATAGTTCTTTATGTTTAAGCATGATCAGTCCTCAAATTTGCCCTGACCTGAGGAATTAACTCTCTTGGTCCCAGGTTTTAACTAGATGTGAATTTCTTATGAATAACAATCATATTTACACCCCCCAAAAGAGAAAGGAAAGAAGCCACTTAATTAACGGTGATTATTATCATCATCTCTTGCAAAAATAAATCATCTCTCTCTTTCTCTCCCTCTCTCATACAAATGGCTAATCCCAGACCCCTCTCCCACTTTTCTTCCCTCTTTCACTCAAAACATTGTGGTCTCTGCTACCATAGGAGCTGTTGAAGGGAAAGAAGTTAGATTAAATAAAATACTTTGTTGTTGTTCAGTCGCTCAGACACGTCCAGCTCTTTGAGACACCATGGACTGCAGCATGCCAGGATTCCCAGTCCTTCACTGTCTCCCAAAGTTTGCTCAAACTGATGTCCATTGAGTTGATGATGCCTCCAACCATTTTGTCCTCTGTCACTGCCTTCTTCTCCTGCCCTCATTCTTTCCCAGCATCAGGGTCTTTTTCAATGAATTGACTCTTTTCATCAGGTAGCCAAAGTATTGCAGCTTCAGCATCAGTCCTTCCAATGAGTATGCAGGTTGGTTTCCTTTAGGATTGACTGGTTTGATCTCCTTGCAGTTCAAGGGACTCTCAAGAGTCTTCTCCAGCACCAGTTCAAAAGAATCAATTCTTTGTCACTCAGCCTTCTAATGGTCCAACTCTCACACCTGTACATGACTACTGGAAAACCCATAGCTTTGATTATACAGACCTTTGTCAGCAATGTGATCTCTCTGCTTTTTAATATACTGTCTAGGTTTGTCATAGCTTTTCTTTCAAGGAGCAAACATCTTTTAATTTCATGGCTGCAGTCACCATCCACAGGGATTTTGGAGCCCAGGAAAAGAAAGTCTGTCACTGTTTCCATTGTTTCCCTGTCTATATGCCATGAAGTGATGGTAGTGGATGCCATGATCTTAGTTTTTTGAATGTTGAGTACATTGTTTCAAAGAAAGAAAAGAAACCATGAAAATAATGCTAATGAATTTTTCATTTCAAGGCCAGCTTCCAGAAAATGCTCTATGGTGGCCCAGACTGTTTGAATTTTTTCACGCAGATTTGTTCCTCTAAGTGTCCAGTAATTAGATATTTTGATAACTCTCTTTCAAGAATAGAGATACTTCTGAGACTCAAGGTGTTAATAATCATATATAAGTAATTGTAAATTCTTAAAAAAGCATTTTGCTCCTCACACCTAGCTGGGGTAGAGAAAGAGTTCATTTTTGAAGAAGAGCATATTCTGAGATGTACTAGGGGCTTCCCAGATGGCTCAGTGGTAAAAAACCTGCCTGCCAATTCAGGAGACGTGAGATGTGGGTTCAGTCCCTGGGTGGGAAAGATCCGCTGGAGGAGGACACGGCAACCCATGCCAGGATTCTTGCCTGGAGAATCCCACGGACAGAGGAGCCTGGCGGCTACGACCATGGGGTCCATTGCATTGCAAAGAGTCAGACGTGACTGAAGCGAGTGAGCACGCAGGCATACTCTGTGGGAGAACTGCCATGGTAAGCATTACAGTAAGACTGTGGACAAAATAAGGGTACTGAGGTCTTAGAAAGGAGGAGTTCAAAAGCAAGACAGGCTTGCAGGAAGGTGATGAGAGGGGGCTGAAGAAGCTCATCAACCTATTTTATAGTGTTCTTTAAGGCAGGCCTAGCATTCATGAAGGGATTCATTCGTGTCTTCTCAGTGCTTTCTGCATCAGGGTTCCAAGATCCCAAATCCAGGCCAGTACTCCTCTTGGTGAATATAAGTTATCTCACCTATATTACTATTACTATAGGTTAGATGACTTATTTGCTTTGTCCTTGCTGAAGTGTTTTAAAGAAAGTCCTAGATAACATGACATTTCTCTCTTAACTACTTCAGAATTCATCCATAAAAAAAAATTTTGTATATAACATATTAATCTTATGTAAGAATAATGAGGTAATGATATTGTAATATATATGCTGTAACACCTGGGGTTCTGGTTGGGTTATTATGTATTAAATATGTTTGGGTATAAAGCTACCTTCTATTTATGCTCTTATCTCTACCACTTAAGTCAATTTCAAGCTATAATTTAGTAATTTTCAGTGTTCTTAGAACCCTGGTGTCACAAACTGTAATAATAGTAGCAATAGTTGTTGTAATTGGTATAGTATTTTTTATGGAAAAATATAGAACTTAATATGTGCCAGTTACTGTTCCATTTATGGATATTCACTCATTTAAAGACATGAGGCATCTACTATTATTGTTCCCATTTTACAGATGATGAAACTGAGGAACAGAAAAGTTAAGTAACTTAGTTTTCCAAGGTTACACAGTTCTAAGTAACAAAACCTTGATTTGAACATAGACTCTCTATATCCAGTTAGAGCTCATAATTGTTATACTGTCTCTACAGGATTGAGGTTTTCCACAGCTAAAATAAAATTATAAAATCCCCCTCAGCCACAGAAAAAAATTAGCAACATATACAATTTCCTAGGTGTTAACTTTTTCTTCCTCAAATCTTTGTACCCTGGACCACAGTTAACCAATGAATGAACAAATTAGTGTTAATGATACAAATATGTATCATTGCATATAAACAACCCACAGTAAACTAAATTGTTGCTGAAGTAATTTGGAGTCAAAAAGCAAAAAATAGGAGAATTGCAAGCACAAGTAACTCAAGACATGCATGGGTGATTAGGCGTTATTCCTCCAATTTACAGAAATTCCCACCATCTGTAAATGTTCTGCCACAGTGCCAGACGTTATATGACAGTCAGACTGCTTAGCATAATTTTGAATGAGAGTCATTTGCAAACTCTAGTAATGTACTAATTTTAGTAAACCTAAATAACTCACTTAATAAGTTATACTACTTATTCATGCACAAGAACAAAATAAAGACCATGAACTTGGATTTCTTCTTCCCCCATCCATGAGAGCTGAGTAAAGAACTTGGGTGTGCCCTGCTTGCTGCCTACCTGGAAGCCCCTCATGGCCCACCTGCAGACTGTGGGCCATAGTTTGAGAATCTCTGCTTTAAAGGAAAAATAACTTTTATACCTTTTATTGAAGTTACTCTGTTAGTGTAGTGGAGTTTGAATTTTTTCAGTGATAGCATTGTTTAATCGGGCTTTCTCTTTTCCTTCTTCATAACAGTATTTCTCACTTAAAAATCAACTTTCCTTGAAATAATGTCTGGGCTTTTCTTTAAAACAGCCCTCTGGGTGGAGAATTGGGAATGAGCTGGGGGTAGGGGCGGCCGATGAAGTATGATGGGGAGGAGAGAACTGTCAAAGCTGGATAACATGGGGCATTCATCCACTGTTCTGTTTTTCTATGTCTTAGAAAACAAAAGTTAACAACAACAAAAAAACTCTTCCTCAACCCCCACCCTACCTACTGCATTTCTCTGGTCTCCTTTGTAACAGAGCTTCTAGAAGGAGCTCTCCGTATAACCCCTTTCTCTTTCTGCATCTCCACTCTGTTGTCTCTTGGGTCAGTTTCCATCCCTCCAGTCCACAGGTACCTCTGTTGAGGTACCTCTCATCTCCATGTTGCCATATATGGTGGTTAATTCTTTTTTCACGTTACTTGACTTTCAGCAATATTTGATACCACAGGTCACTTTTTCCTTCTTGGAATATTTTCTTGTCTTGGCTGATGTCAACTCATACCTCTTGTTTCTGTACCTCCTTGATTGTTCTTCCACCTCCTGACCTCTGGCTATTGGAAAGCCTCCTGGGACTTCTCCATACTCTTTCTCTGGGCAGTCTCAGTGGGTCTTATTGCTTTACCTACTTTCTGTTTACTAACATCTCTGTAACCCTGACTTCCAGACTTGCAGTCTGAGAGGCAGCTCACATTTTATATATCAAGATCAGAACTCTTCATCTCACTCGTCCTTTCACCATCAGGCCTGGGCCTCCCCATCATCCGCATCTCAGTAAATAACCCCATTACACACCCAGCTGCCTGAGCCCCGCACCTGAGCACCATCCTTGATTGCTCTGTTCCCCTCATCTCCCACATCCAGTTTGTCGGGATCACCTGCTGAAATACCCCCATATTTACCCAGATCCATTATCTCCTTCTCTCTGCTACTACCCTGTGCAAACCTCCGACATCTCTCACTGGACTTCCAGATGGCCTCCTTACCTGCCTGTCTGCTTCTATGCTTGCACACACAGTCTACCTGAGATTGCAGCTGGAGGGGTCTTTTAAAATAGAAATGTCCCTCTCCTACTTAAAATCCTCCATTGCCTTCCTGTCACACTTAGAAGAAAATCCAAACTCCTTTATCCTGTGGCTCCTGCCTATGTCTGTACCTTATCCTTCATTGCTCTCCCATGGCTCATCACTTTCATCAGATCAGATACTTCTGATCTTCAGACACCTCAAATGGGGGTCCTGCCTCACGTCTTTGCCGTTCTCTCGCTGGTGTACAGGCCATTACGTAAGACTGACTTCCTCTCATTACTTAGGCCTTGGCTCAAGTCCCTCCCGGGAGGGCTTCCCTGACCACACTACTCAAAGCATCTGCCCTAGGCCACACTCTAGCCCAAAGCCTGTTTTCCTTGAATTTATATATTAATAAAACAGGCATCTATATTTGTGTATTTGCATACTTACTTTTGCCCCTGACCTATGAACCCCAGAGAGCAGGTTCTGTCGTGCTCAGTACTGGGTCTCTGGTACCTAGAACAGTATCTGGAACATGCAGAGGCATACTTATTGCGTGAATAAACAAACCAGTGACTTTAGTTTCTGATTCCCCATCAAAGACCTTGGCTTCCAAGGGCTAATTTAAGCAACCTTATCCTTATTTCTTCCCTCTACCCTCCGTCGTCTGCTCATCCGGATGCTGTGCTTATGTACTGGGTAAACCTTGCTCAAAATTCTTAAAGCATTAAAGAAATACTGTACTTTAGGATCTTCGTAATTTCAGATTCTCTCTGGGGTACCATAGGGAAGGGTCTTGTCGTGTGTCCCTGTTTCTCAAAAGACCCTTTCACGATTGCTTGCATCTCTTCTCCAGCAGAATTTGAACTTCACCCTTCGTCAGCAGGGCCAGGACCTCTCCTTCCTCTGAACCAAGAGCAACAGAGCTCCGCCGGCTCCATTCACTCTTTGATCTAAGACACACTTGTTTGTTTTCATCTTTCTCTGCCCATCCTTGTCAGTTTGCTCCTCCTTTCCCTTCCCCTCTATGTTTCTCCTTCTGTAGAAAAGAGCTCATCGATTTCTAGTTTACTTAGATCAAATGCTAGAAAGGCCATTTCCCAGGCTTGTCTATATAACTAAAAGCTATGCTCACATTCTAATTTTAATATAATTGTGCAACCTTTTGTAAAATAACTAGAGCGGGGGTAAAGTTATGAATTTGACTATCAGGTCTGACTCAGAGATTTGAGCAAATTCTAGCCTTCTCTAAAGAGGGCATAAGGAAACTCCTGATCAAAGTGGAATCCTTTCTCATGCCCTAGAGTAGGTCAACATTTTAAGAATCTTCTGGATGGGGATAAGCTGGAATTTGTCTACTTATCTAATGAGTACAGAAATAGCTCTCTATTTCTGCTTGATAAACTTGTTGGGAGGTTAAAGTTTTTTCTTTACTGAAAAATTTTAGGCTCTTTCTCAAAGAATTATAACTTAAGGAAAAACTTTATATAAAGCTAAGCCATTGAGTGAGTTTTTTGTTTTGTTTTTTTCTGCTACAGCTAACAATTTTGTGCTTGACATTCTTTGCAGGGTATAAATAGAAGACTGTTGTTTTGTCAAGTCGTTCCTTATGAATTACTATATAAAAGTTATCTGAATAGTACTTACTCCCTATAAATGATAAGTATTTACTATTAGATCAGTGAAAACATTTTAATGAGGCTAGACCTTTCCTTGTCAAGGTTATCATTTTTCTCAGGAGTTTTTACTTGAAGCCCCCGTTTCCTCAGGCCCTAGGGTTAATGAGTCTCTTTGATGTGAGTAGTTTTAATTTTACTAGTTCATATCCTCCTCTGCCTCTGTTAGAGTTCCAGCCCTTTGCAAACCTCTCTTCCACCCTTGAGGTTGGCCCCGGGGGCATGTAACGTGCCCTGATCCCACCTCTGCTTCTCATACCAGCCATTGTTGCATCCCTTGGCACAGCTGCCGCTTCCACCAGGATCAGCCCCTTCTCTCCAATATAAAACTTAGCTCAGAAGCTAGGGAAAATGGAAATGCTATCATCTGAACATCTGGTAGCCCACGTTACTTTATGAAGGAAATAACCTTGAAGAAAACACCTTGATGAGTGCTTGAGGAAGAGTAAGAGGCCCCAAAGGCCTGCATTTTGGCAGAGCTTCTCTGTGAGAGTCCAGGGGAAGCATTTACTGATTGCTGAGAGAGTGAGGCGGGTACAGGCAAGAATAAAAGTGAGGGGAAGGTGGAGGAGGGACAGAGCACCAGCTCAGTGCAGGAGATCGTGGGCAGGGTTCGGGGTGGGGAACACACTGCCCCTGTCCCTCGTGATCTCCAGCGTTTCTGTGAGGTCTCTCCTCTGCCTGTCCTGCCCAGCTTGGAATGGATTTCAGGGGTGAACTTGGGGGTGCAGAAGTTCACAGAACAGTTGATGCAGTACAGGGTGGAGACAACGCTGATAAGATCCGGAGCCCAGAAAGTAAAGGGGGCCCGGAGAAGATAATCTCACCAAATGCTTAGAATTTTGGGATCCCAGAAGCTATAGAGTTCATGAAAGCTTGAGTTGATTTCCTGAAGGTCAGTGAGAGCCCTAGCTAACACCTGGGCTGCATCCAGGTAGTACCTGGTAGAACGTTGGCCAAAGAATTTTACCGCTGCAGGTAGGTGGCTCACCTACTAATACTGGATTTTATGCATTTGGTGTGTTTGTATGTCTGTAATTCTATTAAAATTTTCTTTATCACACAAAGAACATTATAACAATTCATAACTCTGTACCAAGAACAATATTAAATCAAAAGACAAAGGGACACATTCAGCCAAATTTGTCTCGGATGTCTGGCAGAAAGGTCGTCAGGGTGGAGCTGTGTGAACAGAGAGCCCAAAGGAGGCAGTTCCTGTCACTCAGCAGCTCTAGGAATTGAGTCCACAGTCCCAGCACCCTGTGAATCAGCTGTTTCTGCTTTTCCATTCTAGGAGCATCTTTTAGACTTTGGGTAGTTTATTACGAGAATCAGTAAGGTTTTGTGCAAGACCGGAAACAGTTTTTTCCTGCATCGTGTGAGCCTCAGCTGAAGCATCACCTCCTTTATTAGTCTCATCAAGCTTCCCTGCGTCTATGCTTCTTGCTCATCCCTGATCAGATAGCGCTTTGTTAACTTCTTGGTTTCTACATTCAGCGCATTATTTGTACTTGGTTGCATGTATCTGTTTTCTAGGAAGTTATACTTATGGAGAAGGCTATAGCATCCCACTCCAGTACTCTTGCCTGGAAAATCCCATGGGTGGAGGAGCCTGGTGGGCTGCAGTCCATGGGGTCGCTAAGAGTCAGACACGACTGAGTGACTTCACTTTCACTTTTCACTTTCATGCATTGGAGAAGGAAATGGAACCCACTCCAGTGTTCTTGCCTGGAGAATCCCAGGGACGGGGGAGCCTGGTGGGCTGCCGTCTATGGGGTCGCACAGAGTCGGACACGACTGAAGTGACTTAGCAGCAGCAGCATACTTATCTTGAAGGCAGGAAACTGTCTCTTGTGTGTGTTTTGTGATTCTCTGGAAACGTCTGCTGAGTAAATGTCTTGGGAGACATAAGTAAAGGTATACTAGAAGTGTTTTCATTCCTTCTTCACCCTGGAGTGAAGGGTAAGTGAAGAGGTATGGTGAGAAATAAGATTGATGAAGTAAAATAAGAGCTACGTCAGTCATTGTTCTAAGCATTTTATATATATTCATTGATTCCTTATAACGATCTTATGAGATGGCAGTTATCATCCTTCTCCATTGTATAGGGATGGAAATGGAGACACAGAGAGGTCAAGTGACTTGCTCAAGGTCACACAGCTAGTAGGTAGTGGTTGGGATCTGAATTCCACAGCCTGGACTCTGAACTATTATTCTTTCTCTCTAAGGTTGGAAGAGACTGTGAGAGCTCAGGTCCCCAGCATGTGCTAGCCACCAGGTCACAGTTGTTGCTATCACTGTACTATTACTAAAGAGCTGAACTGAACCATGTGGCTGACTCCTTGTACAAACCCTTCCCCTACTTAACACTTGGATAGTGAGGACACGTGAGGCCTAGGACAGCAAGCTGAGGAATTGCTCTCTGTGGTCCTGGGAATGCCAGCCAGCAGCCCACCCGGGGTCTTGTAATCTGGGTGTGTAGCCACAGGTGCCCAGCCCTCTGCCAGCCTGTGGAAGAGGAGGGGACTCCAGGAACAGAGTTCTGAGAGTGTAGGTGGAGCTAGGGCTAGGGATGCAGAGGGGTGTGTGCTCCCACCTGTCTGTGGTTTGGTTTCCTTATCTTAAAATGAACAACTTGGAACTATATTATTCTTTCTCAGCTTGAGGTTTGAGGACCCAGGCAATCCAAAAGTTCTATATGAACTAGTTATTTTTATTTCAGTTCAGTTCTCAGTGGTGTCCAACTCTTTGTGACCCCATGAACCACAGCACGCCAGGCCTCCCTGTCCATCACCAACTCCCGGAGTCCACCCAAACTCACGTCCATTGAGTCGGTGATGCCATCCAAGCCTCTCATCCTCTGTCGTCCCCTTCTCCTGCCCTCAATCTTTCCCAGCATCAGGGTCCTTTCCAATGAGTCAGCTATTTGCATCAGGTGGCCAAAGTATTGGAGTTTCAGCGTCAACATCAGTCCTTCCAGTGAACACTCAGGACTGGTCTCCTTTAGGATGGACTAAAAGATTGTGCTATGTGCTCAATCGCATCCGACTCTTTGCGACCCCATGGACCGTAGCCCACCAGGCTCCTCTGTCCATGGGATTTCCCAGGCAAGAAGACTGGAGTGGGTTGCCATTTCCTCCTCCAAGGGGGATCTTCCTGGCCCAGGGATCAAAACCTTATCTCCTGGGTCTCTTGCACTGACAGGCAGATTCTTTACCACTAGGGCCACCTGGGAAGCCAAATTTAACCGTATTTGGGATCACCTCCTAAGGGACTCCTGCCTCTTGATTTCAGTTTCTTAAGTTGCGTTTATGATGCTGACTGTGCCGGGTGTGTAAAGCAGCCAGATTCAGGCTTTTTGAAATTTATTTTACATCTTAATCCAGCACACACATCCATGTGCACATAAACACAGCAAAACATTTCCTAAAGTATCCTTTACTCTTTTACAAAGGAAAGTGGAAGTGAAAGTGAAAGTGAAGTTGCTCAATCGTGTTCAACTCTCTGCGACCCCATGAACTGTAGCCTATCAGGCTCCTCCGTCCATGGGATTTTCCAGGCAAGAGTGCTGGAGTGGATTGCCATTTCCTTCTCCATTTACAAAGGAAGTACCCATTGTTCCTCTCCCTTCCCCAGCTAGTCATGACCTACAGTCTTCAGTTAGAAAGACCGTGGGATTCAACAGCCAGCGTGTCCAGGCTGCTGTTTGTTGTTGTTGTTGTTGTTGTTTTTAAGTGGAAAATTTCCACTGAAGATGTTTACTAGAATAAATCTTCAGTTTGTTAACTGATTTCAGAGATTTCAGTACCTTAAGAAACTGAGTCATTGGCTTGAGGTTATGAGAACAAAGCTAAGGTATTAAATAATGACTGTTTTGTTCTTGATCACTGAGGAAAATACACTGGCAGTTTAATCTGTTTATGTCTGTGAATCAGAATTACAGTCAATTCTTGAACTGTGCAGGTCCACGGATGTGTGGATTTTTTTCAATAAATACGTAATGTACATCACGTATTTATTGGTTGTGGTTGATCGAATCTGCAGATGTGGAACCACTGATGGGAAAACCAGATGCAGAGGGGCGAGGGCTAACTATTCAGTTATATGCAGATTTTCGACTGCTGGGAAATCGGGGCTCTTAATCCCCCACCTTGTTCAAGAGTTAACTGCACTCACTCCCCCCAAAAAAACTAAATCAGAATTTGTTTGCTGTACGAACAGAGTTTTGTAGCAGAGATTAGCAAACTGTTATATCACAACAGCCGGGGCGCCAGCACTCAGTGCTTTGTGAGGAGGTGTAGTGCGTGGATGGGTCCTGTCTCTGAATATACCAGCTTACCTCAAATCAAGAGCACAAAGTATGGTCACCAGTGGACAGTGGTTTTTTCTTCCTGTTAACCTTGATTTTTTAATGTTATTTATTTTGGAATACGTTGTTAAGGTAGATGTCTCATTTATCTTTTACATTTTTTCACATTTGGGTGATTTTATTCTTGTGGTGGTGGTGAATATGGTCTTCCATTTTCTATAAACTGATAGCTGGATCTAGAGGTTTGATTAAACTCAGGCTAAATAGTTCGGGCAGGGACTCTTCACTGGTGCTGCTGTGTGTTCTCAAATATATCTCGTCAGCGGGGATGCATAACGCTAGGCAGTCTTGTGGGTAATGCAGGGAGGAGGCCCACCTCTCCAGCCTGTTCTCCTGCCCAGTGCCATTTGTGAGCAAGAAAAGAAATAGCTACTGTATTTGCACCTACCTTAACTCATGCTGGGGGGACTGGGGGCAGGAGGAGAAGGGGACAGCACAGGATGAGATGGCTGGATGGCATCACTGACTCCATGCGCGTGAATTTGAGTGAACTCCAGGAGTTGGTGATGGACGGGGAGGCCTGGCGTGCTGCCATTCATGGGGTTGCAAAGAGTCGGACATGACTGAGCGATTGAACTGAACTGAACAGAACTGAACAAGTATGAGGGCTTCCCTGGTGGCTCAGACAGTAGAGCGTCTGCCTACAATGCGGGAGACCTGGGTTCAATCCCTGGGTCAGGAATTTCCCCTGGAGAAGGAAATGGCAACCCACTCCAGTACTCTTACCTGGAAAATCCCATGGATGGAGGAGCCTGGTAGGCTACAGTCTGTGGACTCACAAAGAGTCGGACATGACTGAGCAATTTCACTTCACTTCACTTAACAAGTATAGGGCTTCTTGGGTAGCATCAGTTCAGTTCAGTTCAGTCACTCAGTTGTGTCCGACTCTTTGTGACCCCATGAATCGCAGCACGCCAGGCCTCCCCGTCCATCACCAACTCCCGAAGTTCACTCAGACTCATGTCCATCGAGTCCATGATGCCATCCAGCCATCTCATCCTCTGTGGTCCCCTTCTCCTCCTGCCCCCAATCCCTCCCAGCATCAGAGTCTTTTCCAATGAGTCAACTCTTTGCATGAGGTGGCCAAAGTACTGGAGTTTCAGCTTTAGCATCATTCCTTCCAAAGAAATCCCAGGGTTGATCTCCTTCAGAATAGACTGGTTGGATCTCTTTGCACTCCAAGGGACTCTCAAGAGTCTTCTCCAGCACCACACTTCAAAAGCATCAATTCGTCAGCGCTCAGCCTTCTTCAGTCCAACTCTCACATCCATACATGACTTTAGGAAAAACCATAGCCTTGACTAGACGGACCTTAGTCGGCAAAGCAATGTCTCTGCTTTTGAATGTACTATCTAGGTTGCTCATAACTTTTCTTCCAAGGAGTAAGCGTCTTTTAATTCATGGCTGCAGTCACCATCTGCAGTGAGTTGGAGCCCAAAAAGATAAAGTCTGACACTGTTTCCACTGTTTCTCCCGGCAATCTTGATTCCAGCTTGTGTTTCTTCCAATCCAGCCTTTCTCATGATGTACTCTGCATAGAAGTTAAATAAGCAGGGTGACAATATACAGCCTTGACGTACTCCTTTTCCTATTTGGAACCAGTCTATTGTTCCATGTCCAGTTCTAACTGTTGCTTCCTGGCCTGCATACAGATTTCTCAAGAGGCAGGTTAGGTGGTCTGGTGTTCCCATCTCTTTCAGAATTTTCCACAGTTTTTTGTGATCCACACAATCAAAGGCTTTGGCATAGTTAGTAAAGCAGAAATAGATGTTTTTCTGGAACTCTCTTGCTTTTTCCATGATCCAGCGGATGTTGGCAATTTGATCTCTGGTTCCTCTGCCTTTTCTAAAACCAGCTTGAACATCAGGAAGTTCACGGTTCACGTATTGCTGAAGCCTGGCTTGCAGAATTTTGAGCATTACTTTACTAGCGTGTGAGATGAGTGCAATTGTGCATTAGTTTGAGCATTCTTTGGCATTGCCTTTCTTTGGAATTGGAATGAAAACTGACCTTTTCCAGTCCTGTGGCCACTGTTGAGTTTTCCAAATGTGCTGGCATATTGAGTGCAGCACTTTCACAGCATCATCTTTCAGGATTTGAAACAGCTCCACGGGAATTCCATCACCTCCACTAGCTTTGTTCGTAGTGATGCTTTCTAAGACCCACTTGACTTCATATTCCAGGATGTCTGGCTCTAGATGAGTAATCACACCATCGTGATTATCCGGGTCGTGAAGATCCTTTTTGTACAGTTCTTCTGTGTATTCTTACCACCTCTTCTTAATATCTTCTGCTTCTGTTAGGTCATACTATTTCTGTACTTTATCGAGCTCATCTCTGCATGAAATGTTCCCTTGGTATCTCTGATTTTCTTGAAGAGATCTCTAGTCTTTCCCATTCTGTTGTTTTCCTCTATTTCTTTGCATTGATTGCTGAAGAAGGCTTTCTTATCTCTTCTTGCTATTCTTTGGAACTTTGCATTCAGATGCTTATATCTTTCCTTTCTCCTTGGCTTTTTGCTTCTCTTCTTTTCACAGCTATTTGTAAGGCTTCCCCAGACAGCCATTTTGCTTTTTTGCATTTCTTTTCCATGGGGATGGTCTTGATCCCTGTCTCCTGTACAATGTCACGAACCCCATTCCATAGTTCATCAGGCACTCTATCAGATCAAGGCCCTTAATAGTGGTAAAGAATCTACCTGCCAATGCAGGAGACACAAGTTTGATTCCTGGGTCAGGAAGATCCCCTGGAGGAGGGCATGGCAACCCACTCCAGTATTCTTGCCTGGAAAAATTCCATGGACAGAGGATCCTGGCAAGCTACAGTCCATGGGTTTGCAAACAGTTAGACATGACTGAGCACACACACACATAACAAGTACACTTTCCCTTAAAGTCATCCCACATCTACCTTTTGGCATGAAGCATCTAAAACCATCCAAAAACTGTAAGTGCTTGCCTTGCCAATAAGCTGTTAGCAAGTCTTAACTCAGGAGATCTGTCTCTCCTGGCATTCTGAGAAGCAGAAGTCTCAGATTACTTCCAGCTGAAGTGGAAAATAAACCAAACAAAATAGAAACTCATCTGTGGTAGGCCAAATGATGACCCTACCACCCCCGAAGTTGTACACGTCTTAATCTCCAGGACCTGGGAATATGTTACCTTATATGGCAAAGAGACTCTTCAGATGTGATTAAGGGTACTGATTTTGAGATGAAGGGATTATCCTGGATTATCTAGATGGATCCATCCTAATCACATGAAGAAGAAAAGGAAGGCAGAAGAGTGGGTCAGAGAGATGTGACATGAGGATTTGGCCCACTTTGAAGATAAGAGGAAGGGGCCATGACCCAAAGATTTCAGGATGTCTTAGAAGCTGGAGAAGGCAAGGAAGCAGAATCCTTCCTAGTGCTTCCAAAAAGGAACACAGCCCTGCTGATGCCTTGATTTTAGCTCGGTGAGATCCACGTCAGACTTCTGCCCTACATAGCTGTAAGATTAAATTGCTAGGTTTGTAGTCATTTGCTGTGGTAGCAATGGAAGACTAATAATACCATTTCACAAGAAACAAACTTTTATCTATCTATCTCTGTACAGCACATACATTTAAAGGTCTTTAGTGCCTACTATGGATCCCTGGAAGCTTGGGTGCTTGCTTAACTGCATTTTCACAAGATTGATGTTAATAAGCATGTTCCTAAGCAGCTGAAATATCTCCAGGCTGTTAAAATGATGTCAGACAGTCAAGAGCAAACGTAAATATTTAGTCTTCACAGGTATTATTGCACACATCTCCATATTGGAATTGCAGAGCCAGGTGTAGACCAGAAACACCGGAGAGGACCTTTTCAGTGTTCAGCCCACGTCTGGCAAGTGTTGACATAGGCAGACCCTGTGAGATCTGGCTGGAACTAGGGAAGTCCCCGTGGCTCTGGAGAACAATGAAGTGCGGCCCTGGATGTCTGCTGCAGTCACGGGGCATTCATCAGGATGAGCTGCTGAATGTTGTGGTCAGGCCCTTGGGCAAGCCACACAATTGAGATTCTGTTTCCTTCTAAATCACCGCCCCCCGCCCTCCACCTGCTGTTGAAATGTGGCTAGCTGCTTCATCTCTCTGTTAGGGTGTCACCCTTCTAATTCACACCAAGCAAAACAGTTGGAAAATAAAACCTCATGGCCAGGAAGAGGGGAGGAGGAGGGGAGTAAACACATAACTAGAACCAAAAGCTGAAAGATTAATAGATTCAGATCGCATCTTAGTTTGTCCCTAGAGCCTGTCTTTGACCTTGCACTGATTTCCCTGATCCTTAACTTCCCAGAACTCTAAAAGGTACTTATTAAGCACCTGTCACACAAAGGTGGTGAGAACTAATAAGTGGTAGTTTTGGATGATAGTTAGCCAAGTGTAATGACTGTTGCTTTTAAAGTTTCCCAGAATATATATTCAAGTTACTTTTCTATTAAGGACCATGATGAGTTCAATAAGTCATTTCTGAGTAGGGTACCAGTTACCTTTATGTCCTAAATATTCTTAAAGCTGTAGTAATTTCCTTGTTGTAGCTGTAATTCATTTCCTCTGGTGGTTTTGAAACTAATTAGATGTCCTCGACCCACTGCTGAGCTACTTCGGCTTCTCTTCTGCTCTCTCACCGCTTCACACCTTACCTGTTCTTGCTGAGAAATGCTATGAATATAGAGCACACAGTAATTGCCTTATTTCAGTGTTTTGACATGTAGTGTTTATAAGAAATCAGGGTGAGACTTTCAGGTTGCTGACACTTTCACCATAGAGACCAGATTATTTTTCAAATAGTGGTGAGCGACTGGAGATAGTCATCTGACACTCTCTCACATCCGAAATGAAATGTAAAATAAATATTTTGCTTAAGTGCTGGGAGTCGGGGAAAGGTGCTATCTATGTGTCCAAAACCAGAAGGAATTTTTTTTACTAGATGTAGTCTTGCTTTTTCTGGAAAATTCATTTTCAACTCAACTTCACAAAACAGAAGCATTGTCTTGAGAGAAATAAATGTAGGTCCATGGTCTTCGAACTTTTTGCTGGATGCCTCATAAAAGGATTTTTTTTTTTTTAATTAAAAAAAAAGCCATGTACTTCCTTGCATTTTTAACTTGACATCTAAGTATTTTCATCATTTTTTTAATAGGAGGTAGAAAACATTACACATTTCATAAGTGGAAGGAAGGTGAACATTGATCTTGTATGAAATTAATTGTTGTTAGACATGATTTGGTAAAATAGGTTTTAATGACCTCACTGAATACCATGTTACATCTGTAAAGAAGTCAATTAAAAACAACACTTATATGTAGACCTTGTTCAGAAGATCTGAGGAAATCTAGAGGTTTCAGTTTTTTTTTTTTTTAATTGCAGTTACTTTAAAAATAATCCACATCGTAATTTGTTATCTTTCTGAATTCAGAACTTCCTAGCCTGTCCAAGCTGACCTTTTCAGCCCTGTTTACAGGACAGGGGGAGGCAGAAAAGCCCATGGCTTCCCCAGACCAATATTTGGAGTCATGTAGGGCAGCAAACCTTACGAAGACTGGAGATATTTGAACAGTATGACTTTTTTTTTTTTCCCCTGTAGAGTAGGAGAAAGAGTATCGCTTATGCTGGGGATCTCTCAGGCAGTTTTAGAAAAAAAAGTGCAGGTGCAAGTTGAGGATATAGAAACTCACTTTGTAAAACTGTGCCTTAGAAGGTCCATTTGAAGACTTTGAAAACTGCTGGCATAGAAGCTTCTGGGAGAGATCGTGGCCCTGATACATGCCTTGCAGCCTTGTCTGTTTCTGTTTTGTTTGTATCTTTTTTTTTTTTTAGATTCCACATACAAGTGATATGGCATGATATTTGTCTTTCTCTCTCTGACTTACCTCACTTAGTATGATAATTTCTAGGTCCATCCACGTTGCTGCAAATGGCAAAATTTCATTTTCTTTTTATGACTGGTTAAGAGTTGGACTGTGAAGAAGGCTGAGCGCCGAAGAATTGATGCTTTTGAAGTGTGGTGTTGGAGAAGACTCTTGAGAGTCTCTTGGACTGCAAGGAGATCCAACCAGTCCATTCTGAAGGAGATCAACCCTGGGATTTCTTTGGAAGGAATGATGCTAAAGCTGAAACGCCAGTACTTTGGCCACCTCATGCAAAGAGTCGACTCATTGGAAAAGACTCTGATGCTGGGAGGGATTGGGGGCAGGAGGAGAAGGGGACGACAGAGGATGAGATGGCTGGATGGCATCACTGACTCGATGGACGTGAGTCTGAGTGAACTCCGGGAGTTGGTGATGGACAGGGAGGCCTGGCGTGCTGCGATTCATAGGGTCGCAAAGAGTCGGACACGACTGAGCAACTGAACTGAACTGAACAGAATATTCCATTGTGTGTTTGTATCTTCCCTGGTAGCTCAGCTGGTAGAAATACACCTGCAATGCAAGAGACCCTGGTTCGATTCTGGGTCTAGAAGATCCCCTGGAGAAGGGAACGGCTACCCACTCCAGTACTCTGGCCTCTGGGATTTCTTTGGAAGGAATGATGCTAAAGCTGAAACGCCAGTACTTTGGCCACCTCATGCAAAGAGTCGACTCATTGGAAAAGACTCTGATGCTGGGAGGGATTGGGGGCAGGAGGAGAAGGGGACGACAGAGGATGAGATGGCTGGATGGCATCACTGACTCGATGGACGTGAGTCTGAGTGAACTCCGGGAGTTGGTGATGGACAGGGAGGCCTGGCGTGCTGCGATTCATAGGGTCGCAAAGAGTCGGACACGACTGAGCAACTGAACTGAACTGAACAGAATATTCCATTGTGTGTTTGTATCTTCCCTGGTAGCTCAGCTGGTAGAGAATACACCTGCAATGCAAGAGACCCTGGTTCGATTCTGGGTCTAGAAGATCCCCTGGAGAAGGGAACGGCTACCCACTCCAGTACTCTGGCCTGGAGAATTCCATGGACCAGAGAGTCCATGGGTTCGCAGAGTCGAACACGACTGAGCGACTTTCACTTTCACTTCATATATATATGTACACATACATATATATGTATACACACATATATATGTATATACAGCACATCTTTATTCATACATATGTTGATGGGTACTTAGGTTGCTTCCATGCCTTGGCTATTGTATATAATGCTGCTGTGAACATTGGGGTGCATGTATCTTTTCAAATTAGAGTTGGACCATGTGCTAACTCTACCTTTAGTCTGTTAAGGACTCTCCATACTGTTCTCCATAGTGGCTGCACCAATTTCCATTCCCACCAACAGTGTTAAGTTTCTCCACATCCTCTCCAGCATTTGTTACTTGTAGACTCAATGGTGGCTGCATTTTCTAACTAGAAAAAAATGCTTATCACTTAATAGAATCAGCCCTCCAGGAAAATGCACCCTGTTTATCCTGCTGCCTTGCATACTGCTTGTGCCCCAGGAAGTGGTTCTGCCTCAGTTGAAGGAACATGGATGTACTGGAAAGCACACTGGGGCAGGGATGGAGATCTTTGAGCACTTAACCCCATCTTTGCATAAATTAGCCACGTGATCTTGGGGAAATCTTTTAAAGCAGGCCATTTCCATTTTCCTTTATCTTAATTGGAGGGATGTGAGCAATCAGACTAGATAATCAGAGTGCCTTCCTTTTGTCATTGTGTAATGACAGAATCTGGAATGCTAGAGCCCTCACTCTGCAGGGCTTGAGTGGTTGCATTTTATTATTATTTTTTTCATTTATCTAATACCTTTTTTTTTTAATTTTTATTTTTTTAGTTTGTTTTGCTTTACAATACTGTATTCGTTTTGCTACACATCGTCATGAATCAGCCACGAGTATACATGAACTCCCAATCCGACCCCCACCTCCC
>SJXQ01005351.1:589438-626557 GCA_006408695.1 Aepyceros melampus
GATCACTTTCTAACACCATACACAAAAATAAACTCAAAATGGATTAAAGATCTAAACGTAAGACAAGAAACTATAAAACTCTTAGAGGAGAACATAGGCAAAACACTCTCTGACATAAATCACAGCAGGATCCTCTATGATCCACCTCCCAGAATACTGGAAATAAAAGTGAAAATAAACAAATGGGATCTAATTAAAATTAAAAGCTTCTGCACAACAAAGGAAACTATAAACAAGGTGAAAAGACAGCCTTGGGAATGGGAGAAAATAATAGCAAATGAAGCAACTGACAAACAACTAATCTCAAAAATATACAAGCAGCTTATGCAGCTCAACTCCAGAAAAATAAATGACCCAATCAAAAAATGGGCCAAAGAACTAAATAGACATTTCTCCAAAGAAGACATACGAATGGCTAACAAACACATGAAAAGATGCCCAACATCACTCATTATCAGAGAAATGCAAATCAAAACCACAATGAGGTACCATTTCACACCAGTCAGAATGGCTGCCATCCAAGAGTGGTTGCATTTTAAACTGTAAGGTCTAGTTTGTACAACTTACTGCCCTTATCTCTTTACCACTTCATAATCACAGTAAATAGTTTTTGTTGTTGTGTAAATAAATAATGAGTGAGCATCTTGGCATAGCTGGTTTTCACATTCCTTCTCCTCTTTTCTATCTAGAGAGTAATAGGAATTAAATCCATAGTCCTCCCTTGGCAAATAAAGACCTGGGCATAAAATTTCCATGAATTTAGCCTGCTTTCATATCCAACAGTCTTGTCTCTTTTGCTCAACTTGTGTCCTCCCTGATTGAAATCTCGCCATTACTACAAGTGGCAGCCAAAGAAATATTCTGCCAACAGCTGAAAAGTTATATACCTTCTTAATAATTTTTTATTTTTATTTTTTAAAGGAATATAAAACTATTTATTGACCACTGTTCACCAGTATTTACAATAAAGTAAACAATATACAGTTGAATAACATTCTTTTTTTTTTTTTTTGAATAACATTCTGATTGCTACAAAGTTATTGTTTTTCTTGGCTTCTGCTGAACTATTAACCCAAAATACTGAGAAAATTGAGCCTTCATGTAAGGAATGGATTGGAGTCAAGTCTGAAAAAACATGCAGGTCAATAGTAGATTAGAAAAGTTTGTTCACTCATTCATTCCTATAGATCGTAAATTGCCAATATTTTAAAACTATCTGATTAGGTTTCCATGAACAAAGCTGAGACATCCCATGTATCATAGCCTTTCCGAAATACAGCACAGAGACTTCAGTTTCTTGTAAAACAATGGAACCATCAAGTGTCCATTTAACTAAGTTTTGCTTTGCTATATTAAAACATAACAATTTTTCTACTTTTTTCATTTGGTTAGGAAGGTTGTTGATAGTGATAAAAATTCTCTTTCCAGGGTTTCTGCATATAAAACTGTATTTATATGCAGAAATGACACAGATTCTGATAGGGATGCTTTAAAAAATTACCCAATTTAAACTGCTTAATTTGTCTAATTAATTACAAAATTGTTTAATTTGAAAGGTTAAGACTTAAAATTTCAATCTAAGTTGAAGTTATTTCTTACATTGCTCAAAATGATATAATTCCAGAACATGGGCTTATCCATGGTTATGAAAGGCTGTTGTTTAAATATATTTACCAAAACAAAAACCACAACAAAAAATTAACTCCCAAACCATTTACATATGTCTTTTATGTATATACATATAAAAAACTTAGAATGGTCCTCAGGCATATATGAGTTAAATGCAAATTCTAAATTCTTATTGAGTAATGACTATGGAGATTTCCTCCAACATTTAGAAGAACTGTTCTCTAATGCTGAGGAAATAATATACCATGCTATCAAATTCTTTCCTGCTGAAGGAAGCAACTAAAGAAAGCTTTTATTTGTTCAAAGTAACCAGTGCTGTAGATGGGGGAAAAAAATAGATGGGGGAAAAAAAAAACAATGTAACTTCCCCCAGTACTACTACAAAACAAACATTAAACCTGATTTTCATTAGAATGTAGTTATTTCTTCACAATAAGAAATCAAATGGAGAAAGCAATGGCACCCCACTCCAGCACTCTTGCCTGGAAAATCCCATGGATGGAGGAGTCTGGTGGGCTGCGGTCCATGGGATCACTAAGAGTCAGACACGCCTGAGCGACTCCCCTTTCACTTTCACTGGAGAAGGAAATGGCAACCCACTCCAGTGTGCTTGCCTGGAGAATCCCAGGGACGGGGGAGCCTGGTGGCTGCCGTCTATGGGGTCGCACAGCGTCAGATACGACTGAAGTGATTTAGCAGCAGCAGCAGCAGCAAGAAATAAAAATACCAAGACCCACATTTTATATATGTGTGTGTATATATATATATGGCAATGCAAACAATTATTGAGACTCATCTTCTGGACAAGAATACCAAGTTAGTCTCTCTTCATAAAAAGCAATTACAATTTGAGGACACTCATATTTGCCTCTTTTGCCAGCACCAAGTCCGCCTCATCGGAATCTTTCCATTTCATGAGGAACATTAATTCTCCAATGCTGTCTATGGCACCAATTATTCATTCTGGATCAAGACCTCTGGCAAAACCTCTTGGTTTATCAGCAGCATCTCTTTTCTTCTTTGATTTGCTGTCATCAGATTCACTGTCAGACAAAGATTTTCTTTTTGTTCCATCTTTTTCTTTACCAGCTTTTTTAGAATTAAGAAATGCTTCAGTTAACTCTGGACAATCTAAATTTTCTTTAGGGTCCCAAGTATTGCCTGCATCTGTAAACTCCTTCCACTTCAGGAAATACTCCGCTTTCCCGTTCACTACACATCAGTCCAGTACTTTTTCTACTACAAATTCTTCAGATTCTGCCTCTTCAACTTTTTTACTCTTTCCATTTGTTTCTTTCCCATTTTTTGCAATGTAGTTTTATTGGAGGCCATTTTTTATCGCACACTTGAAGAGCTATTATTCACCGTCTCTGAGCTGCTCTGGGTCCCGAGTCTGCGGCATTTCCTTAATAAAATTTTAAAGAGATGACCATTAGCAGAGGGTGGTGCTTCTAGGCTCATACAAATTACTCTGTAAAGCACACTCCCTAAATTAACCAGATTGCATTAATATTATCCATGAGAGCAAGCATCACTCTTCTTCTTAAGCTGTTTCTCCAAGCTGTACCAAATTGTGCTCCCTCTAGAAGTAGGGCATTCCGTGCCCTGTTTGAAGGCTGGTGTGACTGATGTAGTTGAAATTGCTGAAAGGAGGAGAGGGGAAGAGAAAGAATTGATACTCTTCAGGGAATTTCACTAGGCTCTTTGCAGTATCAGTATGGCTGATATGTGTGTTACTGTGTGAAAAATATTATCCTCCACCTTCTAGATGGTGGGATGGTCTCCATATCATGCTTCAAGGTCACACTAAGTAAGCCTAATAGTGAAGATAGGCTGACTGTGGTCCCTGCTTTCCCCAGCCATCCCTGCCTGTCATTCCCCCCCCACACACCTACACTGTACATTGTGATGATCAGTTACCTGAGGTGATGGTGTATCTGGATTTCTGCTCTGCTTAAAAATTAGGAATACCTCAGGAGCGCAATGTAAAACTCCCTTGTCTTGAGCTGAAAATATAAAAACATTTTAAAGTCACTAAATACCTTAGTTAACTTACAAGTATATTGGAAGGACAGATGCTGAAGCTCCAATACTTTGGCCATCTGATGTGAAGGGCCGACTCATTAGAAAAGCCCCTGATGCTGGGAAAGATTGAAGGCGAAAGGGGGAAGAGGAAGCAGAGGATGAGATGGTTGGATAGCATCACCAACTCGATGGACATGATTTTAAACAAACTCTGGGAGATAGTGAAGGATGGGGGAGCCTGGTGTGTTGCAGTCCTTGAGGCTGCAGAGTCAGACACGACTGAGTGAGCAAGAACAACATGAGTCTATGATAGTCATCTTAAATTGTTTCTGGAAAAAAAAAAAAGGACTTACAATGGCAGCACATGACTTTTCCTCCCAGCCTTCCATCCCAAAGCATCTGGTATTCTCGATCTTTGAAAGAAGCCCTGAAATCGGAAACCTGATGGTGAGGCATTTGGTTAGTATTTGTATTACTGAAAGTGTATGTGTGTGTGTGTGTGTGTGTGTGTGTGTGTGTGTGTTTTAATGGAGTGTTGCTGCTGCTGCTGCTGCTGCTGCTGCTAAGTCGCTTCAGTCATGTCTGACTCTGTGCGACCCCACAGATGGCAGCCCACCAGGCTCCGCCGTCCCTGGGATTCTCCAGGCAAGAACACTGGAGTGGGTTGCCATTTCCTTCTCCAATGCATGAAAGTGAGAAGTGAAAGTGAAGTCGCTCAGTCGTGTCAGACTCTTAGCGACCCCATGGACTGCAGCCTACCAGGCTCCTGCGTCCATGGGATTTTCCAGGCAAGAGTACTGGAGTGGGGTGCCATTGCCTTCTCCGAATGGATTGTTACTGCAGTTTAATGTCTTTGCCTTCAACTGGAGCTGTATTGATTGAGATGTTGAGGTGGGGCTACTTCTAATACCTGCCCTATGCCTTTTCACAGGGCCTGTAATCCCTCCTTGGACCTGTGGCAGAGGAGGAGGAGAGAATGATTCTAGGGGGAAAGTTATAAGGCTTGTGCAACAGGATATTTTCCTGGTGTCTGGTTTTAGACTCAGGACAGGAACATTAACTCACAGAGTAAGGATTGGCAACATACTCTCACACCATTAAAGGACCCTGATTTGGCTGAGTGTTTGGTTCACTTGGTACAGCATAGTGCAAGATCACTGCCCTTAAAGCCAGACCAACCCAAACTTGAATTCTGGCATTAGCCATTACTCTTTTGCGTAACTTTGGACAAATTATGTAATCTCTTGGAATCTCAGTTTTCTCATCTGACAGGTATAACATACATACACTGAGGGGTAGCTAAAAGATTAAGAAATAAGAAAGCAAAGTAGAATAGCACTTTGCAAGACAGTTTGGCAATTTCTTAAAAAGATAAACATAATCTTACCACATGATCCAGAAGTCCTGCTCTGAGGTTCTGCCTAAATAGTTGAAAACTTATGTCCACACAAAAAGCTACACACAAATGTTTATAGTAGCTTTATTCATAATTGCCAAAATTGGAAGCAACAAGATGCCCTTTGGTAATTGAATGGATAAACAAACTGGTACATCCATGTGATGGAATATCATTCAGCAATAAAACGGATTGAACTATCAAGTCATGAAAAGACTTGGAGGAACTTTAAATGCTTATTACTCAGTGGAGGAAGGTAGTCTGAAAAGGATCCATACTGTGTGATTCTATTAATATGTGACATACTGGAAAAGGTAAAACTTTGGAGACCATTAAAAGATTGCTGGTTGCCTGGAGTTTGGGCTGAGGGGCTAAGGAATGAATGCATGAAACAGAGAATTTTCAAAGCAGTGAAACTGTCTTGTGTGAGGTAATGGTGCACACACGGCATATATGTTCATCAAAGCCCTTCGGATGCACAATGCAAAGTGTGGACCCTAGGGAAACTGTTTTTTTTTTGGTAAGATCAAACAAGACAATGTATGTAAATTGGCTAAGCTACTAATTAGTGCATGTTAAACTCTAATAAATGATAGATTTTATTTATAATTTTTATTTTTACTCTAATTTCTAATAATGTCATTTAGACATAGTTATAGTTTCTGTTTGTGTTAGATGTATCAGTTTTAATTAAAAGTGGTATTTAAAATCTAGCTACCAAATGAGAATTAATTGTCTTTTATAACCATTTTCTCTTCTGCTGTCTGTCCTGTGCAAAGTGGATAACTTGTTTCCAGGTCCAAGGAAAGCGACCTCTGGCTCAGACTTGAGTTTTACTTCAGTCTGTGATTTACAGTTGGTGTAAAATTTGTGACTGGAGTTGGTTAATTATAATGCAATTGCAGTACAAGGCATCTTGAGTTGATTTTTGTCGTATCCTGTATTGTTATGTAAAGTGCTAACTTTAATCAGGAGTTGTTTCAATGCAATCTCCTTACTTGTCCTGAATGCAGTTTCTCTTCTTTTGTATAAGGTTTTTTTTTGTATGGTTCAAATTAGTGTGGGAAGAATAGTAGGCAGGAAATATAAATTTAAGCATGTTAAATCATGCTTAATGATTTAAGCATGACACATGTTAAATCATAAAAGAATTACATCACAAAGCATTAAAATGGTGCGTAGAGAACTTTGCCAACATCTGATAGAGTTGTGGGGATTCTATAATTAAGAACAAACACCTATTCTATAACTGGAGATCAAGTGTCAAAGTCCCTTTCCTTTTTTCACTGGATGCTAGGAATCTAACCTTGCAAAAATATCCCAAGTGGCCAAGTCCCACAGAGCTTGAATCCAGTGAGACACTGCAGAAGTTGTCGAGCAATGCAGTAGTCTTTGGGCTTTTACAAAGCAGCAACAATTAAATGTGACTTTTATCTCCTTACGCACTTCTCTGTGCCTAAATGTAGTATGTCCTCCTGCATGCATGTTGTCCACCCCGTTAGAGAAATCGAAAAGACCAGTATCGTGGTTTCTTTTGTCTCATCCCTATTACTATTTTAGGTCTAGGTCTCTGGTTTACCTACTGGGGTCTGTATGACATTATCTCAGAGCCGAAGGGGCCTCAGTGATGCAGATGCCAGGAACAAGGGGAGCTTGCTGGCATGGCATGCGCTTCTCCTGGGTTCTATGGATATTGGGGAGCCACTGGCCTGAGGAAGGGGATGGAGCTGAGCTGGGGAAGGGGGAAGAATGAGCTTAGAGCTCCCCAGGAAAGGGGAAGAATATATGCTTGGGGGGGAAAAAAAAGCTTTTTCTGGGGTATCTGAGAGCAGGTTGGAGTCTAGGGCAAGCCGGAAGCGCCTTTTACCCAACTTGCTGAGGGTTTTGCGAAAAAAAAAAAAAAAAGTTGATATGGAGCCAGAGGATATTGCTTGCAGACCAAATGCTGAAATGGGGGGGCATGGACAGGTAGGGGGAAGCAGGGGCAGTAGCCAGGGCGGTTGTCAGAGCCTGCTGCTCAGGCGGGCTTTCGCTGCTGCCTGCCGACTCTCTGGTGGGGCACTGCCAGCCATGAAGGACAGACCAGGCTTTAGTGCTGGCTGTAGGCATATTGTTTTCCCATAGCTGCTGTGGTTCAAACAGGATCTGGTGTCTTGTCATGAACAGATTGTTCCCACTGAGCACAAACTCTCCTGTGAGCAGGGCCAGCAGATCTTCTGAGGAACTAGATGGAGTCCCCATTCCAAGATGAGCAGTTAGGGGGTCGGGAGAGATGGAGAAAAACCAACTTTACCTTCTGTTTGTGTAAGTTTTGAATGAACTGGGTAGAGTCCACATTTCCCTCTGCCTCCACAGAGTAAGTGAGGTTCTAGTGGGGTTACCCAGCAGGACTGCAGTTTGACTGCAGTTTAACTTGTTTGAAGGATCTGAGGGAGAGATGTAATCTACCCACATGGTGCATCCTAGAATCACACGTAAGCAGCAAGGAAAGAGAACACTGCGGTGGGAGACAGGGTGTTGTAACCTGTGCAATTTCTACTGTGGTGTCTAGAAACTTTTGAGTATGCAGAGGAAACGCGCCTGAAACACGGGCCTGCCAGCCTGGAGGCCTGGTCTCTCCAGCCCAGCCTGCCTCAGCATCTCTGAGCCGCTTTTGTCCAATGGGAATGCGGGCAAAAATGTCTCAGAAGACAAGTCTTTCTAATAGATTCAAACGTGACTGAACCCACAGTGATCAGCAACATAAATGTGAAACCTCAGTTCATGATTCCCTTTGTTCTGTCGTAGCGTGTATATGCAACTGTCTTGAAAATAGACCATCTTTTCAAAACTTCACTGTATCTATTATATGTGCTCTCACATCTTATTCAAATTATGCCCGTAATTAAAAAGTTTTGCCCATCAGGGATTCTCTTCTGTGGTTGGCATCACACCCTGGGGTGCTTTTAGCATCCTGCGGGAGTGTGTTTGTTTTTTATTTTATTTATGTGGCTGCATCAGGTCTTAGTTGCAGCAGCAAGATTTTTGTTGCAGTGCACGGGCTTCTCTCTAGTGGCCCACAGGCTTAGTTGTCCCACGGCACATGGGATCTTAGTTCCCCAACCAGCGATTGAATCCATGCCCCTGCATTGGAAGGTGGATTCTTAACCATTGGACCACCAGGGAGTCCATGGGAGTGTTTTCAGAGGTCACAGTGATCAGGGGTGGGATGCTAGTGATATCTGATGGGCAGGGGCAGAGCTGCTATGTAATACTCTGGACAGTTCTGCAGAGAGAAGAATGGTCCCACAGCCCTCACAACTTCCATATGTTCTGCCAGGTTTTCAAAGAACCCAACTTTGTCTTACACATTAATGTATAGCAGTTTTCATGTTTAAAGTTATACACAGACTTCTCCAGGAATATATATAAGCAGAGGTAAGATTGTACTCTGTTTTACTCAAGAGCTTTACGGAGTTATTCACCATTTCAGAAAAATCATCTCGCCATTAGCAAACACTAAAGATGTTTGAGTCACCAGCACAACACACCTGTACCATCTGCCCTGTGGCTGCCACATCCGTGGTGATCTGTAGGGGTGTGGATCTGAAGCTTCATTAGAGCAGTCATGTAGAGTATTTATATATTGAAATACATACTATTTTATAGAAGTTACGCTATTTTCATCTCTCCTTTGTATTACAGCTTGCAGATGAATTTTAAAATGTGTGTGGGTAGGTTACATTATTTTATATCAGATTAGCAAATGACAGAACTGTAAAATGTTGGATTGTAACTGATTGAATTGAAAACCACTGGACCAGAGGGTTCTAAAGTCCCTTTTTTGCTTTAAAATTCTGTTAACCTATCAGATTACTTAGTCTGATGCCTTCACTTTTAGAGGTGGATAAACTGAAGCCCTCTAAGTCTTTCATGCATTGCATTCAGCCAATTTCTATTGACTACCTCCTCGAGGTGTGGATACACAGTGGACAAAAATCTGATCCCTATCTTCAAGCAGTCTTCAGCTTGGTAGCCAAGATGAGATATATGGCAAGAAATAAAAAATAGAAAACCCCAGGGCTGGTTAGCTCAGCTGCATCTGGAACCCACCATTGCTTTGAAGACTGGTGCATTTTTCATGCGTGGTACTCCCTGGGCCTGAGGTGGGGCCTGGATTCTGAGGCTAGAAATGTTTCTGTCTATCTGTGATCATTGGAGAGGGGTAGACTGGGAGGAATATACCACCAGCCAAAAGAAAATGATTTTAGTTTACTCTCTCCGTTTTCCCCGCAGAATAACAGAAGCCTAGGAGTGGCTCCAGTACTCTTGCCTGAGAAATCCCATGGATGGAGAAGCCTGGTGGGCTGCAGTCCATGGGGTCGCTAAGAGTCGGACACGACTAAGCGACTTCACTTTCACGCACTGGAGAAGGAAATGGCAACCCACTCCAGTGTTCTTGCCTGGAGAATCCCAGGGATAGTGGAGCCTGGTGGGCTGCCATCTATGGGGTCGCACAGAGTTGGACACGACTGAAGTGACTTAGCAGCAGCAGCAGCAGGAGTGGCTAGTTAGCTTCCCACTGCTCACTCAGGTGAAGGGTTAGGACTAACGTGAGGATGGCAGCCATGAGAGGGCACAGAACACAGGAAGCAGATTCCATAGCTTTACCCTCCGACAGAAATACAATGCAAGCCCCAGTGTGAACACCTGTTCACTAGGAATTTGCATTTTCTAGTATAAAAGTAAAAGTGTTAGTCATTCCGTCAAGATGGACTTTTTGCGACCCCATAGACTGTAGCCCACCAGGCTCCTCTGTCCATGGAATTCTCCAGGTAAGAATACTGGAGTGGGTTGCCATTCTCTTCTCCAGGGGATCTTCCCAACCCAAGGACTGAACCCAGGTCTCCTGCATTGCAGGCAGATTCTTTACTGTCTGTTACATTTTAAAAAGTAAAAAGAACATGTGAAATTAGTCTGATTGATGTATTTAACCCAGTATATCCAAAGTACAATTATCATTTCAACCTGAAAGGAATAGCAAACAATTATTAATGAGGTATTTTATACTTGTTTTCCACACCTAAGTCTTCAAAATCTGGTGTGAGCTTTGTACTTGCAGCACACTTCAGTGTGTGTCAGGCTCTTTAAGTGCTCAGCAGTCACACGTGGCTAGCGACTACCATATTGGATAGCACAACTATATAGGAAAAGGATTTTTTAGCCCTTTTGCTGCCTTCATCCTGTTCCCCTATCTAGGCACTCCATCAGAACTGCTCTCATTATAAGCAGTGACTCCTTATCTAGAGGACACTTCCATCCCTATGAGATGACAGTGGACAGAGAATGGGGGTACAGGTACCATTACCCACCCACTCTCTGGACAAGAGTCAAAGGCTCTGAAAATACAGAAGGGTCCTGCCAAGTCTTACCTGCCCAGTTTAGTGTGCTGGGGTGACAGCTCCAGAAGGGATGACTGCTGATTTGGAATGAGAGATCTGGATTTGGAGCAGTGACCAGGAAATTCGAGGGCTCAGTATAGTAGAACTTTACAATAGAATTCCACTCTGCCGACTAAGGTCCGTCTAGTCAAGGCTATGGTTTTTCCTGTGGTCATGTATGGATGTGAGAGTTGACTGTGAAGAAGGCTGAGCGCAGAAGAATTGATGCTTTTGAACTGTGGTGTTGGAGAAGACTCTTGAGAGTCCCTTGGACTGCAAGGAGATCCAACCAGTCCATTCTGAGGGAGATCAACCCTGGGATTTCTTTGGAAGGAATGATGCTAAAACTGAAGCTCCAGTACCTTGGCCACCTTATGCGAAGAGTTGACTCATTGGAAAAGACCCTGATGCTGGGAGGGATTGGGGGCAGGAGGAGAAGGGGACGACCGAGGATGAGATGGCTGGATGGCATCATGGACTCAATGGACGTGAGTCTGAGTGAACTCCGGGAGTTGGTGATGGACAGGGAGGCCTGGCGTGCTGCGATTCATGGGGTCGCAAAGAGTCGGACACGACTGCGCGACTGAACTGAACTGAACTGAACTATTTTTTAAGTTACATCTTTTTCCTTCTCATTCTGTCTTCATCTGTTCATTTAGCTCCTTTTGGAAATCACATGCATAGGGTGTTGGGCCAGGTGACTTTCCAGGGACCCTCCCTGCCCGTGTTACTGTCTCCTCAGGTGGAGGGCAGCCCATCAGAACCCGGGACCTGGTCCTTCAAGGGACTGCAGCCTCTGACCAGGTCTCCCCAGCAGTGACTCTGAGGTATTTGAAATGTGTTTTCAAAGTGCCTGGGAGCCATGTTCAGGGGTGTGTGGGTTGGGGCAGAGAATGTGGAGCCTGACTGGGCCAAGTGCTTCACATATTACATATCATTGTGCTGAATCGGCAGGATGATCATTTGAAGTAGGTCCTAGATTTATCCTCATCCTACAAGAGGCAGTGGAGGCAGAAAGTGTGGAGTAACTTGCTCTAGGTCCCAGTAGCTATCATCATACCATTCTTTACGGTTGACTGGCAGAATTTTCTTTCTTGGCAGTAAGCTGCCAGCCCATTCTTATCCATTTTTCTTTTTCCATGACATCTTTTTCTCCTCCACACTGCCTCACCTCTTTACCACAGAGGTGCTTTAGGTAAAATCTCATCATAAAACAGTTGAGAGCTTCTAACCCCCCTGTCTGTGGCCTTCAGACGGGCATTCCCCTTGATGGCTAAGATTGCCTCTTCAGGAGACTCAGTCTGGGGACATGTGACATTCAGCTTAGATCAGGTCATTATTCAGCCAGTCAGGGATCCATTTTGCCTGTCATCTCTTGGAATCCAGACCAGGGAGCTGCTGCTACCACCTTAGCCTTTCATTGGCAGAAAATCTGCTTCCCAAGACCAGAGGGCACTGTGTGGCCACTTGGCAGGCCTTGTCCATGGACAGTGCCTTGCCAGGATGCCCCTTCTCCAGGCCTGTTTCTCAGCTTCACAGACCAAGGGATTCCTGGACCTGAGCAGAGCAGTCTGGGAAAGAAGATGGAGAAACTGATTCATGAGAACCAATCATAGAGACTGGTGGAGAAGTCACAATGCCCATTCATTAATGTGTTAGAAAGAATTCTTCCTAAACAAACACTGATATTCACGTTTGCAGGTTAGCATATTTTTTTCCCTGCAGAAAACCTTGTGTGAGGAGCCAGACTTCTATCAGAAGGTTGTGTTAACACACCTGGAATCAGAACCAGGAGAGCTCTTAGGTTATTATTGAAAAAGTAAGTATTTGTAGTTGAAGAGAAAATGATACAAAAGGATGCTTAGTGAAAAAGCTCACCTAGACCTCCCCTGACCCTTGCTCTTTAGCCCCTTCCTCAGAGGCAACCCTTATTAATAATGAACTTCTTCCACCTGTTGGATTGTCTGAGGCCTCCGTTTCCTGAGCAGGAAGTTCCTGCTGTGCTGGCCAGGTGCCTTGCATCTTCTGATTAGGCTATCTTCCGGGATCAGCTTTTACTTGACATATTAGTGGATGGGAGATGGGAGGTACATGAGCAGTGGGAGTGACAAAGGCAGTTGGGAGGAGAGGTACGCAGGAAGCTGCTGAGTTAAAAAGATCTGCATTCTCTAGAGGGGAGGATACAGAGGAGGGGTGTGGAGTGAACCAGGAGCTTCCCAGTGACACTAGAAAGGAGTCTCCCAGGTCCCTGGCAGGGAGCAGATGGTGGGTATTCCCTGACCCTTCCTAGGCCGTGGGGAACAAAATGGGAAGGAAAAACATAGAGCAAGAGATAAAGGGGAACTCTGCTCCAACTGTCTTGAAGGGACAGCACCCGCCCTAGAACAATAGCCCCAAAGAGACAGAGCAAGATCAAAAGCACTGTGAGAGGTGCCCCATCCCCACCACCCTCTCCCAGCCCCCAGGCAGCCACGCCATTCAAGGCCAGTCATATCTTATGGTGCAGAAAGGCGCCTTCCAGCTTCGGCACTGTGACCTGGGGACAGCGCGGGAGAAGGTCTGTAGCAAGAAGGAACAATTAGCCGATTCATTATGTTGACATTTCTAGCCACAAAATAAGGCCTTTCCCCTTAATTAGGGTTGTGACAGATAAAAGCCTATTCCCAGCCGACTTCTGTTATTCACGCGGGCAGGCCTATTATCCCTGCTTGGTCTGGCCCTGTCTGTATATGAAGGCTTGCTCTGTGTGAGCGCTCTTGGCAGCTTTGTAACGGATTCAGAGGGAATAAACACAGGGCCTGCTTCCTGCCCTGCATCCAGAAGAGAAGACACATTCATACATATGGTCTAAGCCAGCAAACCTTGGTGCTTCAAAAGCAGGAAAAGAGCTAATCAGGGGGTAGGAGGGGGTGTCTAAGACAAGTTCATGTGAGGAAAATAAAGCTAATGAGGGACCTAGAAGCCAGTTCAAGTGAGAAACCAAGGGTGGTTAGAGTGGAAGAGGGGAACTAAAAGATGCCATGAACATCACCTCCGATCTTCGAAAAGGTGGTGGAACTTAGTGTATGGTGGCTAAAAGCCAGATTATTGCTGCTGTTTAGCTGGTAAGTCCTGTCCGACTCTTTGCGACCCTGTGGACTGTAGCCCCCCAGGCTCCTCTGTCCGTTGGGATTTCGCAGACAAGAATACTAAGGTGGGTTGCCATTCCCTTCTCCAGGGGATCTTCCCCACCCAGGGATCAAACCTGTATCCCCTGCTTGCAGGTGGAGTCTTGACCGTTGAGCCACCAGGGAAGCCAAAACCCAGATTGCCCAAGTTTAAATTCTGGTTAAGGCACTTTATGACCTGTGTAACCACAGGCAAGTGACTACACCTCTCTGTGCCACAGCCTCCTCATTTAAGAAAGTGAAGATGATATGATGCCTATCACATAGGGCTCTTGTGAGAACTGAGCGGGTTATAGCATGATGAGTTCTTGTCACAGTGCCTGACAAGGTAAGCACTGCACGTATTTGCCGCTATACATAAGACAGGGTGCAGAAAATTGGTTACACCAGAAAACCAAAGTAGAATCAGGGATGGAAAATCTACCTTAATATATAGATCAGCTTATTTTATTGTTAGAGTTACCCAGTAAGGGACTTGGTAAAATAATAAGCAAAGACAGCACTAGAGTCCAAATGGATTTATTCTCCAGTCCAGACCCATTTGAGTTCTGCGCGTCTAGGCATCCTGACATTTCCATTTGGATATCTTCCAGGTGTCTCACATTTAACATGTTCAGAACTCGTCTGGGTCCTGCTTCCACCTGTTTCCACCCTCAGTCTTCTCCATTTCAGTGCTGGCAGTGGCAACACCAGCCACCCGGTCACCCAAGGTAGAAGTTTGACAGTCATCCATCTTTGACTCCTCCGTCTGCCTTGTCCCCAAAGTCAGTAACCCAGAGTTGTCCATTCTGCCTCTTCAGTATCCCTGCTGTCCATCTCCTTTTCTCCTTAGTCACGGCCTCTGTTCTAGTCCAAGAAATGATCACCCCTCCCTTGCAGTAACTCACTAACTGGCCTTTTGCACCTGTGCCCCGAAGCCAGAAAGTCTACAGGGCACCTTGGTGTACAAAAGTACGCTGCCCGTATGAAGAGAGGCAGCCCTGGCCAGGCCTTGGGAGCAGACTGGGGCCAGATTTCACCCCTCACTTGTCTGCTTGGGCAGCACCCTTGTGCTTCAGCACCTGCTCAACCATGTGGCCCTTCCCAAATGATTTTTCCCACAGCAGTTGGATTGTTTTATTAAAATGTAAATTGGATCATGCCAGACTTCTCTGTAACATTACCCCATTCACAGCCCGTCGTGGGCTTCCCTGGTGGCTCAGCTGGCAGGGAATCTGCCTGCGATGCAGGATACCTGGGTTCGATCCCTGGGTTGGGAAGATCCCCTGGAGAAAGGAAAGGCTACCCACTCCAGTATTCTGGCCTGGAGAATTCCACAGACTGTATAGTCCATGGCGTCTCAAAGAGTCAGACATGGCTGAGTGACTTTCACTTGCATAGTCCTTCATGGCTTTCTGTTGCCCTTGAGCTCTGAATCAGATCCAAACTCCATCCTATCTTTTATAGTGATATATTAATATCTATCATATTAATGTATTAATAGCCATTAATCAGGTCGGAGTGCCGAGGCCATAGACTGAACACCTAGGGGCATTCACATTTTATTTGGCTCACACAGCGTTTTAAAAAATTTTTTAAATCAGTTGACACTAATTCAAATTGAGATTCCACTTAGAATATAGATTCTTGGCTTCTCTTGGAAGATTAGAAAATGTGGAGTTGAAGGACCCTCTTCCTCCCAGGGTGACACTTGGCTGGTGCTGAGTCCAGCTGCTTCCCCCAGCTGGGGTGTGGGCACTCTGGTTTTCCCCAGTCCCCACTGCTCCATAGTGTATAGTTTACTTCCTGCATGTTATCTGCTGTTGCTGCTGCTGCTAAGTCGCTTCAGTCATGCCCGACTCTGTGCGACCCCATAGACGGCAGCCTATCAGGCTCCTCCGTCCCTGGGATTCTCCAGGCAAGAACACTGGAGTGGGTTGCCATTTCCTTCTCCAATGCATGAGAGTGAAAAGTGAAAGTGAAAGTCGCTCAGTGGTGCCCGACCCTTAGCGACCCCATGGACTGCAGCCCATCAGGCTCCTCCATCCATGGGAGTTTCCAGGCAAGAGTACTGGAGCGGGGTGCCACTGCCTTCTCCGATGTTATCTGCTAGGCCCCAGTAAATGTCTGCCTTTGCAGCCCCTAAGCTCGATCAACCTTTCACTTCACGGTGAGGAAGCTGAGGCTGGAAAGGTGGCATTTTACTCTCAAGGTCTAGTGCTGGACCATGAAACATGTCCTGACTTCTGCCCTGTCTACTAAATCACAACTGCCTCTCAGTTACTGAAGGAAGGGAAACACACCATGCAACCTGGTTACTCACTCTTCCTGCTGTGTTTGCTAGCCAACACGCCCTTCTGTTATCTTGCTTATATCTGTGACCACATGAAAATTAGAACACTTGGTCTAGAGGATTGGGATGTTGTTCTGTGAATATCACCCATTTGGCATGAGAGTCTAGCTAAAATAGGAAAAGAGGAGAAATGGGGGAAGATTGGAAATGACAGGAAAAATAAAATCTTTTGAGAGGGGTCACCGTCTTCTCCTTGCAGTGTTACAGAAAGGTGGGGGGCTGGCTGGATCCCCACCTCTTCAAGGATGTGGAACTTGAGATGCAGATGGCAGTGAGCCAGGGGCAGAAGAAGGGCTGAAGAGCACGTCCTGGGCCCAGTGCCCCATACCACACTGTCACACCCTGAGAAGGACTGTGCGCAGATCCGTCACTGCAGAAAAGGGAAGTTTGCAGGCTACCTTGGCAAATAATGGCTTTGGCCAATCGAGAGGAATGGGAGTGAAGCACAGCCCCAGAGCCTTGAGTCAGATGAAAACCATCTTCCTGTGTAATTCACTAGAGGAGGCAGCCACATCATGCCATAGGGAAATGAGTCTTGACAACCACCAGTTCCTCCCGAACACTGCGTCCTCCTTGTACCGCAGTGAGTCAGTACCCTGAAGCCGAGGGGCGAGGCTGCTCCAAGTCATGAATGAGACTCCACCCTCATGGCAACTCCGGGCTCCTCCTTCATAAGCTGTAGAAGGGCAGGCTGCTTCTGAGGAGGGGAAGAAGTGACAAGATGGGTTCCCAAAGGCAAGCCATGGGAAGGAGTTGGTGTTACATGAACTCCCCTTGGGGGCTGGGTCTCTACTGTAGTTTTCTCTTTTTTGTTTCGCCTTGGGGTTAAAAATGTTTAATGATTCCTATAGTACTCTTAAAAATCTACATTCAAATGTATCTAAGAACTTTTTCACATATTAACACTGTAATGGTTAAGCCCGTGTAATTAGAATGTTTTATCAATACACCATATGCAAAGTGTTTTCCTTTAGAAATAGAGGTAGAAATCAAATTCTCTCTTTCAAATCTCTGAGCCATTGCTCAACAATGGAAATCAGGCTTATGATTTTATAGACTTGTCAGTCATCTCCTTACAACAGCAGACTAACGAATACAGTGATTTAAGCAAACAAAATGTTCTCATTTAAGAATAGGCTCACATTGCTGATTTCATTTCTAGAATCCCCTGGGCTTTTATGGTTTTCCCCCCTTAAAGAATATACCAAAAGAGTGAGTAATAGATCAGTAACTCTCATCATCCCCTTCCCTTAGACAAAAGTAATTTTCAAACTTCAGACTAAGATTACTTCCATTAATGGTGTAGTTCTATTAATTGATTGGGTCAACAGGAATAGAAAGTTTTTCTTCTATTTCTTTTAGGACTTTGCCGCCACCAAGTTATTTCAGCTAAAGAGTGTTCATTGGTTATAACACCCTTCAGTTCAGGCATTTACTTCATTCATCTGAAGTGTGGATCCCTTGCTATTCTCGTCTTTTGTCTAACGCAGGATTTTTTTCCTTGCCTGCGGTTCACGGAAAAGTGGAGAAGCGATTTGTGTTGAAAGTGTAGGAAGAGTCTAGAAGTAGGTAATGGAGATGAGTGTGGAGCGGGGAACTGTCAGAGCGGAAAGAAGTTGGGCTGTTGGAATGGAGTTCAGTTCAGTTCAGTTCAGTCGCTCAGTCGTGTGCGACTCTTTGCGACCCCATGAATCACAGTACGCCAGGCCTCCCTGTCCATCACCAACTCCCGGAGTTCACTCAGACTCAAGTCCGTCGAGTCCGTGATGCCATCCAGCCATCTCATCCTCGGTCGTGCCCTTCTCTTCCTGCCCCCAATCCCTCCCAGCATCAGAGTCTTTTCCAATGGTCGACTCTTCTCATGAGATGGCCAAAGTCCTGGAGCTTCAGCTTTAGCATCTTTCCTTCCAAAGAAATCCCAGGGCTGATCTCCTTCAGAATGGACTGGTTGGATCTCCTTGCAGTCCAAGGGACTCTCAAGAGTCTTCTCCAACACCACACTTCAAAAGCATCAATTCTTCAGTGCTCAGCCTTCTTCACAGTCCAACTCTCACATCCATACATGACCACAGGAAAAACCATAGCCTTGACTAGACGGACCTTAGTCGCCAAAGTAATGTCTCTGCTTTTGAAGATACTATCTAGGTTGCTCATAACTTTTCTTCCAAGGAGTAAGTGTCTTTTAATTCATGGCTGCAGTCACCATCTGCAGTGATTTTTGAGCCCCCCAAAATAAAGTCTGACACTGTTTCCACTGTTTCCCCATCTATTTCCCATGAAGTGATGGGACCAGATGCCATGATCTTCGTTTTCTGAATGTTGAGCTTTGAGCCAACTTTTTCACTCTCCTCTTTGACTTTCATCAAGAGGCTTTTTAGTTACCTCTTCACTTTCTGCCATAAGAGTGGTGTCATCTGCATATCTGAGGTTATTGATTGGAATGGAGTGGCCCAAAGAAACGGAGCTCTTGTGTGTGGGGGGCGGGGCGCGTATCCCAGCATAAAAACCCAGATGCTGAAGTCTGGGAAATCATCAACAGAGAGCCGGTAGTTGAAGCATCTTGGGCGCAACCGCTCTCGGCAGTAAAATGCTGAGTTATGGAGAACACAGTGACCCACGCTGGCAAAATATGGAAATCGATGGCTTTTCCCTGGTGAATGGAAATTTGCTTTTTTCCCATATTCCAAAACACTGGCTCCAGTTTGGTGCGTGTTGTGTTTTCGTTTGTTAGTCTGCCTTGGCAGTTCCGGAAGACTCTCCTGTGCATCTGTGAGTTTTGATGTGGGCTCTATGGTGGCCTTGCCGTCACCTCTAGCCACCATCCTGACACACCCTAGGTCTTGTTTTCAGTGTCTCGGCATACTCTCCAAGCTTCCAGTAATTGATTGTGCAAAACACAAAACCAAAAGCAGATGGGACATATGTAGATAAGCTGTTTTGTTTCTCATCCCTATAATTTCGTAGGTTTGATAGCACTTCAATTTTCTAACCATAAAAGCTGCTTCTATGCTCTTTGGAACACATATACACGCACACCATGCTGCCAGTAAGTAGGCTAAATGAATATTATATGTGGCTTTATCTTGTTGTTGTTTTTTCTTTCATTCTTTTTTAAAGAAATACCTTGCTGCTAGAGAAGGAAATTCAAAAAATTGGCTTCAAGTATTTTTGTTAAAGTTCAGTTTACTTAATGGAACTATTATGTTAACACAGAGGAATATTTTAGAGTGACATATCATAGCTAAAGCTGATTACTAGAGTCTGCATCTTCTGGACCGGGGCAGCGGGGAGGGAAGATTGACTCTTCTGTCCACTGAATGCGACTGACCAACAGGAGGTAAAAGCTGCCACTAGACAGAGTGCAGCGTTCTGGAGGGGAGGGTTAAGCACACTAAAGGAGGCGTCCCTTTGGACCCACTAAATGCTCATTTTATCTTTTCAATGACATAGACCTTACAGGCATGGATTTACACGGGCTTTAAGTCCATCATGCGGAGAAGGCAATGGCAACCCACTCCAGTACTCTTGCCTGGAAAATCCCATGGGTGCAGGAGCCTGGTAGGCTGCAGTCCATGGGGTCGCTAAGAGTCGGACACGACTGAGCGACTTCCCTTTCACTTTTCACTTTCCTGCATTGGAGAAGGAAATGGCAACCCACTCCAGTGTTCTTGCCTGGAGAATCCCAGGGACGGGGGAGCCTGTGGGCTGCCGTCCATGGGGTCGTACAGAGTCGGACACGACTGAAGCGACTTAGCAGCACTAGCAGTAAGTCCATCATGAACATAAGCTGTGGTTGCGTGAGTGCCTGCTCAGTCGCTTCAGTTGTGTCCAAGTCTTTGTGACCCCGTGAACTACACCCTGCCAGGCTCATGCGTCCGTGGGATTCTCCAGGCAAGAATACTGAAGTGGATTGATACACCCTCCTCCAAGGGGATCTTCCCAACTCAGGGATTGACCCTACATCTCCTGCATTGTAAGCAGAGGTTTTTTTTGTTTTTAACTGCTAAGTCCCTGGGGAAGCCCACCTACCCCCAGTTTTCAGTCTGTAAAATGAACAAATTCTTCTCTGCGGACAACCTCTTTGCACATTGGCTCCAGGCTCAGCCGTTTAGTAGTGCTTCTGGGTATCTGCACAGTTTGGGATCTGTATCGAAGCAGCACAAAATCATTGCCCAGTGAGCTTCTCCCTCTCTTAATGCATTCGCTAACACCCATCTAGTCAGACAGACTCGAGAGCATAGAGAAACTCACAGGAGGAGCACAGACTCTGGAGCCAGATGGACCTGAGATTAAAACCCGGCTGTCACTTCTTCAGAGGAGTGAGTTGGTCCCAGTCATCCAGCTTCTCCTAATAGTAATGCCCTCCTTATAAAAAGAATGTAGCAGTTATACCTGTCTCATGGTGATGGCTTTAAGAGTCGAAGTGTCTCCTTTGTCTTCCCTTCCCCTTGTTTTAAAATGACGCAGGATGGGGCACACTTCAGTGAGAACTGTTTGAAACCAAACAGGGCTGTGTTGGAGACTGTAAACATGGAGTGGGGCATTTGTCATATGAGTCAGGCAGTGAGAAGGAAATGACTTATCTTGCTTGTCTTCTCTGTTATCCATCCAGTAGCTAAACGGGGGGAAAAGGAGGGGCTCATTAAGGAAGAGCAGCAGGAAGCACCAAGAAAGCCCCTTCCATGTGCCCTTCCTCAGCCCCCCTCTGGTGCCGAAAGAGGCACCGCACCGAGGAGGGGTCAGCAGACCTGGCGGGCAGGGCCTCGAAGACCTAGCCCTGGACGGACCCCGCCCATACAAGCCGACAGGCGTGGGGGCCATCCCATATGTCCCCTCTGCCCCTCCTCGGAGCTGCCTGATGGGATTGTTTTTCCCATGGATAAAAGTACAGTTCTTTTAAATGAGCAGAAATTGAGACAAACACATCCCCAGAACCTGACAAGTATTTACGGAGCTCTGTGCTTTTATTTTCTGTTCTGCCTGCAGAGTGCATAAATGGGAGGGCTAAACTGTGTTCAGGAAAATCTGAAAGCCAGGGACTTATTAATAGGCTTGACACCTGCCTCCGTGAGGAACTTCTGAAGCCAGAGATACTCTTTGTAACTGCAATCCATCTGTTGCACAGATTTTTAATTCAGATATTCTTCCTTCTTGAGCCAAGGCTGAGAAAGCAGCCAATTTTGTGGAAAGATCTCTTTAATAAGAAACGAATAAAACTATCAGTGCTAAATAAAGTAGACCACTGTGAAACTTGGGTTAAATCCCACAGGGAAGAGTATGTGAGATTAACTGCATTATATAACAAGACCGCCTTTAATAGCTGGCACGGTTCTTTTTGTTGTTCCAAGGGAGAAGCAGCCAAGGCTGGGGCCAGAGCACAAGATATTATTTTAAAGTACTGCAGCCTTTGGAATTTTTCCTCGGAGAGATGTCAGGAGTCAGAGTTGTACTTTGATTTATGGTTGCTTTAAATGTTTAACACTTTTTACATTTCAAAGCGACATCCTCTGCTTCTAGCAGCCCAGGGGTGCCTTTCTGTTGCTTTTGAAAGATCATTTTCAAATAGGAACTATTACAATTATGCAAAAAAGGAGGTTCTACCCTCCCAGGGTGTTTTGAGAGATTGTAAATGGACAAAAGGAATGAGGCCGTTAAGGCAGGACCCTGTAGCCATTTCCTCAGCTGCCTGTGATGACCCAACAGAGAACGGGCAGCTGGAGAGAAAAGGATTTTCACAGCGGTAGCATATTTGCCCAGCAAATATCACGGGCCAGGTCTTCCTTAGATCTCAGAGAGCTCACCTTCAGGTCTAGCTGAGAGGCAAGCCCTTAGGCTGAACCACATGAATGAACCTGCCTTGTCTTAGATTAGAAATAGTTGGTAGTGCCATAATGGCTCAACTTAAGAGTTGGATGAAAAATTATACTCATTGACCGACTAAGGTCCATCTAGTCAAGGCTATGGTTTTTCCTGTGGTCATGTATGGATATGAGAGTTGGACTGTGAAGAAGGCTGAGCACCGAAGAATTGATGCTTTTGAAGTGTGGTGTTGGAGAAGACTCTTGAGAGTCCCTTGGACTGCAAGGAGATCCAACTAGTCCATTCTGAAGGAGATCAACCCTGGGATTTCTTTGGAAGGAATGATGCTAAAGCTGAAGCTCCGTACTTTGGGCACCTCGTGTGAAGAGTTGACTCATTGGAAAAGACTGATGCTGGGAGGGATTGAGGGCAGGAGGAGAAGGGCACGACCGAGGATGAGATGGCTGGATGGCATCACGGACTCGATGGACATGAGTCTGAGTGAACTCCGGGAGTTGGTGATGGACAGGGAGGCCTGGGCCTGGCATGCTGCGATTCATGGGGTCGCAAAGAGTCAGACACGACTGAGTGACTGAACTGAACTGAACTGATAAAGGTTGTAACAGGGCCAGCATATGGTGCTACAGGAAAGTCTAGGAAAGAGGACCTAACACAGTCACGTGGGGTCAGGTCACAAGAAGAGGACAGCACAGCTGTTGTTTTTGTTTGTTTGTTTATACCACTTTACTGGCATGCAGTGTACCCTTTTGACACATATGTACCATGAAATCTTCACTATGATGAAATAATGAACATCTCTGTCACCCCAAAGCTTCCTTCTACCCTTTGTAATTCACTCTGACAGCCCCACTCTGGCAAACATTGATGTACTATCCTTATACACTATTTCATGGCCTAGAGTTTTATATCAGTGGAGTTATACAGGGCTATTTTTTGTCTGTCTTTTTTTTTCACTCTCCTTTGTAGTATCATTCATGTTGAAGTGGACATCGATATTTCATTTTTTAAAAATTACATAGCAGTATTTCAGTGTACAGATACGCCACAGTTTGTTTTTCCACTCACCTATTGATGGACCCTGTGTTTTTGGCCATTATGGTTAAAGCTCTTCTGACCATTCATGTACAAGTCTCTGTACAGACACAGGCTTTCTTTTCTCCGAGGTATTCATGTACAAGTGAAATGGCTGCATTGTATGGGAGATGCATGTTTACCTTCTTAAGAGACTACCAGACTGTTTTCCAAAGTCCCATTTTACTTTCCCATCAGCGCTGTTATGAGCATTCCAATTCCTGCACATCCTCAGCAACATTGTATTATTGGTCTTGTTAATTCTTACCACCTAACAGGTACGTAGTGGTATCTCACTGTGGTTTTCATTTAAATTTCTCTAATGACAAATAATGTTGGGCATTTTTTTATGTGTTCATTTGCCATCCATTTATCTTGTTAACTGAAATATATGTTCAAGTTTTTGCCCATTTCTAAATTGAGTTGTTTATTTTCTTGTTAAGCTTAGAGAATTCTTTGTCTATATACTATATACAGCCCTTTATAAGATATATTGAGACTGCAGAAATGCACCCGGAGGTGGTTCTGAGGAGCTCTATCTAATTCTTTATGTCTCAGTGCAGAAAGAATTCACTGATAGGCAGTGATAGATAAGAAGCAATTTATTAGAATAGGATGCTTGTGAGGTTTACAGGTGGGTAGACAAGAGGGTGCTACCCCAAGAACTTAGTGGGTTACCATTTTATAATCAAAACGACAAGTGGGGAGAGGGAGAAGACCACTCTTCCTCATTCTCGAGAAGATGTCCAGCTTCCATGGTCAGTTTCTCCTCCACTTTTGGCAAGGAAGTTTTCCTGTTCCTACATAGTCAAGCCTGGACTGCAACGGTGCAATGGAAATGAGCAAAACAGTGGAAACACATACTAAAACTTGAGTAAATCATCTCAAGTTTCAGTGTGATAGCACCTCTTCCTTATATTTTGTTTTTACTATGCACAGAGGAGTATATCTTAAGAATCATTAATTTACTGACCTCACCGGTCAGGATGTGGGTCTCATTCCACCATTGTTTCATTGTTTTGGGGCATGTCACATACTTCTATTGCATGGTTATGTTGCTAAGCAAGCTTGCCTGGTATTGTGGTTAAGCAAACCTGCTTTCTTGACTGATCATTAATTTACAGGTATCTCCCGTACTTTTTCCTTTATTTACAATCCCTTAGTGGGATTAACTATTTAATCAGCTATTTTGTCTCTTTACTCTGTCCCTATCAATATGATTTGCATGTAGCTTGTCTTTTCACTCTCTTAACAGTGTCTTTCAAAGAGCAGAAGTTTTGCATTTTGACAACATCCACTTTATCAATTTGTTTTTATATTGATCATGCTTTGGATGCTATTTGTAAGAAAACTTTATTTAAGCTAAGGTTGCAAATGTATTTTTCACCTGTTTTCTTCTGGAAATTATGTAGTTTTAGGTTTTTCATTTGGGTCTGTGATCAATTCTGAGTTCATTTTTGTATATGGTATGAAGGATGGATTGAACCTTCTTTAATGTTGTGCATATAGATAGCCAATTGTGTCAGCGTCATTTGTTGGGAAGACTGTCCTTTCTCCAGTGAATTGCCTGTGTTAACTTTGTTGCAAATCTGTTGTCCATAAAGGTGTAGATCTATTTCTGGACTTTAGTATGTTCCATTGATCTGTTTGTCTATCATTTTACTAATATCACATTCTCTTCTTTACTTTTAGAATAAGTCTTGTAATCAAGAGAGTGCTAAACAAAATTAAACTAGCATACATTACTAATATAACATCCTTAATTTGGTATAAGTGTGACACATTTTCTTGCTTTCCTGTGTAATGTAATTTCTCTAACTTTGTTCTTTTTCAACATTGCTTGGGCCCTCACATCTCCTTATAAGTTTTAGACTCAGCTTGTCAGTTTCTGTTTTTAAATGTGTTGGGATTCTGATGGAGAATAATTTTGATTGAGAGTTTTGGTCTTTCAGGACTTTCATGAGGTTGTATCCTTGGGAGGAAGGTATTCAAGCATCACTTTTATATCTGAACAACTGGAATTTTGAGACCAATACAGCATTTAAAAATTTTTTCCACAGTCTTGCTTCCAAGTTTATTGAAAACCCACCTGTGCAAAATGGTGTTATTCAAAGCCAGAGAATACAAGGAAAAATAAAATGTTCTAATTTTGGTCCTTATTTCCTATGATTCTACATGTTTTTTTCTTTTTTTTTTTTTCTTTCCTTTTTTTCATCTCCTCCCATTGAGAGAGAAAGGATATAAAGACAGTTTTCTCAGGCAGCCTTTCACCTCTGGGAGAAGATCACAGATATAAGGAGGGCCTGTGCTTTCTTGAGTGAGAGGGGTCCTTTTTGCCATGTTCTCTTTCTTACCGCAGATGGTGGAGGCTTATTCACTCCACGTACTTTTGTCCCATTGCTTGGTACAGGAGTCAAGATCACACACCTGTAGGACCCAGAAAGTCCTATACATGGGAAAGCAGCCCAGCACCTGGGCTTTTACAAGTGCTGTGGAGAGAGCAGAGGTTCAGAGGTGACCAGCCTGAGGATGACTCTGGTGAATGGACAAGCAAAGCCACAAATCTGGAACTTTATGAAACCTCCCAATTTTCAAATGCTTTCGCTCTAGTTTTTTGTATTGCACAAGCCAAATGAAACACATCTGCGGGCCAAATTCAGTCCATGAGCTCCCAATGTGCAGCCTCTGATGGATGGGCTCTTTTATTTGCTTTCAGGATAAGCTCTTTCATCCGCTCCCTAAAGGATTTATTTTAACAATTGCTTAATGAGCATTTATGATGGGTCTGGAAGTACTCAGTACCCAGGAAATCAATCAGGGGTGCGGAGGGCCTTCTCACCCTGTGTTCGAGGGACTCCTGCTCCAGTGTGGAGCTCAGGTGTGGCACAGACAACTGTTCAGCACCACCTCCTGTTCTCTCCTGAATCTGCCCCTTCCCTGTGCCCTAACTGCCACTCAGGTCAGCTTCAAAGAAGGGCATGGTTGATTGGGCTTCTCTGAGGAGGTGACATGTGAGCTCATTATTGAAGGGCAGAGTAGCAACTAGCCAGCAAAATGTCCGCTTGAACAGTGTAGCTGAATGTTAGTGGAACGTGAAGTCACTTTAGTGACTGAATGCATCCCCTGTATAAAATGTAACTGCTCTGTATGTTTTTAAACTAAAGTCTTAAAAGTTATTTCTTGGGAGCTGTGATGTCCCAGATATGTGCTTGGTCCTCGCTGTGAATAAGACAGGCACAGTTTTCTACCTCGCTAGAGCTCATAGTTCACCATAGTAGACACCAAATTCTTGCTTTCACATGGAGTTCATATGCGCTTACAGGTTAACCTTTTGGGGCAGACCTTGCATTCAGGCTTTGCCTGCTTCCCTGCCCCTATAATATGCAATCAGGTCATTGACCTAGAAGGGATCTGTCTGACTAATACAAATCTGTGAAACTATCATCTCCCTTCTTCCTGATTCCAAAATTATGTACAGTACTTGGAACTAACATTGTGCTCGGTTTTTCTTTTTTTTCCTTTTCCTAGAGTTATATTGCATTTGCAGTCAATTAAAACATCAGGGTCTTTTCCAGTGAGTCAGTTCTTCGCATCAGGTGGCCAAAGTATTGGAGTTTCAGCTTCAGCATCAGGACTTCCAATGAATATTCAGGACTGATTTCCTTTAGGATGGACTGGTTGGTTCTCCTTGCAGTCCAAGAGACTCTCAAGAGTCTTCTCCAACACCACAGTTCAAAAGCATCAATTCTTCGGCACTCAGCTTTCTTTACAGTCCAAATCTCACATCCATACATGACTACTGGTAAAACTGTATCTTTGACTAGATGGACCTTTGTTGGCAAAGTAATGTCTCTGCTTTTTAATATACTGTCTAGATTGGTCATAACTTTTCTTCTAAGAAGCAAGCACCTTTTAATTTTATGCCTGCAATCACCATCCACAGTGATTTTGGAGCCCCTCAAAATAAAGTCTCTCACTGTTTCCACGATTCCCCATCTATTTTGCATGAAGTGATGGGACCAGATGCCATGATCTTAGTTTTCTGAATGTTGAGATTTAAGCCAACTTTTTCACTCTCTTTCACTTTCATCAAGAGACTCTTTAGTTCTTCACTTTCTGCCATAAGGGTGGTGTCATCTGCATATCTGAGATTATTAATATTTCTCCCAGCAATCTTGATTCCAGCTTGTACTTCATCCACCCCAGCGTTTCTCATGATGAACTCTGCATATAAATTAAATAAGCATGGTGACAATATACAGCCTTGTTGTACTCCTTTCACTATTTGGAACCAGTCTGTTGTTCCATGTCCAGTTTTAACTATTGCTTCCTGACCTGCATACAGATTTCTCAAGAGGCAGATCAGGTGGTCTGCTATTCCCATCTCTTTTCAGAATTTTCCACAGTTTATTGTGATCCACACAGTCAAAGGCTTTGACATAGTCAATAAAGCAGAAATAGATGTTTTTCTGAAACTCTCTTGCTTTTTCCATGATCCAGCAGATGTTCGCAATTTGATCTCTGGTACCTCTGCCTTTTCTAAAACCAGCTTGAACATCTGGAAGTTCACGGTTCACATATTGCTGAAGCCTGACTTGGAGAATTTTGAGCATTACTTTACTAGTGTGTGACATGAGTGCAATTGTGTGGTAGTTTGAGCATTCTTTGACATTGCCTTTCTTTGGGATTGGAATGAAAACTGACCTTTTCCAGTCCTGTGGCCACTGCTGAGTTTTTGAAATTTTCTGGCCCTGATGCTGGGAAAGATTGAAGGCAGGAGGAGAAGGGGACAACAGAGGATGAGATGGCTGGATGGTACTGCTGACTCAGTGGACATGAGTTTGAGTAAACCCCGGGATTTGGCGATGGACAGGAAGGCCTGGAGTGCTGAAGTCCATGGGGTCACAAAGAGTCAGACATGACTGAGTGACTGAACTGAAAACATCTGAACCTTTTCTTTTAAACTGCATTTGAGGCCAGTTGAAAACAGACTATCTTTTTTTTTTTTTTTCACCTCACCACGTGGCATATGGGATCTTAGTTCCCTGACCAGAAATCAAACCTGTACCCCCTGAATTGGAAGGCAGAGTCTTAACCACTGGACCACTGGTGAAGTCCTCAGTCTGTATCTTTATAATTGGTTTTTTAAGTTTGGTAGGATGTCACATTTATCCCCAAGCAAATTAAATCTTGTTTGTATCATTCCATCAATCTATCCAAATTATTTTGATTTCTTGATTATATCAGTCAGTACATTAATTGTCCCTTCCAGTTGTAGAAAGGTAGCAAATTAAAAAGCCTGCCTTCTATCTCTCTCCCTAGGTTGCTGATAAGAAGACCAAGCTTCATTTTTTAAAATTATTATTGTGTCATAGCTTTGAAAGGTTTTGCTTGGCAAATTTACATGACCTTCATCCTTTTTTAAATCTTTGGTATTATCACCTAGCCACACAACTCTGCTGAACTCCCATCAAAGGAACATACTTTTGATGCCTAAAGTCAAGTTCTGTAAGCACTCCTTAATGGTGATCTTGTCCTCCTAAGTAGGTTTAGGACCAAGAAGGAAAAGAAGAATCTATGAGATATGTTACTTTATAATTCTAATATACAACTGAAGCTTCTTAAAGTAACTCTCCTTATTGACCAAGGGCCAGCAGCAAAGATAGAATCAAGTGACATGAGGACAGCTTGTTTTCTTCAGTTTGGTTATCAGTTTAAATATTTATCTATCTGATCTTGAGAACCAAAATAAATTTACAGATACTTCTAAATAATTTTGAACATTTGGGAGAACAATCTTCTGTGGAAAATACTGTCATTAAGGAGTTCATTTTCCCCATTTAGAAAAGAAAAAAAAGAGCCTCAAAACTTTATATCCTTATCATGCAACTTCCGTATGAATGGCGTTGATATCGTCTGCTAGTAGACCATAGGAGAAGGCAATGGCAGCCCGCTGCAGTACTCCTGCCTGGAAAATCCCAAGGACAGAGGAGCCTGGTGGGCTGCAGTCCATGGGGTCGCTAAGGGTTGACTCGACTGAACGACTTCACTTTCACTTTTCACTTTCATGCATTGGAGAAGGAAATAGCAACCCACTCCAGCATTCTTCCCAGGGACGGAGGAGCCTGGTGGGCTGCGTCCATAGGGTCACACAGAGTTGATCACGACTGAAGCGACTTAGCAGCAGCAGCAGTAGACCATAAAAAAACAGTGTTGTCATTAACGGTGAAAATTTACATTAGTCATCCGTGCACTCTGAGTAACTGACAAGGTACTTTGGAATTTTGTCTATCAACAGCTACACTGTTTTTAAGTTGGAAAGGTAGTTTTTAAAGTACATGTTTCAGTAAACCAAGTAAGTTTTTGCCATCTGCCAATGAATTTGTGATTCAGAAACAGGGCCACATTATGAAATTTTGTGGACTGGAGGCACTGCTGATTCTGTGGGCCTTTTCCTCCATAAAAAAGTATGAAAAAAGTACAGTTAACGACTGGGTTGGCATAAAGGTGAATATATTCACCTGGATGGGAGGGCACTTTAGGGGAGAGTGGATACGTGTATATGTATGGCTGAGTCCCTTTGCTCTGCACCTGAGATTACCACAGCATTGTTGATAGGCTGTGCTCCAATACAAAATAAACGCTTTTTAAAATAGTTGCATTGATATTAATATTATATATTCAAATATTTTCTTTGCCCTGAAGTTCACTTTTTTCTTCTGATTTTCAAAGAAATTAAGACATTTTCATGGGTCCCCAAAAGTACTGTGAGCTCTCTCAGCACCATTCGCACTGTGCATAATGGGTAACTTGACTCAGATTAGAAGTTGTATTTCCTCTTCAATTTATTAATTGTACTTTTTGAATTTAACATCCATATCTTTTTAATGGGAAAAACCAACTCTGTTTCTATAGTACACCTCTGTTAAACTCAATAAGCACGGCATATTTGATAGGAATAACCTGCATCAGCAAGATATGTCTCAAAAATTGGTAGAAGAGAAATGTATGTCGTTTATATACCTGATTCAAACTAGCTGCCTGGCCTGAAGTATCAGCATTTACCCATTCTGTCATTTCAGACAGTGCTAGGTCTGCGTGCTAAGTCGCTTCAGTTGTGTCTCTGCGCGACCCTATGGACTGTAGCCCGCCAGGCTCCTCTGTCCATGGGGTGCTCCAGGCAAGAATACTGGAGTGGGTTGCCTTGCTCTCCTCCAGGGGATTTTCCTGACCCAGGAATTGAACCTGCATCTCTTAGGTCTCCTGCACTAGCGCGATCTGGGAAGCCCACACAGTGTATAATAAGCATGAAATAGCACTCCTTTAATTCCTCTTCCTTTCCTGCTGCAATCAAAAAAAAAAATCTCTTTTTCCATCTGGAGATTTTAAGGCTTGATAGTAGAAGGCCAAGTGTTGCTTCTGATTCATTCAGATTCTAATGATTCTACTGTGTTATAGAAGCGATACATGCTCATTATAACAGAAATTGAAGGAATGCAGAAAAGTAAAAAGATTAAAAAAAAATCCTAACACTCAGAAATAAGTCTCATTAAGTGAACATCCTGTTGGACATCTGACATCTCTCTAAACTTGTTTGCAAATGAAAAAAATGGATGGATGGATGATAGGTAGGTAGATAGAATGAAATGCTTTCATTAAAGTAGAATCATATACTGCTAATTTTTAAATTTTAAAACTAATATATTTAATTTTATATATTTTTTTCTGGATAAAAAGAAACTAAGTAAGAATTAAGAAATTACTAAAATTTAAATAAACTTTTTTTTTTTCACAGTAGGAGATGTTTTTTTCCCCCCTTAGGTTAAGAAAGGGGATGATGAACTTGATGTTTCTGATTCTGGCTTTTCTTTTTCTCCAAGTGTATTTCTTGGTAGATCTTATTGGTGTTCACCCAGTTCTGTCCCTGTTCTGGGGTACAGGAGAATTGTATTTTCCTTACTCCCTTCAACTTATGTATAATCTTGTGACTGGCGTTAGCTGCACAATGTGAGCAGAAATGACTTGCATCACTTACAGACGCTGCTGCTGCTAAATCGCTTCAGTCATGTCCGACCTGTGCGACCCCATGGACTGCAGCCCACCAGGCTCCTCCGTCCATGGGATTTTCCAGGCAAGAGTACTGGAGTGGGTTGCCATTGCCTTCTCTGCACTTACAGATGGTTGTATTTAATTGCCAAATCTCCGGTCTCTCACCCCTTCGCTCCTTGCCTTGGTGACCATGGATGTTTATGTAATTTGTGAATGTGGAGGAGCATAATGCCAGTGGTGGATATGGAACACAGTGCCGGCTCAGGGAGGCACTACCCTGAAGAGTCATGTGAGGCTGTTATGGATGGTATGTGAGTGAGACATGAACTCTTGTTCTGTTAAGTCATGAGATTCAGGGCTTATTTACTACCGCAGGCTATCCTGCCTGCTGCTGTGTCCATCTCAGACCATAGGGATTTCCCTGCCATGATAAATGAGCTCACAGGCACTCTCACTCTCTTTCCTTCCTTCCGTCTAGATTTTGGTTTATTACATCGTTATTTTTGTGCAGTCAGAGTATTTAGTGTTTACATTCCACAGTATTCTATCATCTAGCCTTGATTTTGATTGGTTATATTACTGTTTTTATAAAATCAAGACATGTAACATTATGTTCTGTTCAGTTGTTTAAAATTATTTTTATACTTAAATAAATTCAATATCCAGTACTGATCTTTTTACTGTGGCTTTCAAATCACTGTTTTCAAGAAGCAAGTCAAGGGGCTTAGAGCAGACTGTCTGGTAGGAAAACGTTCCACTCGAGAAAGGAGGAATATTTTTATCATTTGCATTGCTGAAGTTGTTGTTACATGGTGATATGAAAAGCAGACTGATTTTTTAGTGGTTTTATTTCTAATTTTAAATTCTCTATAAACAATGCCTTCTTTATTGCTTGCATCTGAAGCAAACCATTTCCATCTGCCCATCCTTCATATGCCACTGTTGATATTTTTATTTTATTCATTGCACTGACTAAATTGTCAAGACTTTTAAAGGAAGGCTCAGAATGAAAGTGAATTCTTACATTGTTTTTATGTTCTACAATATAACTGATTATCTTTCTATGTGAAAACCATCTTGGCTAATAATAATATTCAGAGACTACACGTTATCCCCCTTAAACATTTTTGTGAAATTGCTTTGTCTTTTGCATTTAAAGCACTGTAAAGAAATTTGACTTTCTCCTTGTATACAACTTGCTTTTTCTTTCTACTTGAAGAATTATATTTTGGAATTGGAAAGTCAATTATTTAGCCAGAATATGTCTCATAGTTGGTTATTCTATGTCAGTTTGTTTTTTCTTAAAATAGAGTTTACTCTTTCAACTTAGAGATTAGATTCCATTGTGTATCCATTTTAGGGATATTTTCTTGTGTGAGATTTTTGAATACTTTGGGGTGGATTTTCTACTTCAGGAATAACCATCAACCTTTTAATGGACTGTATTTTTCTGTCTTCGGAGAAGACTCTTGAGAGTCCCTTGGACTGCAAGGAGATCCAACCAGTCCATTCTGAAGGAGATCAGCCCTGGGATTTCTTTGGAAGGAATGATGCTAAAGCTGAAACTCCAGTACTTTGGCCACCTCATGCAAAGAGCTGACTCATTGGAAAAGACTCTGATGCTGAGACGGATTGGGGGCAGGAGGAGAAGGAGACGACAGAGAATGAGATGGCTGGATGGCATCACTGACTCGATGGGCGTGAGTCTGAGTGAACTCCGGGAGTTAGTGATGGACAGGGAGGCCTGGCGTGCTGCGATTCATGGGGCTGCAAAGAGTTGGACACGACTGAGTGACTGAACTGAACTGAACTGAACTACTTGCATTTTGCAGTAGGACCTTCTTCATCTAGCTGGAAATTAGTTTTAGACCAGTTTATTAATATTTCTGCACCTCTCTGGGCACCTGATTGTTCTCTATGGTTACCTACCAGAACAAGTGGCTCTAATCACTTTTCTTTTCAAGGTGCTTTTCTTTCATTTCCAGGCAGTCAGTCCCTGACCCAGAGGGATTTCTCTGCAGGACCACTGCCCGCAGGGACCCAGATTAACATGTGGGCCCTGGGAAGTGCCTGTCATGTAGTTTTGTCAGCCTGGCAGCCTCCGCACATTTCCTTCCCTTCCATAACTAACTCTTCTGTCTTATACATTGTTTTATTTGTGTGTGTTTTTTATAAATGTTGTTTTTTAGACATGGATATTAACATTCACATTGCTGTAGAGATCATTCTTTTAACACTGGCTTTAGTTCATCCTTTCTGACTGCACAATATTCTCTATGTGCTCCTTCATATTTATCCATCCTTTCCCTCGTAATGAGCTCTTATGTTGATTCCAGCTCCTTTCTTCCCGGTGTTACTTGATATAAACCACCTCATACACAGCCCCTCATGGATCTGAATGGGAATTCTTCTGAGATACATAAGACCCCAAACAGGATTGCTGGGTTACAAGGCTTGTGTATATATGTTTGCTAACACAAATGATTTAGCCTTGTGAAAACAGCCTTGTACACATCCCTTATCGATCTTTTTCAGAATTTTTCTTGGGTACATACACTGTGGAACAAGGTTATATATTGTATTCTGTTTTATTCACATGGCTGACTTGTTTTTTTTTGTTTTTTGTTTTGACTTGTTTGTATTGATGGAGTAGCTACCCAGTCTTCATTCTTATCAGCAGTGAATAAAATTTCATACTGTGACACATCCCAGTAAAAATTTGTATTGTCTAGATTTCTATGCACATCAAGTAATTTATCATTGCTATTTCATTTGTTATTTCTTAAATTTCTGTATTTGAGCATCTCTTTATATATTTGCTGTTGCATTTCCTCTAATTCGAATCACCCAGCCATTTTTTTGTCCTTTTACCTTTGGAGGTTCTTATCTTTTTTCCTATGGTTTCAGGAATACCTTATAAATCCAGAAATTATGTCCCCTTTGGTTTTAGACATTAATAGATACCTTTTCCGATTCTGCTGTCAACTTGAATCATAATCTCCTTTGATGTAAAAGGTTCAGCTGATCATCTTTGTGGTATTCACTTAAAAAGTCACCTCCAGTGTGGGAGGGGGATAAATTAGGAGCTTGGATTAGCATATATACACTGCTGCTGCTGCTAAGTCGCTTCAGTTGTGTCTGACTCTTATTAAATAGATAACCAGCAAGGACCTATTGTATAGCACAAGAAACTATACTCAACATTTTGTAATAACCTATAAGGGAAGAGAATCTGAAAAAGAACACACACACACACACATATAGAACTGAGTCACTGTGCTATACACCTGAGATTGACACAACACTGTACATTGGCTGCACTTCAGTTTTTAAAATAATACATTTTTTCCCCTTAAACTCAAAAAGAAGACCCGTTTCCACCACAGCTCATAAAGATACTCCAATGTTATTTTCCATTAAGTTTATGCTTTTACCTTTTATGTTTGGGCCTTTTATCCACATGGACTCTGTCACTGTTTATGGTGTGATATAAAAGTCCAGTTTCTTTTTATGTAGAATTAGCTAGTTTTCCCCAGTTTGGAGAAAGCCTCTCCTTACCCCATTATGAAATTTTAATTGCCATTATAAGCGTTCTCATCTTTATGTCATAATAATGTCTTCCCAGCCAGCACAAGAATAACTCTCCATTTATTCAAATCTTGCTTTATATCTTTCAATAAAGGCTTAAAAATTTCCCCACAGAGGTCCTGTGTGATCTTTGCTAATTTAATTCTAGATTCTTTGTAGTTTTCATGCTTATTTTCTTTTGTATTTGATTATTGCTATGATGTAGAAATGCTGCTTTGTTGATTTTTGTTTTGAGTTGATCTTGTATCTGACAATTTTGCTCGAGCCTCTTATTCTAATGAGTTGTCTGTTGATACAGGCCTTTTTCTACTTATTAGTAGATCATATAGTCTGAAAATGCTTCCCTTCAAGTGCTAATACATAGTTTCTTTGTCTTTATTTATAGCATTGGACAAGACTGTCTACTACTGTATTCAATAGTAATATAGTAGTTCTAGTGGGCATATTTCTTCCCATTCTTAGAGGGGATACATTTTAAAGTTCATTAAATCAAATGCTTATTGAAGGTTTTTATACCTTTATTAATTTTAAAGACTGCTCATATTTCTAGTTTTTGAAGAAAATAAATTTAATGATAAATAAGTATCAAATTTCATCAAATCTCTTTTTTTCACCTATTAAATTAATGAATTTTCTCTTTTGGCTGTTGATATGTTGAATTCATTGGTAAATTTTATGATGTTGAGATGATCATAATCCTGAGATAAATTCTACTTGTTTACAGTATGTTCTTTTAAATATTCGTTAAACCTGTTAAAAAAGCTTCTCCTCCATAACTCTCCTGGTTTTTACTTGTTTGCTCCTTTTTCTCCTGGCTGCGCTGGGCCTGCGTTGCCGCGCAGGCGCTTCTCTGGTTGTGGCGAGTGAGGGCCACCTCCAGGTGCCGCATGCGCCTCTCGCTGCAGTGGCCTCTCTGGCTGTGGACCGTGGGCTCTCGGGCTTGCAGACTTCAGCACGTGCAGCTCGTGGGCTCAGTAGCTGTGGCGCAGGGGCCCAGCTGCTCCGCAGCACATGGGATCCTCCTGGGCTGAGGGAGCCAACCTGTGTCTCCTGCATTGGCTGGCGTATTCTTCACCGCTGAGCCACCAGGCACCCCTGTTTTAAATATATTTAAAAAAACTCAAATAGTTACTATTTAAGATTTTCACATCTAAAATTATAACTGAAGTGAGCCTCTGATTTTTCTTTTTTCTCCTTGTTCCTTGAGATAAAAAGTACAGGAGTCTAATAAAATGGACTACATAGTTTTCATTCTTTTTGTATTTTCTGGAACAACTTACATGAGATAGGAAATGAAATATTCCATGGATGTTTGATACAACCAATGTATAAAACCGTTGGAGCCCAGGGCTCTTTAGGGCTTTGATTACCACTTCAGTGTGTTGGAAACTTTGGTTTATTCAAGTTTTCCATTTTGTTCTATACCAGCTTTGGTGTTTTATATATTCCCAGTAATATATCACCTCATCTACATTTTAAGAATTTATTAGTATACTTGTAAGTGTTTATAATCATTGCTCAGCGATTTTCAAATTCCTCTCACCCCAGAGATGATTTCATTCCTTTCCTGTTGGCTTTGGTCTTGGCCACATGTCTTGCTTTGGTCCATGGGACATTAGTAGATTTGACCTGAGCAGAGGCCTTACATGTCCTTGAGGCAGGGTTTGTAGCCTTTTCTCCTAAAAAGTGGCTATACTAGAAGGGCACAGTCTCTTAGCTCAACTTTTTTTTTTTCCCGGTCCAGCAAACCTGAAGCATATGGCACTTCCATCAGTGAGTTAAGGAGTGTGGTATGTATCACCAGCTCTCCAAAGAAATGTGTATGGTTTTTCAAAGTACTACCCCATTTGCAACTGAGTCACTTCATAAAGCACTCATATGTGCTTACAAAACCACCAGTTGTACCTCCAAATAACAGGTTTAAAAGGGAGTTCTATAGTTATATCCTTTGCAGTAATTCTAGACCCCTGGCTGCGGCTTTATCTGACTCTTCCAGCAGCCATTTACATGTCTGCCACGCCTCTCCCTTACTCCATGGCCTTCAGTCTTTGAACTGTGCTTTTGAACTTTGTGTAGGTCCTCTTCTCAGGTCACTGTTAGGATGCTGGGTACAAAGCAGAGGTCACCCGGGCAAGACACTGGGCTTGTGGACTTTAGCCAGGGTGGAGCAGAGAGTGCTGTCTGCACAGAGGTTTGGAGGGGGTGACTTTTTTCTGTAACAAGTCAGAAACACATAGCTATTAGAGAAGGTGAGTTGGAAACTTGACTTGGATAACCCTTTGATTTTAAGAATGTCATCAGTTACTGGAAAAGTATACGTTAAGTTCCATATTGTGCTCAGCAAGGGGCTAAAGCATGTAAAGGAAAGACACAGAAGTAGGAAACATGGTCTCTGCCCATAAGGAGCTTGGGAGGCAGTGATGTCATATAAGAAACAAAAGTGCTGTATGGAAGTGTTTAAGATTTAAGCCCAGAGCAGCTATGGTTAGCCACGAGTGTGGGAAGAAGAGACAGTTGTAGAGAAGGGGAATCACCATGTACACTTCATTCATCACATGACCACAGAGTTGGAGGGTGGAGGGGAGGTGGGGGGTAGGTGGGCAGAGGGTGGGGGCGGTGGGT
>SJXQ01005351.1:626809-648859 GCA_006408695.1 Aepyceros melampus
TAGATGGGTTTGTCAACAAATGATATTTCTTTCAAAACAGGTGAGTTTTAACTTCAGCAAGAATGGTATTAAAGGATTGCATGAAAGAGACAGGATCTGTGTAAGGGAGAACAGTTGTCAGTATAAAAGGAGTTAGCTGCCTGCTTAGGATTTTCCTTCTTTTTTTTAAAGGATGGACATTCTTCTGTCCCAATATCTGGTGGTTCTTAACCAGGGGTAGTACTGCCTCGCTCCAGGGCACGTGGACACTGTGCGCAGGCTGGGGTGGGGATGTTACTGATACTTAGTAGGTGTAGGCCAGGGGTGCTCCAGACCCTGCTGTGCACTGGAGACAGCCCCGCACGATGGATTGTCCTGCCCGAGATGCCAGTAGCTCACTGGTTGAGAAACACTGGACTTCCCAAACTTCAGTCATTTCTGTTCTACTTGTACAATTCCTGCCTTATTTTTGTATCACCTGTATTGCGAATTTAATGCTGTTATTTAAATCTACTTTTTATTTTTTAAACTTATGTGTTGTTGTTTTTTGTTTTTTTGGTCTGTTTACTTTTTGGTCATTCTACGTCTGCTTTCTAATTTACTTAGCTTAATCCTTGCAGTCATGGGTTTGAAATGCTATTTGTGCTTTTCTAGCCATGTTAAGACAGACACATGGCTGTTCTAATACAGAATGTTCCCCTGTGTACCCCCGGCATCATCTTGCCCGCCACCAGTGGTGTGCACATCCAGCATCGCGGAGCAGTGGCCAGATGGTCACAGTGGATTAATTCCTAGCTTGACCTGATTTGATGTAGTATGTCCTTGGGAGTTGACACTACCGCCTTAGGGCTCTCGTTTTTAATTAACCTCATATTCAGCAGAATTCATGAGCTGGAAGGGCTTCATGAGGATACTTCTCCAGTCAGAGGTCAGACGACCCAAACAGCTGCTATTCTGTGTGTGTGTGTGTGTGTGTGTGTGTGTAAGATCTTCTTGGAAGGGCTTGATTTGCTCTTGGCTGGGTCATGCCTACGTGCCAGTTACTTTGCTCAAATCTGTGTCTGCAGACTGCTGGCCATCTCCCAGTTATGTGGCAGTATTCACAAGGGATGTGTGACCCTGAGAGTGCAGAGGAGTAGAGCAAACACTGCCCTCGCTTCCACATCATTGGCTCAGAGCATATGTTGCATGAACAGTTGGCCAGGAGTCAGAATGATGACAGAGTATAGCAGAATCACAGATGTTCCCACCCAGCACCCGTTGAACTGACCCAAAAAGAAGTTCAGAATAAAAGCAGAGCCCAGCAAACAAGAGAGCCGATCACAGCTTTATGCTGAGCACATTGCAAAGTGACAGGCAAAGAAGGAAACGTCCCATCCTAACCCCACAGGAGCGGTGCTGGAAAAGGAAGATGAGGGGCCAGTCGCCTGAGGGTTCCCAGTCATACAGGTCAGTTGGAAAGAGGTTGTCTGAGGAGGGTGGGCAGCCTCAGTGATGTCAGGCAACACCCTCTGCAGAGGCGGGAAGGCAACTCAAAGCAAGCTCTCGCCCCACTTACGGGAAAGAGATCACAGAAGTGAATGCACCCCAGCAGAGCAGGCTCTGGTATAAGACATTTAACTGGCTTTCAAAAGCGAGAGCAGGCCTTCCCTGGTGGGACAGTGGTTAAGAATCCACCTTGCAGTTCAGGGGGACACTGGTTCGCTCCCTGGTCTGGGAAGATTCCACATGTCCTGGAGCAAGTAAGCCCGTGCACTGCCACTAGCGGGCCCACGCACCCTAGAGCCCTTGACTCCCACACAAGAGAAGTCTCTGCAATAAGCCCGTGCACCACCCTAGAGAGCAGCCCTTGCTCACTGCAACGGGAGAAAGCCAGTGCACAGCAACAAAGACCCACCATAGCCAAAAGAAAGGGTTGGTACATATAGACAATGGAATATTGCTCAGCTATTAAAAAGAACACGTTTGAATTGGTTCTAATGAGGTGGATGAAACCGAAGCCTATTATACAAAGTGAAGTCAGAAAGGAAAACACCAGTATAGTATATTAATGCACATATATGGATTTAGAAAGATGGTAACGATGACCCTATATGCGAGACAGCAAAAGAGACACAGATATAAAGAACAGTCTTTTGGACTCTGTGGGAGAAGGCGAGGATGGGATGATTTGAGAGAATACGTTGAAACATGTGTATGATCATATGTGAAATAGATGACCAGTCCAGGTTCCATGCATGAAACAGGGCACTCGAAGCCAGTGCGCTGGGACAACCCAGAGGGATGGGATGGGGAGGGAGGTGGGAGGGGGCTTCAGGATGGGGAACACATGTACACCCGTGGCTGATTCATGTCCATGTATGGCAAAAACCACCACAATATTGTGGAGTAATTAGCCTCATAAATAAATTAATTAAAATTAAACAAAAAAGAAAGAAAGAAAAAAATCAGTGCATAGCACCTCCAGCAAAGGCTGGCCCTGTGGGTCCTACCCCTCCTTCATAGCAGAGGCAACCTCAGAGTGTAACCCCCTGTAAGTGAACGGGCTATCAAGGATACATCAACTTACTGTGGGAGACCAAACAGAAGTTATGAACAGAGATATCCACATCACGTATGAACAAAATGAGTCTAAGTGTTGTGAAAACGCTGTATACAAGAGAGGAATGAAAGACAGGAACACGGCTTGCGAAAAATAAATGTGCGACCTATCTGGTCTGGGAGAAAACCGAGTCCAAGAAAACTCAGTCTCACAACCATTTCGTGCTATAGAAGAGCTCAGTGTCAATTCAGTAGAAATAAAAACTCAGTGTTATGAGTAAACAAGAGCCTTTGCATGTTTTATTTTTCATTGTAAAATATACAACTTGCTATCTTTTCCGTTTTCAAGTGTGCAGCTCAGTGGCTAAGTACATCCGTGTTGTTGTGCAACAAACCTCCAGACCTCTTTTCTTCTTGCAACTCAGAAACTCTGTCCCCGTTAAATAGCAGCTCCTCATTCACCCCTCCCAAGACCCTGGCAACCATCATTCTTTCTGTCCCACCAAATTTGACTATTCTAAGTACCTCATGTGAGTGAAATCATGGGTAGTTGTCTCTTTTGTGACTTATTTATTCCAGCTAGGATAATGTCCTTAAGAAGCATCCATTTTGCAGCATGAGTCAGATTCTTTTTTTCCTTTTTAAGGTTGAATAATATTCTGATGTATAATATACCACTTTTTATTTATCTGTTTATGCCTCAATAGATACCTGAGTGGCTTCTACTTTCTGGCTGTTGTGAACAGTGCTGCTAGGAAGATGGATGTACAAATATCTCTTTAAATCACTGCTTTCAATTCTTTTGGATATATAACCCAGAATTAGAGTTGCTGGATCATAATTCCATGTTTAATTTTTTGAGGAACTGTTTTCCATAGCAGCTGCACCATTTTACATTTCCACCAAGAGCACAGAAGTGTTCCAGTTTTCACACGTCCTCACCAGCACTTTTTTTTTTTTGATAGAAGCCATCCTAATGGCTGTGCAGTGGAAAGAGATTTTTAAACATTGAAAGGCCAAGAATAATTGGCAACAGAAATATGATATAAGATTTGAACCAAAAGGAAAAAAAATACAGAATAGCCCCTTCAGTTCAGTTCAGTTCAGTTCAGTCGCTGAGTCATGTCCGACTCTTTGCAGCCCCATGAATCGCAGCACACGAGGCCTCCTTGTCCATCACCAACTCCCGGAGTTCACTCAGACTCACATCCATCGAGTCAGTGATGCCTTCCAGCCATCTCATCCTCTGTTGTCCCCTTCTCCTCCTGCCCCCAATCCCTCCCAGCATCAGAGTCTTTTCCAATGAGTCAGCTCTTCATGTGAGGTGGCCAAAGTACTGGAGTTTCAGCTTTAGCATCATTCCTTCCAAAGAAATCCCAGGGCTGATCTCCTTCAGAATGGACTGGTTGGATCTCCTTGCAGTCCAAGGGACTCTCAAGAGTCTTCTCCAACACCACAGTTCAAAAGCATCAAGTCTTCGGCGCTCAGCCTTCTTCATAGTCCAACTCTCAGTTCTTAGTGGTAGTCAAATGAATGTCATGGTGGAAAGGCATGAGATGATCACTGGAAGGGAGTTGAAACGATAAGAGAAAATGATAGCTGTGGAAGATAGGCAAAACCACCCAGCATAAAGAATATAAAAAAATAATGCAAAGATATAACTCAGAAAGATATTTTTGAAAAGAAGGACGAACTAAATCTTTGGTCAGAAGGCCATGCTGCATATAGAGTGCCAAGGTAAACTCTGGTCTAAAGCTTCAGTGTTGCAAACTCCAGAGAGAAAAAGCAGGTTATACCAAAAGGGGGATGATGAAGTTAGTATCAGAATTCTCCATACCAGCATTTTCTACCATAAAATATGAGCAAGTTCTACAAATGTAAGAGAAATAAAATTATTTAAACAATATAAAATTGTATTCGTAATTTAAAATATAATATAATATGACATTGTTTTTATAAATATTGTTCTTGTTCAACAGTGAAGGCACTCAGCAGATAGTCTTGATCTGAAAGAACTCAAGGAATATAGTAACCATGAACCTTTCTTGGAAAAAAAACCACCCCATGAAGAAGAGACTGACCAAATGAGATTCAAATCAAAATAACAGACTCAAGAGCAGAAAAGCTGTGTTAAAAAAACAATAACAACAACAAAAAACACTAGTGAACATTCAAACTGTTATAATGTAGTTTTAAGACTAATCAATGGGGGGAAATTATTATTACAGAAGCATGTAAATGTTGTGCATCTAACAAAATAAAAATTATAGAAGCAGCAAAAACCAAGAGGTATGAGAAGAAAGAGAATATAAATGTTCATTTTATATAATTAATGTAGAAGCATGTTGTTTACCTGTTAATTTTCATTAATTTTTTCTCAGCATTAAATATTTTGTGTATTTGTGTTTTTTGTTATTTTTTTTAAGCATTTAATTGTAGATTTGAAAGTCATTTAGTTCCACCTCTGCTGGTTTTCCTTGTTATATTCAAGCAAAATGAAGTAACTCTTATTGGAAAAGATCGTTATATTCTCCTTCTCATAGTATACACACATAAAGAGATGTCCAGAATGATGTTCATGAACTGTCAATAAGATGGTAGGGTAGTGCAAATTTTGTTTTCTTCTTTGTATTTTTTTGTATGTTTGGGTTTTAAAATGAGCCCATATTTTTATAAAAGCCATAAAAGTGCCAGTGTTAATATAAGATATCGCTCAATAGCATCGTTATTCTAATTTGCTTCTTAGTCATTAAAAAAAAAAAAAAAAAGGCAGTCTTGACAGACACCAGAAAGAGTCCTTGAGAATATTTTTGCAACTTGTGCCTAAGCTGTTGGCAACTGCCTAGAGACCAAAGGTACATTCCGTGGAAGATATCAGCTATTCTAACAGGATGCCTCTTGCCTTCTCATTGAATTCATAAATCAAAACAGTGACCTATGAGTGTGAAGTAGGATTGACCTGAATTCCTGGAATGCTGGTGATAGAAAGTGTAGTTCAAGGTGCTATCATATGGAAACCTGAGCTCTCAGTCCTGTTCTAACCCATAACTGGCACCATCATTTTGGATGTTGGGAGTGTGTTTCAACCTCTGCTCTTTGCTACAGTGACAGCTTTTCACCTGCCACGTTCTGTTGCCTCAGGGCCTTTGCATATGCCTTACCCATTGCATAGAGTACCCTCCTTTCCTTCCTCTTCACTGGGCTCCTTCTCCTCATGCTCAGGACTTAGCTTTTAATCTCCTTCTTCTGGCAGGCCTTCTGTATAACTAGTGGCACCTTTCAGCACATCTGTAGTCACTCACCTGCTGTTAGACTTCCTCAGCAGACTGGCCTTGGGGAGACAGGGCTCCAGTTTAGGAACTGCCATGTCAAGTTCTGTCATGCCTGTCAGCAGCACATGCTTGCTCTCCTCTTCTGAGCTCAGCCATTCTTCTCCTGTGATCTGTGCTGCTCCCTCATGGCCTTTTATTTTTTGCTTCGGGCCTTTCTTAGCTCATGCTTCTGTAGCAACTGTCACTTTTCTCCAAGGTGTTCAAGTTGGTCAGGAGAGACTAGCTGTTCTGTACAGCCCATTACCCTCTAGCAAATTACCCTCTAGCACTGGCCATTCCTATAGGACACAACACCACAGGCCAGTTCCAGAGGGAGGAGGGCCACAAAGGCATCCTTAGGTGCCCCCAGAAGCTTCAGCTTGGCCTCCCTAGTAAAGGAGATAAAAGTGAAAAATGCATGTTACAAAGCATCGTGTGTGTTAGTTGCTCAGTCGTGTCCAACTCTTTGTAACTCCACGGACTATAGCCTGCCAGTCTCCTCTGTCCATGGAGTTCTCCTGGCAAGAATACTGGAGTGGGTTGCCATTCCCTTCTCCAGGGGATCTTCCCAACCCAGGGACTGAACCTAGGTCTTCGGCACTGCAGGCAGATTCTTTAACCTCTGAGCAGTCCCTGCAGTGTAATCCTAAATGTATGTTTTATGCATAAAAGACGGAAAAGAAATAGATCGAAGTATTCTGAATGGGTGTTTCTCTGATGGAATTTCAAGTTATTTTTATTTTCACATTTTCTGTTATAAACCTAGCCCTAGGTGCTAAGTGCTTCTTAAGCCCCTACATATGGCTTTTTACTGAGCAGCCCCTGTGAAGACTAAAAGTTGGCCCCTGACACAGAATGTGTGTCATCCCCCTGCATTTTTCATTTCTGCCTGCCCCTGCCCGTCTGATGTGTTTGGGCTTCCCTGGTGGCTCAGACAGTAAAGAATCTGCCTGCAACGCAGGAGACCTGGTTTCGATCCCTGGGTTGGGAAGATCCCCTGGAGAAGGGAATGGTTACCCACTCCAGTGTTCTTGCCTGGAGAATCCCGTGGACAGAGGATCCCGGCGGGCTATAGTCCGTGGGGTCACGTAGATCAGACACAACTGAGCATCTAACACTTTTTTCACTTTCTAGTGTGTCGGCTCCCTCTCTTCACCATGGTGTCTTTCTCCTCCCCAGATGACCGGATGACTGGAATCCCCCCGCACATCCTGCACAGCTCCCCGACCGACCGGCAGATCAACCAGCTGGCCCTGAGGCTGGGCGCCGAGTGGGAGCCTGTGGTGCTGTCTCTGGGGCTATCCCAAACAGACATCTACCGCTGTAAGGCCAACCATCCCCACAACGTGCAGTCTCAGGTGGTGGAGGCCTTCGTGCGCTGGAGGCAGCGCTTCGGGAAGGAGGCCACCTTCCAGAGCCTGCACAGGGGCCTCCAGGCCGTGGACGTGGACCCCTCAGTGCTCCGGCACATGTGGGAATGACCAGGCTCTCGTCCATGCTTGGGGCTGGTCGCAGGGCTGAATCGTGACTCTCAGCAGGGCAGGTAGATTTGGGGGTGGGGTTGTTTGTTTGTCATGGAGATTTTTAGATGAGAGGACATAGTGGAATTTGCACTTGACGTTAGTTGACAAGCAGGATTACTCAGGAGGTTTGCCGGAATGAATTGACAATTGACTTTCTAATTACTCAAATACTGCATTTTTTGAATTGTGCAGGTTTTAATTGTATGGTTGCCTTTTAATAGATTGGTGAGTCCTACTGGTTCAAAAAAAAAAAAATACAGGTGTTCTGTGTATAAATCATCCACTTTTATGTTGCCTGGGAACTATACAGTGGACTTAACTATTAATGATGATAATAATAAAAACAAATTTCTATATATAATGTAGCCCTTTCATGAAAAAGTATTGCTTGTTTTTTTCCCCTTTCATTCTTGTATTGCCTAGATTTAGGGTATAAAATTACGGTAGTTGTGTCTTTGGGACGGAATTGATAGTAACAGTGGAATAGTTACTTGCTCTAGTCAGGATGAATAGCTCAGGCAGGGTGTCTGCACTGAAGTTAAGACACTAAAGCTCCCTGCAAAGACCAGTTCAAGTACCAGCATGCATACCTAGCCCTTTATCTTTAAAAGATTTGCTTAAGAAAATCCCGTGCCCTTTATTTAAAGAACTGGAGGTTGGGGGACAGTGTGGTCTTTCTCCTGAAGCTGTGATGATTGAAGCGTTGTGCTCCTAAGGACTATGACTTGGTCTTCTGACTCTTTAAAATAACACATGCTATTTGTCAAATGCTTTACTGTTTTCAAGGCCTTTAATACATAGGATCTCGTTTGGATCTCACAAAAAGCCTGTGAAGTAGTTGAGCAAGAGGTGAGCTCCATCCCGTAGCAAGATGGAGTGATTTACTAGCAGCATCTCCTCGGACAAGTTACTTCACTTCTCTAAGCCTCAGTTTCCTCATTTGCTGAGTGAGGCAATGACTGTCCTCACCTCCAAGATATTTGTGACAAGTAAAAGAATAACATCTGCCATGGGCTCATCCAGTGCCTGGCCCGTCGTCAGCTCTTGGGAAATGGTAGCTGTTAATTTTCTGCTGTGGCTAAACATGGATACAGTTCCCAGGTCAAGTGGAACAGTGGCTAAAGCTGAGGCTTCTGTAGGAAGAAGTGCTGTTACCATGTTTCTGGTTAAGCTTTAAAAGGTGATCTGCTTTTATTAATGCTATTATGGGTCCACTAAAGAGAGTGTGGACTTCCCTGGTGGTCTGGTGGCTAAGACTCATGCTTTCCATGCAGGCGGCCCAGGCTCGATCCCTGGTCAGGAAACTAGATTCCACATGCTGCAACTAGAAGTTTACATGCTGCAGGTAAAGATCAAGGGTTCCTCCTGCCACAGCTAAGACCCAGGATAGCCAAGTAAGTAAACAATAATAATTGTTTTTTAAAGAGTAACAGGTGAACATTCCCATTTGTGATCCATCCTTTGGAATAATTGGAGAATCTATTTTCCAATACCAACCTAACTCAGAATTTTTCAAAGGGAAAAATGTTCTGAGGAGAAGCATATGGAGTAGTGAGGTTTGACAGAAGGTAGGTCTTCAAGACGATGACAGTGGTGTGTTAATTACATTCTGTCGATGTCTGGTAACCATATTCTCTTTCCTAAAAAGGATTGGTTATTTAACAGTCCAGCAGTTTGGCAGTTGGGTTCAATGGCCTTATCTCCTCTAATTTTCCATTTTGTAGTCCAGCCATTAACTCATGATCTTGTAAAATCCTTACACTTTTGGCCTCATCACTGCACTGAGTGACTGCTTGTACTTCCACAGTATCTTCAATAACTGCTTGTCACTTTGAACTCTGGACTTGCGTTGCTGTTTGTCCCCCTGGATTTGCTAACAGAGAGTTATTTCAGCTTTGTTCTCATGGCATTTACGGGTGAGTGAGTATAGCTGGGCTGGACTGCACTCAGCTAGACGGCGTCTTACTAGTGGATCTGATGACTAGGGGCTTCCCAGGTGGTGCTAGTGGCAAAGAACTCACTTGCCAATGCAGGAAACGGGAGAGACGTGGGTTTGATCTCTGGGTCGGGAAGATCCCCTGGAGGGGAACATGGTAACACACTCCAGTATGCTTGCCTGGGAAATCCCGTGGACAGAGGAGCCTGGTGAGATACAGTCCGTAAGGTCGCAAAGAGTTGGACACGACTGAAGCGGCTGAGCACGCACTGATGGCTAGCTGGGGCCTTCCTGCCATTTATCGGGCATCTGTCACACACACACCTGTGGGCTCTGTCACCAGTGAAGGGCAGTTCGTTATGAAGTGGTCCATGATGGGCTGCCGGGTTATTAGGGAGCTCTGATTTGTCCCTCTTAAGGAGCAGAGTGTCCCTACCATCAAAAAGCAACTGCGACCCTTTAGGCCTGCTCATGTTCTTGCAAAAGACTTGCAGAATGGAAGAAACGAGTATCAGCTTACTGCCTGGTTTTTACCTCCTGCTGAGAAGAGCGGTCCATATCATGTCTGCCCACCACCCAAGAGGATCTGATCGGGGATGCACCTGCAAGGCACATCTGTGTGTTTTTGTACAGAAGATTCTATGATCCCAGCGAATGCCTACCCCCCAAATAAAATTTTGAGTGAGTACAATGATGTGGCGAGGATCTGTAGCTGCTGCAAAAAATAAAGACTGAAAGTCTTTACTCCACTTTGGTTGGGGTGTACGTGCATATGGGCACGTGGATGAGCATGCCCCCTAACTTTTTAAAAACTTTAACTTCTATGGAATTTTCTCAGTATATAAATAGAACATCTTTTTTTTTTTTGTAGCAGTGAAAAATTACCAGTGAGCAAAAAGAAAACAATAAGCTCCTATTCCCATCTTCCAAAGATAAGCCCTGTTACAGCCCAGTTTTGGTCTCTGTCCTCCAGTCCCTTTGCTATGCTTGCATATTCTTTCTGTAATAAAAACAGGATTATATCATACATGCTGTTTCACAACTGGCTTCTTTTATTTGATGTATCACCATCTTTCCGTGTCATTAAAGATTTTTATTTACCACAGATTTTCAACATGCTTTGTGTTTGATGCACACTTTCAAACCCTGTGATTTTTAGCCGCATACTTGAAAAAAAATGAAAAGACCCCAGCGACTAAGATGGGGTCTTTTTGTTGTCAAAAAGATGTCTTTTTGTTGTCAAAACATCCACCGTAATCCCACTGTTGGCTTGTTCCCTCTTTAGAACCCGTTTGTTACTTGAGTAGAGCTGTTGACGGCCCCCACCGTGCACTCTCATGTCCTCAAAAAGCAAAAGTTGAGCACACTCCTGTAAATGTCCTGGGCTCTATTCTGAGTTTTTAATCGCTTTCTTACAGCATGATACGCTCTCTACTGCAGCATGTGATCCCCTCAGCTCTGTGTTCTCTTCCTCCAAGAGTATGTGTTCCAGGACACAGAAATACTGTACCTGTTGATTCAAATTTGGTGCGACACCAGATTTGATCTGTGTGCAGCTGCTGGTCTACCCCATCGTTTTTAGCGGTGGCGTGCTTTCCAGTAGATGCCTGTACCGTGACTTGCTGACTGCTTTCCTGTTACATGAGGTGGATCTGCAAGTAGTTTTTTCCTTTTTCACTGCAAACAGTAATGCGAGGGAAATCCTTGTTAAATGTTTACATTACCAGAGGTTGCAGAGACAACTGAGGCAACAGAATGAGTCCGTCTTCATCCTTTTCTCTGGGACAGGTGTCCCCAGCCCCGGGGTCACAGACTGATAGCCATCTGTGGCCTTTTAGAAACCAGGCTGTACGGTAGGAGGTCAGCGGCGGGCAAGTGAGCGAAGCTTCATCTGTGTTTCCAGCCACTCCCCATCGCGCGTGTCACTGCCTGAGCCCCGCCTCCTGGCAGATCAGCAGCAGTAATAGATTCTCACAGGGGCACGGACGCGCGCAAGGGATCTAGGTTGCGCTCTCCTTATGGGAACCTAATGGCTGATGATCTGATTCTGCAGTATGGCGAGTTGTGTTGATTATTTCACTATATGTCACAGTGTAATAATAATAGAAATAAAGTGCACAATAAAGGTAATGTGCTCAAATCATCCTGGAACCATCCCCTCCCCTACCCCACTCTGGTCCACGGAAACAATTTTCTTCCCCAAAACCAGTCCCTGGTGCCAGAATGGTTGGTGACCACAGCTCCGGGGAATTCCTCAGAAGTGGTCGTTCTGAAAAGAGACTCCCCTCATTCGGTTATTCAGCAGACACTTCTTGAGAATCTCCTGTAAGCCAGTTACCCTAAGTGGGGAGGCAGAAAGGTGACCGAGAAACACACAGCCCCGGTCCGCCAGCTACTCAGTGTTCGACCAGCGAGACCCACATGGATCTCCTGTCACAGCACACGGCAGTGAGGTCCGGGCCTGAGTAGTGGGTCCGTGGGAACACAGAGGAAAAAAGGATTCATCCTGCCTTGTTTCAGAGGTGAGAGGCATGGAGAATATTCACCATACTCACATAAGGCTCGTCTGTTTGTCAAGTAACTCTGCCTTTCTGTGCCAGTTTCCTGGCATGTCATGTATACAGTAACAGTCCTGTGCTTTACAAGGAGGCTCCCACAAGATAAAAGCTTAGAACAGTGCCTGGCACCGAAAAACGCTTTTGCTGAATCATTGAGTTGTATTATTTTTGGTTGTCAGGGTTTTTTAATATTCTCACCCCTACTGGGGCCCTGAGAAGTGTGGTCAGAATCCCCCTTTCCTGCTGTGATTTGCATGTGAAAACAGGAAGTACACAGTCCTGCAGTACTTTTCCAAGGCATGTGAACTGGTAGGCACACTGCAGAGTGTATTCTGAATGGGGATGGAATTCCGGTCTAACACTCAGCCCTCCTTAAACGAATCCCTGCAGTCAGCAAGCTGGCAACTTACGTGCACTACCCAAGATACAGAGATAAATAAAACATAGTGCCTGCCCCAGAAGACCTCAGCCTATGAGGAGACCAACATAGCAGCTAGCAATTATGATCCTATTTGGCCAGCACAAAGGAGGGAACAATCAAGTTGGCCACCGAGGAGGTGACACCTCAATTGAGCTTTTTGTAGGTTCTGCCCAAGTTACTAAGTTGGTCCCTTTAAGGGAAGTTAATGCATGTGAATATCAGAATTCCACTTAATTTATTTTACATCCAATTTAAAAAGTGACACTTCTTGCTAAGGGTCTGCAAAATGCTTCCAAATTACTGTCTCAGGCAAGTTAGAATCTAAGAGAGTCTTAGTTTCTTAGTTAGAAAATAAGAGGATCTTATGGATAGACTAAGTGGTCAGTACTATCCCATTTTGTCCCTGAAGACAGCAGAGATGTTGAGAAGCATGTGGTTTATTTAACAATGATGGAATCAGATCAGGCTTCAGGTTTTAGGTATCAGGCATATTTTGGGGGTTCTTTGTGCTATCTCTAGCCCTTAGTTCCTCCTCTGAACACCCCACAGATTCAAATTAGATGTTGCTGGCACACAAGGAATGTTTTTAATGTAATAACTGCTTGTTTACTTCTTAGAAGTGTAAACAGCCTAGAACAGGGATGTCTATCTTGTTGGCATTTGCTGTTTTATGGGAAAACTAAAGTCTCACAAAGATACAGTTCAGTGAGCCAGTTAAGCCTTGCCTGTTAAAATTATGCAAAATATATGGCAGTAACTATAAAAGATGTTATTAATTCAAAGCATAACCATAAAATCCAGGTTTCAGTGCTTACAAAGAAAGAAAAAATGGACTAAACATCTTGGTAGCACTCATGCGTTTCCATTTCATTTTCACATCATCTCTAGCCAGTGCTGCTTTGGGTGTCAAATTACAGTCCTGGTGGAGAATATTTGTGGAAAATATCCATTCTGCCCAGATGTTTGTGTCTCCTCCTCCTCCAGAGTTCATATGCTGAAACATTAACCCCCAGAGGTGAGGGAATTCAGAGACGGGGCCTTTGGGAGGTAGCGAGGTCCTAGGTAGCATCCTCAAGGAGTGACCCCGCTGACCTCCCTGGCCCCTCCCGGCATGCGAGGACACAGCGGGAAGGCCCCAGCCATGCACCAGGCAAGGGCCGCGCCGCTGCCTTGATCCTGCACTTCCCAGCCTCAAGAACCTCACCTGGAGCAGTAAGTTCTTGTTGTTTATAAGCTATCCAGTCTGTAGTATTTTGTTATATCAACCCTCACTGCTGCTGCTGCTGCTGAGTTGCTTCAATCGTATCCGACTCTGCAACCCCATAGACGGCAGCCCACCAGGCTCTGCCGTCCTTGGGATTCTCCAGGCAAGAACACTGGATTGGGTTGCCATTTCCTTCTCCAGTGCATGAAAGTGAAAAGTGAAAGGGAAGTTGCTCAGTCATATCCAACTCTTCGCGACCCCATGGACTGCAGTCTACCAGGCTCCTCCATCCATGGGATTCTCCAGGTAAGAGTACTGGAGTAGGGTGCCATCATCTTCTCCAATCAACCCTCACAGAAAATATCAAATGGGTTGGATTTAATCATATAACCTTCCTCTTATCAGCTTCTAGGAAATGAACAGATTTAGTCAGACTTTGCTGATACCAAACTCCTTGGCATGACTTGTGGCTTGTGGTTGATCCTAGGAGAAGACGGAGAGCCTACAAATGAAGTAAGCAAGGCTGTTCGTAAACTGGTGGTAAACTTGGTGCTCCTGGGCATGTCAGAGCCAGTGACGAGGGAGAGCTGTCTCAATAATCTTTCTCAAAGCACCAGAATATCTGTAATGGTTGTTATCCATTCAGGTGCCATGGATCCTTAAAGAATGTGAGAAGACTGTGGAATCATTCTTTAGAAAAGTGCACATGCATACATGCACACACACATGCATACACGTGCACATAGACACACACAACATTTGGTGTATAATTTTTAGAGGATTCCCAGTATACCTGAATCTAATTTGCTCATCCCAAGAACCCTGAGTCTGTAGGTTATAAATGGGCACCTGGCACCAGACTTCAGTAGCATCTGAATCCAACTGATCATTTTTTTTGCTTTGTAGGGTATTTGGAGGGCTCGTGTCCAACAGAATGGAACTAAGTGTTTCTCTGGGGTTGTTCTAGAATGTAAACTCTGGTGCGTGCATGCACAGGTGCTTCATTTGTGTCCAACTCTTTGCGACCTCAGGGACTGTAGCATGCCAGGCTCCTCTGTCCCTGGGATTCTCCGTGCCCTCCTCCAGGGGATCTTCTTGACCCAGGGATCAAACCTGCATCTCCTGCACGGTGGGCAGATTCTTTACCCACTGAGCCACCAGGGAAGCCCTGTAAACTCCAGTAGGAAGGACTAACAAAGGTATTGGAATAAAGTTGAAGCCATTTATCTAAACCCTAATCTTTATACAGCTGAGCACAGATCTGCCCGATGGGAGGGCAGGCTGGTGGGCCTCTTGTATCTGGACCTTGGAAAGGTAAGAGCATGCAGACATGAAAGGTATGACTGTCTCTAGCTTCTAGGAGCATCCTGCCACCATCTCATTTCTTTAGAAACAGGGATCCTAGACAGGGAAAGGCTGAGAATTTTGTGCCCAGCAGAGAGGAGATAGTTAATTTTAGGAAGAAATTATATAGAGCCGCATCTACTTTATATACTAGGAAATTATTTCCAACAGTATCTTTTTGTCCAGCCATCTGCTTGAAACAAGTTTCTGTCAGCCTCTGGAAGTAGTAATTATTCCCTCCTCTGAAACTGAGCCCCATGCTGGCTTTCTGCTAAGGGAGTAGCCATTTGGTCGTCTGTGGTCTATTGTCAGGAATTATTTTGACACTTACTATTGTCAGCTGCTGATTTTCCAATGGATACCATCTTTGAGGCTAAAAATAAATCCTCCCACCCTAAGTCCCCTCTTTATGAAGTGTGAAAGACAATATGCACCAGTCAATTATGGATATAATTTTGCAATAGGGAGAACACTTATTAATGAGAAATGTCTCAAAAGAAAGAGGCGTGAGTTTTCATAGAGGCCAAGAGGACTTGCCTTGGACTCGTGGGACTCCTGAGACAGGGTGGAGGTGGGTCTTCTATCAGAATATGGGAAGGCTGGGTTGTCCTTTGTGGTGGTTGACTGTTTCTTGGAACACAAAGAGGGGTATTTCTTAACCATCCCTACCTTCAGAGAGCACAGGGCTAAGATAAACTCCATCACTGTCAAAAGTCATATCTTCTTCGACTTTTAGGAACCTAAAGCAAATTTGAAAGAAACAAAAATGTTTTTGTAAGGTTTAGGTAGGAGATAAAATCAGAATTCTGGCATCTCAATTGCCTGTTCTAGAAAAGACACTTAAGCTGTTCCTCCTTTAACTCCAGCAAAGAACACCAAATACCAACCTGCATGACCAAAGCTTAACAGAAGAAAAGGAACTGAAGCTACTATGGCTTTCTCAGGGACCCGAAGAACCCATGGAATAATTTTCAACTTGGGCCAATGATGGGAACTCTTTCAGAAGCTCATTCAACATGTGTATTTTTGAGCACCTGTTATGTGCTAGGCATGGCTGTAGATACAAGGGGCACAACAGTCAATGCAACATTCCAAAATTCCTCCCTCTGTAGAGATCCCTGCTATGGGAAAAACTAAGCAGCAGAGGGACTGGGAGAGCCGGGGATGGAGCATAAGGCGCCGTGAGTGAAAAGCCGGACTGAGGCCCAAGGTGACATTTTGGATGCGGCGAAGAGTAAAGTGTGAAGGCTTTAGATGGACGCTGGCCAAACACTTTTAAAAAATACACATGGGTCAGTGTGGCCTGCGCGCAGTGGGCAGGAGGGCATGGAGCAGGGGCTGAGGCCAGAGAGCCATGGGAGGCAGGGGGCAGGGTCTGACGGCCGCTGTGATGAGTCGGGGTAGGCCGGGCAGCTGCTGGCTGGCTGACAGCAGCGTCAGCTGCTCTAGCTGACGTCTTGAGAGGGCTGGAGCAGGGAAATGGTGAGGGGCTCTTACACTAGGATGAGAAGTTGGGGTCTCGGATCAAAGACAGTCATGGAAAAGCGCGCTGGGCATGTGGTACCCTGCTCAGATCCCCTTCAGAAATGAAGTATTTATTCCTCCAGCAGCTGGGAGGTCTCCAGCTAATGGCCTTCACCTGTCATTCCTCTTGAAGCGTTGCCTCCTCTGAGGAGAGCTTCTTTATCCAGTGGCCTCCTGCTTTGCTAGGGCAGCCTGTGTCCAGGGACGTGTGGGTAGAGGGTCTGAAGACCTGGCTCCTCACCTCAGTTCAGGGCTGTCCTAGCTCAGAGCTCAGAGCTCCGTGTGGTCAGCTCGGGCCTTCCCTGTGAGAGTTCCCCAGCCCCACCCCTCCCTCTTCCTTAGCCGTTTCCTTCCCTTTCATAGATATTCCCAGGAGCACTCCCCTGATCACCTTGCTTCCACTCGGCTCCATCCCAGGGTTAGCTTCCAAGAGAGCACCTCCTGAGACATGGATGTGGTGAGCGGAGTCCGGCTCTGAATATATTTTGAAAATAAAACCAAATGGACATTCTGATGGATTGGAAAAGACAATTTTTTTTGAGGAGGGGCAAGGGAGAATTTAGGGAATAGAATAGAAATAAAAATAAACTCTTAATATTCATGTAGGTAAAAAGATTTCCATTTCCAGGAGCATATTCTTAACTTTGAATAAGCCCAACATTATACAGTTTTAGATAGAATCTGTTGTAGCATACATTTCATTTAATTTGAGGAATATCAGAGTAATTAAACATAGACAGAATACATATGTTCAGTCATTACCCAGTGATTGCTAATTCACAGAGACAAGCTGTGGAAGAGGTTTATAAGGGAACAAAGCTGGCCATTGGCACATCCACCAGGATACACATTGTAGAAATATTTTTTCTACAAGACCCATGGTATCCATAGTACATTTAGGGGCTCTCATGAGCTTTGCCTACAAACTGCATATATCACACCCCAGACAATAATCCCAAGGCAACATAGAAGGGATCACACTGACGTGACACCACCTCTGGTAGATACAGTTCTGAGAAAGTTCACTGTGGGGAGTAGTCGTTAGGACATGAATCTTGAACTGGCGCTTTGTCTGAAGTGTAGAGTCAGTGGGGAGGCTGAGAAAGGCATTTTTAGAGGACAGAGGAATGTGAGAGAAGGCCCAGAAGTGAGGATGAGTAAGGTGGGAACAGCAGTGATGTGTCTGCCTCCCAGGAAAGTAACATTGGTAGAGTGAGACAAGTCTGTTGACTTTTAAACCTGGCAAGGAGTTTGGATTGCACGTTTTAAATAACCAAGGGAACAGAAGAAATATTCTCAAAACCTGTCAGTTGCCAATGTGCTTTGTGAATCTCCAAAATGAAAATATGCAATATTTCCCAAACTTATTTGAACAAGCTTTTTTTTCCATGACCACCCATGAGCAACTATGGAAAGATTTGTTCTATAGACACATTGAGACAGAGGACATTCCACCTAGGAGTGCACTGGGAAAACTAGGGGCTCAAAGGTACCAAAAATAACCAAGATTTTTAAAGGGCATGAATGGTATCTTGGGTGGTGTACAAATAGCATCGAGTTCTCATCCTCACTTGGAAAGAGACTCGTGGCTTTCTTCTCTTCTTCTTTAGTGCTCGATGAGCCTGTCGCATGTTTCCTAACACGATCCCTGTGTTCCTGCAGAGCACTCTCTCGGTTTGGTGTGCAAGAACGCCTTCTTGCATTTAGCTCAAGCGATAGGTTGTGCTATCTGTTCACCAGCAGGCAGCGGGCACTCTCTCTGGTCGTTGTCAGGTGCCACGTTGCACCTGTAAGACAAACAGAAAGAAACTGGTCTTGCTCATAGAGCAGCCCCAAACCAGGAAGCCCCTGTCTGCAGCCCCAGGCCTGTCTGTCCGCATTCTCGCCAGAGCTGCTTCTGTCTTTGCTGTCTTTTCATTTGGGTTCTCATTTGCTTACTCTGGGCTTCCCTTGTGGCTCAGCTGGTGAAGGATTCGCCTGCAGTGTGGGAGACCTGAGTTCGATCCCTGGTTTGGGAAGATCCCCTGGAGAAGGAAAAGGCTACCCACTCTAGTATTCCGGCCTAGAGAATTCCATGGACTATACAGTCCATGGGGTTGCAAAGAGTCGGACACGACTGAGGGACTTTCACTTCACTCACTTGCTTACTCTGGTCCCTCTTCCCTCCCCACCATCCTCCGACAAAACCACTTGGTAACTGAACTTGAACTTTATCTTCCCTTCATTCTATTTTTAAAATATCTGAAAATAGCTTGTTTTTCCAGGGAGGCCTCCAGCAAGACGTTAGCAGTAGTTCCCATCCAGGAGAGGTATGACATCTCCTCAGCCTTCTACCTTTGTAGCGTTTGGGAATGTCTGGAGGCATTTTGTGGGGAGTTATCACTGTGCGTTGTTGAGGGTGCTGTCACCTTGGAGTGGGCAGGGGCTGAGGCCATTGATCTGTAGGCAGTGCGGGAACTAGCCCTCCACAGTGAAGAGCAGCCCTGCCCAAAATGCAGGAATGACCCGAGGGAGCATCACTGTGGGCTTCCCAGATGCCGGCCCACTTGAGTTCCACTTGGATCATTTTTAGTTTGCAATGCACCTCCTGGGCCAATTTTTTTTTTTAGGTAACTCACTTAATTATTTTTTTCTTTAAGCAATAGTACTTTTGAAATAATGGATCAGTGCTATTAATAAACTGTTATTTAAAGTACATGTAAAAACAAATACCCAATACCTCACACAGAATATTCTTCATTGGTGACACATATGAAGTTTGGGAACATTGGGCCCTGCTTATGGCCACATACCTTTTATGGGTTTTGGTGAGGGCATAAGCCTCACACACACTTCTCTTCTGAGCTAGAGGGTCTAAGCAAGTGGACTTGATGGACGTCTTAGTGTGGGCCTTATGAGGTCAAAGGTCACATATCTGATGTCCCATAAAGGTCTTCTTTTTTTTTTTTTTTTTTTTTTGCTGCATGGCACATGAGATCTTAGTTCCCTGACCAGGGATAGAACCTGCACCCTCTGCATTGGAAATGTGAAGTCTTAACTGCTGGACCACCAGGGAAGTCCCAAAGGGCATTTCTTTAATATAAAGAGGAAGTCTACTCCACTGGCACTCTTGACCCAGGTCAGCTATCTTTGCTGGTGGCAAAGTCTGAGGATAAAAATGAGGCTTCTTTGGCATTTACCTCCTTGTAGACTCCATGAAGGGAGGCCTGTGTGTCGTGTATGCCGCCTTTCCTAAAGCAGTGTGGCCCACACTTGGTTATTAATGCAGGTGTCAGCGAACAAATGAGAACATGAACAGGTGCTTGTCCCTTCCCCTGGACAAACAATGGAGGACTGTCAACGTTCCCATCACCAAGTCCAAAAAGTATTACATTATGGTTTCTTGGGCAAGTTCTGTAACTTCTCTGTGCTTCAGTTTCATTACCTCTGAAATAGGGTCGTAATAATACCAGCCTCACAGCACTGTTGTGAGGCATCAATAAGATCATGTTTGTGAAGTGCTTCAAACAGTGCCAGGCATAGAATGAGTGTTATAGAAATATTTGGTGGTGAATGGATGATATCTGTCTTACGCTCAGGTTTTCTCTGTTTGTTGAAAGAGTGAATCAACAGGTGCTGGACGGCAGTGTTGCTCTCCTCCGTGTCCCGATGTGCAGCAGCAGGTGTTGAAATAGAACATCCCCAGGTCCAGCCAGGTGGGAGCAGGGGGAGTCTGGGCTGGGGCGGTGGGTCCTGCTCCAGTTCCCAGCACAGGAAGAGGTCTTCCAGAAACAGGTAACCTAGGGTGATGAACCCACCCCCTCCTCAGTCCCAGGCCACACAGAGAGCTCGTCCTGGTTTTCGTTTAAGGCAATGCTAGAACATGTCCATGAACTCAATTCCTGGTCGTCTCGGCCGACTCATTCTGCAGGAACACCGCATCCAGAGACGATGAGCGTGGGCAGGCGGGAGGGGGTTCAGGAGAGGAAGCAGTGCTGGTGGAGCATCTGTCAGGAGCCAGGCTCGGAGAAGGTGGTTTCAGTGTATTGTGTCCCTGCATCCAATGACATCCTTAGGAGCCAGGATTTCAGCCTGATTTTACAAGTCAGGAAATGAATACTCAAGTAAGTTAGCTAATCCAACCAAGGTCATGCAGACCAATGTCACATTTTGAACTCAGGACCGTCCAAGTGGTTTCATAACCCCCTGAGGTGCTGCCGAGGACCCCAGCATGGCCCTGTCAGCTTCGTGCTAAAATGTTTCCCGTCTACCTCCTGGGGTTGCGGTGTCAGCAGCTCTCTCCCCTCCTTATTACAGAGAACGAGCGGGTGACATCCATAAACCAGAAGATCTTTGGGAACTCCTGCCTGCTGCCAGCCCTAGAGTCATGTGAAATAGCACAGCAGAGTGAGGTTGCGTTACTGCCCCATGGAATTACGTCAAAACCAAGATGATCTGGTTGAGACAGTCTGCAGGCAGAGGCAGGAGCTTTTGAACAAGGTATTTGTCTCATCAGATGAAGGAAAAGAGCTCTATTCGTGGTCTTCTCCTGATAGCCCTTTGTGTGAGGAAGTGTAGGAAAAGCTAGAGAAGAGGCTGGTCCCCTTTCTCTAAGCAGAGATCCCATCCCTGGGAAGATGATTGTAGATAAACAGTTGAAATTTCTTTCTCCCACAATTATGGGGCAGCACTGAGACATTGTCTTAGTATCTGAGTGTTCTGGGGAGTAGTCTGCCTTTTTGTAGCCAAAGGAAATCTGAGCTGCTTCCTGACGTCACTAAAAGTCCTTGTTCCTGTCTCTCCCCACCCCAAAACCTTCCTTCTGTCCCCACGGAGAGCAGACTTCAATTCCGTGTGCTGAGTGAGATGTCATTAGTCCCCTCTGCCCTCTGAGGAATAGTCCTCTTGCCCTTAGAGATGACCATAACTGTATCCTGCCTTCTGAACAGCTCATCTTATTAAATCATCCACAGGATTAGGAAATGACCTGTCTTCTGAGTTAATTAATTCCAGTGAAGATGATGCGAGGTCCCTTTGGTCAACCTGAAGTTTGGGCTTCCATGTTAAAACCTGAGGCATTCCCGTCCCAGTCCCCTGCCTGGGAACTAAACAGGTCTCCAGCCATGGTGGCTGTGCCCTTGTAGCGCAGGGCTTGCCTTGGCAGGAATGGCCCTGGTATTCAGGATTCATGGCGAGCGCTTCCAGCACAAACCCGTGTGTGTGTGTGTGTGTGTGTGAGTGCTTCCAGCACAAGCCCGTGTGTGTGTGTGTGCGCTTCTAGCACAAGCCCGTGTGTGTGTGTGCTTCAGGCACAAACCCCTGTGTGTCTGTCTGTGTGTGTGTGTCTCTCTCTGTGTGTCTCTGCGTGTGTGTCTATGTGTGTGTGTGTATGTGTCTGTGTCTGTGTGTGTCTGTGTCTCTGTGTGTGTCTGTGTGTGTGTGTGTGTGTCTGTATCTCTCTGTGTCTGTGTGTCTGTCTGTGTCTGTATCTGTGTGTGTCTCTGTGTGTGTGTGTCTGTATCTCTCTGTATGTGTCTGTGTGTCTGTGTCTGTATCTGTGTGTGTCTCTGTGTGTGTGTGTGTCTCTGTGTCTGTCTGTCTCTGTGTGTGTGTGTGTCTGTGTCTGTATCTGTGTGTGTCTCTGTGTGTGTGTCTCTGTGTGTGTCTGTCTGTGTGTGTCTGTGTGTGTCTCTGTGTGTGTGTATGTGTGTATGTGTCTGTGTGTGTGTC
>SJXQ01005351.1:649118-755218 GCA_006408695.1 Aepyceros melampus
GTGTGTGTGTTTCTGTGTGTCTGTGTGTTTCTGTGTGTGTGTGTGTCTGTGTGTGTGTGTGTGTCTCTGTGTGTGTGTTTCTGTCTGTGTTTGTGTCTGTGTGTGTGTGTCTCTGTGTGTGTGGCGGGGGGTGGGTGGGTGTGTCTCTGTGTGTGTGTGTCTGTGTGTGTTTCTGTGTGTGTGTGTTTGTGTGTGTCTGTGTGTCTGTGTGTGTGTGTCTCTGTGTGTGTGTGTGTGTCTCTATGTGTGTGTGTGTCTTTACTGCTAGAGTCTGCAGGCACAGTTGGCGCCTGTGAGAACGTCTTCCCTTTTGTGTTCGGGCTGCTGGTGGCCCGCATCAAGTCACCACGGCTTCCTCTCCTTTTCAGTTCAGGAGATCTCTCCAGCCTGTGCCTTACTTGCCACTTCAGACTTTTCTGCTCTCAGCTAGATCATTTGTTCACTCATTTAACCTCTTTTTTTTTAAATTTGTAGAACCACCTAGTGCTGAGCACAGGTAAGGGACATCACAACAAAAGAAGCACAGATCCTGGCCTCATGGAGCTTACAATCTAGTGGCATTAGGAACCATGACAAGTGAAGAGAAGGGAAAGATCAGCAAGCTATGAGAAAGGAGCCTTCCTGTGAGGACTCTGGCTCCCCACTCTCTCCCTCCCTGCCTCAAGTCTTGGCCCTGGGTTTCCTTCGTTTTTTTAGCCTTCCACTTTGGTGAGTTAGTTGCACTATTTATTTGGCTTTTGGATCCTTTTCTCCAAAATGTCACCTTCATAAAGCCCATTGGTTCCATGAACTACAGCTGTAAGTTACAGGGTGAAGGCTATCCATAATGATGTTTTACGAGTGCTGGTCAGTGACTGTGGAAGTGGGGAGAAGAAGGTTGGCGTGATGCAAAACAGCTTGTAAGCTAGAAACAATACCCTAAGTTCAAGATCCCAGTTCTGCAGCACTGGCACTGAGGGGCCATTTCTTGAGCCCTTCACCCTAGTTGGACAGTATGTACTGTTCTGGGTTCTGCATCCCAGGACCCTAGAAGGAGTGTCATATAATATGACTTCATTTGCCTACAGGACTTAGTTTAAGAGCACTGTTTCATTTATTTACTAATTCAAAAAATATTTGAGCCAGTGATTGTTTTCCAGCCTTAAGCATTATCGCTGCCTTCTCACTGTGGAGTCACTATGGAGTCATCTCACTTTCTTTTTGTGATTTCATTTCCTCTGTTTTCTTTTTTTCTTCTTTCTATGGCTCATACTGGGTTTAGGTATCAGACTTCCTGGCTTGGTCTTTAAACGTTATCTTTTCTCTCCTATATTCTGTCATTTTTGTTGGCCTTTGGAGTTTTATCAAATTTTTCTCCCAACCTTTTTATTGGATTTTCAAGTTATGTCATATTTTTTCATTTCTAAGACTTTTTATATTGCTTTATGTTTGCAATGTATTTTCTTGGTTCTCTGATAGTTTTCACCTTCAAATTACTTTAGTCTCTTTGTTTTTCATCTCTTTTATGTTTGATGCTTTCTTCAAATGTCTTGTGATTCTTGGCTGTCATCTGTGTTTTAAATTGGGGCACTAAAAAGCTTAATGGTAGCTCTGTATTGTGGATGGGGCTTGAAGACCACCAGATCACACATAGGAGGATAAGACTGGGTTGTTTAATTGGATAACCAATGTCAGTATCTTTAGATCTTTTCTTTTGACTTGTCAGATGTTTTTCAGAGAAGAATTTTCTGATGTCCTGCATTGTATTCTGAAAACCATGTGATGAAAGAGGGCCAGTAGCTATAGCAGAGGGTTTCAATATTTATATTTACTGCTTCTCCTTTCAAAATGATTACTACCCTCAACTATACCATGTGTCCTCATCTCAGAGATCTTTTTTTTTTTTTTTTAACTTTCTTCTCCAGAAACCTCCATTTTCTGCTGAAGTAGACCAGAATTTATCACCTGGTTGCATAATGTGGGAAAGAGGATTTGTAGAGAGGAGTGTTCTAGCTGCCCCTTAGACTTCTGTCCTTTCCTTTATCCCCAAATGATGCTTCTACTTCTTGAGCCTTTGGAGAAAATGGGCTATGACTTACTTATGATGCTTCTACTTCTTGAGCCTTTGGAGAAAATGGGCTATGACTCACTTAGAACATAATTTTCCTGGGTCTGCTAGGTCAGTTGTCGTTCCTTTTCTCTTTTCTAATTTGCAACACTTTGTGGTTATCATTTTCTCTCCAGTTATCTTTTCCCTCTTAGATTTATGTCTTATAAAAAGAAATTTCTTTATGTGAGTTGGTGAGAATTCAGAGAAAGTACAGGAAAATGTGTATGTTTAGTTCCTACCTTTAACTCTTCCTTTACATATATTTTACTAAGAAAATGGTCCAGTATTTTATTTACTGTCTTAGTGGTTACTTTTTAAAATTAAGGAAGGTAAAGAAGCTACAGTAATAATTTTGGAGACATTTTAGAGCATTTCTTACTGACAAACTTCTTTTGAACCAGTTGTTGCCGTTAAGTGGTTCAGATTGCTGTGACCTTGATTCACAAAAACAAAACTGTTTATTTTAGATTTGGGCTGCTGCTGCTGCTATTGCTGCTGCAGCTGCTGCTAAGTCGTCTCAGTCATGTCTGCCTCTGTGCGACCCCATAGACGGCAGCCCATCAGGCTCCCCCATCCCTGGGATTCTCCAGGCAAGAACACTGGAGTGGGTTGCCGCTTCCTTCTCCAATGCATGAAAGTGAAAAGTGAAAGTGAAGTCACTCAGTCGTGTCTGACTCTTTGTGACTCCATGGACTGCAGCCCACCAGGCTCCTCCATCTATGGGATTTTCCAGGCAAGAGTACTGGAGTGGGGTGCCATTGCCTTCTCCATTAGATTTGGGTGAATGATGTAAATTGTGAAGATAAGTGAGAGGATGTGAAGGGAATGAGGTAAATTGTGATATTCATGGTGGAGCAACACTAAAGAATAAAGCCCTGGGCTAGGTTGAGCTGGAGATGATGTTTTACCAGTGAAATCAGGAAGCATGCCTGAAGTAGAATCCAAGTTTTTTTGATTAGGAGCCCAGAAATATAACTGGTCTTCATAAGGAGTTACATTCAAAAGAAAGTAATTTAGTATCTTTCAAAGACCATTAAAAGAAGTGTAATTCAGTGATTCCTCCCCTAGAATAATTATTCTATGGGAAAGACCAAAAAAAAAAAAATAAAATAACATACAACGTATAATGTTGATTATATCATTGCTTCTGATAAGGAAAATTGAAACAACCAAAAAGTACATTAACAGAGGATTATTTAAATTCATGATGCTTCATACCCAAATTGGAGAAGACAATGGCACCCCACTCTAGTTCTCTTGCCTGGAAAATCCCATAGACGGAGGAGCCTGGTAGGCTGCAGTCCATGGGGTCACAAAGAGTCCGACACAAGTGAGCGACTTCACTTTCACTTTTCACTTTCATGCATTGGAGAAGGAAATGGCAACCCACTGCAACGTTCTTGCCTGGAGAATCCCAGGGACGGGGGACCCTGGTGGGCTGCCGTCTATGGGGTCGCACAGAGTTGGACATGACTGAAGCAACTTAGCAATAGCCGCAGCATACCCAAATATAACTGGTCTTCATAAGGAGATGCATTAAAAAGAAAATAATTTAGTACCTTTCAAAGACCGTTGAAAGAAATCTAATTCATAACCTACAACTCCATTTAATAGTTTATCTCTGTTATACAGCCTTATCATCAAATACTTGGAATGCCATATGTCAGACAAAGGAAATAAGGTCAATTAATGTATATTGACATGGAACAATAACTAAAATATGTTATTCAACTTTTAAAATGTTATAAAGGAAAATATATAGCATGACTTCATTTTTGTTTAAACATATATAAAAGCTTCCAGGTTCAAGTAATGGCAAGTAGTTTTATCAAACTAAACATCCTACTGATAATAATTATAAACTCTGCTTATATATCTACTTCTGTGTACTAGAGAAGGACTGAAATCACATTTAACTGGCTCTTCTGTTGTAAGCATTCACTAGTCTGCAGAACACACTTATTGGACTAAACAGTTAGAAGCCAGACTAGAAGGCTACAGAGCAACTGGAAATTGAAAGGAGCAGGGAAATCCCAGAAGGTTAGGAGTGATGGTGATGGGGAGCCCCCGGATCTATGTACAAAATCTTCTCAAAAGCTTGGCTGACTCGTCAGATGCACAGGGCAAGATCCAAGGAACAGAGCAGAAAACAACAGCTGGATGTCTGAAAGAACTGATCAGAGATTTCAGCAGCTGCCTGGTGCTAAGGAGACAGTTTGAAGTTAAAAACTACTAAATTAGAGGGGTTTGATAAATATGTCTTGCATTTCTGTGATTTGCCAGCAGTGTCATGCCTTAGATACAAGGACCATATCTCAGGATTCTGAGCTAAGGACTATGAGCCTAGGACTCAGGATAAAATTAAAATGTAACTAGCCTAGCAAAACCCAGAAACAAGCCTGCAGAGGAGTAATGTTATCCACGAGACATTTAGCTGCCTTCTGGAACAAAATGTCAATACTCATCAGAGGAAGATAGCAGGATTTAGATGTCCACAGTGTGTCAGGTACTAATATACAGTAACAACTACCAGTCACAAAAAAGCAAAGTATGATCCATAATAAAGACACACACACAAAAGAACTGAAATAAAAGGAGGCCCACAGACAAAGCATATATTAAAATTAGCATATGAAGACTTTTAAAATTACTACTATAAGTATGTTAAATAATTTACACAAAAATTGATATAATTTGTGAAGCCATGGGGATTTGGAGAAAGATATGAAAATGCTGAGAAAAAGAGAATGTTCTGGAAATCACGGAACTGAAAAATACAGTATCTGGAATAAAGAACAGAATATCTGGAAAAACACTGGGTAAGTAAATGACGTGAGTCTGGAGATGGCAGAAGGAAAGATCAGGTAACTTGAAGAAAAGTCAACAGAAATCACCAAACTGAAAAGGAGGGGGAAACCTTGAAAAAAACCAACAGAGACCCAGTTACCTATAGGAAAATAAGCAGTCTAACACACATGTTATTCAGGACAATAGAGAACTCATGGAGCAAAAAATATGTAAGAAAGTTTTGGCTGAATTTGATTAATAATGTCAATCCATAAATCTAAGGAACCCAGTAAATCCCAGAGGGAAAAACAGAGAGAAATTCATATCAGGTGCATGATTGTTGAATGAAAATTAAGGATAAAGAAAATAATTCAAAAATATCTCAAAAGAGCCAGACAAAAGACACAACATATGCATAAGAACAAAGATAAAATGACTGAAGGTTTTTCACCAGAAATAACGTATCAGGTGGGGTTGGAGCAGGACTTCCCAGGCCTTCTTTTATTTTGCTTATTTATTTTTGGCTGCCCTGGGTCCTCAGTGCTGAGCACGGTCTCCCTCTGGTTGCCGCGAGCAGGGGCTGCCCTTCACTTCGGCGCACAGGTTCTCTCTGGGTGGCTCCTTTTATTGTGGAGCACAAGCTCTGGGCACATGGGCTTCCGCAGTGGCGTGGCCGGCTCAGCAGTTGGCACAGGGCTCAGTAGTTGTGGCATACCCACTCGGGTGCTCCTCAGCACGTGGGATCTTTCCCACACCAGGGGTCAAGCACTGGCAGGCAAATCCTCAACCACTAAACCACCAGGGAAGTCCCCCAGACCTTCTCAGCACAGCAATAAGATGCACTCTAGGACCCAGAAGCAAAATAGGAAGCTCCCACACCCCAAAGGAAGGTTTTGAATACATTTCTTCCTACACTGGCTCTGGCACTGGTGTCTCTTTGGGGATCAAGGGGAAATATTAAATAGTTCTAGACCGATTCTAATGTTGCAAGCCCAGGGTAAGACTCTGCGGTTCACTGTTTTGCTTTCTGACTCTGCTTTTAACATTCTTTATGATCATCTTCCCTGGTGGCGCAGAGGTTTAAGCATCTGCCTGCAATGTGAGAGACCTGGGTTCAATCCCTGGGTCAAGAAGATCCCCTGGAGAGGGGAATGGCAACCCACTCCAGTATTCTTGCCTGGAGAATCCCATGGACGGAGGAGCTTGGTGGGCTACAGTCCACGGGTGGCAAAGAGTCGGACACGACTGAGCGAGTTCACTTTCACTTTCATGATCATCTTAACCACTCTGGGTTTAAGAATATGATTGAGAAAGGGCTGCCTCGGGAGCATAAGGACAGAACATTTGATCCCCTCACAATCCCTCATATATTCCTGACACTCCTCACACCATCACCTGCCAAAATTTCTGAAGAAGAAGCTTTTGCTGACACGATGCAAAATTGGACTTCTCATGTAGCTCAGTGGTAGAGAATCCACATGCCAATGCTGGAGGTGTGGGTTCCATCCCTGGTTGGGGAAGATGCCCTGGAGGAGGGCATGGCAACCCACTGCAATATTCTTGCCTAGAGAATCCCATGGACAGAAGAGCATGGAGGGCTACAGACCATGGGGTCGCGAAGAGTCGGACATGACTGGGCGTGCATGCATGCAAACACTGCTTTACTCCCTGATGTCTGAAGGCCAGCAAGATAGGTGGAGTCTTCAGGTCTTCTTCAGAACCCCAAAATCTCTTTATGCCTTTCAGTTGCTCCCATAGCTTTGATGGAAAGCCTTATTTTCAGATAGAGTTGATACTTACTCTAGTTGACCTTTGTTAATAAGTCCTCTTTCCCCTACTGGCTTAGATAGATTTGTTTCTGTTAGAATCAAACTGAGTCATAGGGTGCCTTCTCAGAAATAAATATACAAATACCTCATCAGGAGACTTGTTGAGGTATCCTTAGGCAAACACCAAATTGAATATTTAACGTTTCCTTTTTTTGAAGCTGGAAGGAAGGGTGAGATGGTCCAAGGAAGCCAAGCCCTAGTTCCAAGAAAGTAGAGCCTGTTTGTATTCTTTGGATGATTGTCATTTTTAGCCAACAGCTGCATGATCAGCCTCTGCGACCACACCAAGGCGACGATGTCAACCAAACCTCCATTGGCCGGTCTGCCCTAAAGCAACACATTTTGTCTTCTGGTGATGATTTGATGAAGCCCAGGTCATCCTTGTAGGGAGGAAGTGAAAAGAGCTTCAGACAACATTTTTTTGGCAGCAACTATATTTCTGTGGCTCATTTCTTTTAACACAAAAAGACCATGGGTGATAGATATGTCAAAGCTTCTTAGACACATGTCCTGTTTGATGTGTGTTTTGCAGTGCTCAAAAATAAAATGATCTTTTGTAGCTTCCAAGAAAAAGTCCCTCTCTCTTTTGTTTGATGCACATCTAAATTCCAGCATCATCTCGGAAAAAGAAGAGGATGAAGACTTTCGAAAGATTTGGCTTCCTCACTACCAACGTCATATTCCACCCCCACATACACAATCATGTGTAGAAGAGAAGGTACTGTTTGTCTTTCTGGATCTCAGTTTGCACATTTAAGTAGAGAAGCCTTGTGTCATAGCCAATATCTATTGCATAAGGTTGCCCCTGAGACTAGTCATCAGAAACTGGATTAAGTAGAACTGTGTGCTCAGATAAAATGGCTCCTTGGGAGATTATCCCAGGATGATAATAGAATACTGTACCCTATACCAAAGAAGTGGGTGATTTGGACATATATGCATATATAGGATTTGTATATATGTATCAGTTCAATTCAGTCACTCAGTCCTGCCCAATTCTTTGTGACCCCATGGACTGCAGCACGCCAGGCTTCCCTGTCCATCACCATCTCTGAGAACTTGCTCAAACTCATGTCCATTGAGTTAATGATGCCTCCATCTGTCTCATCCTCTGTTGTCCCCTTCCTCTCCCGCCTCCAATCTCTCCCAGCATCAGGGTCTTTTCCAATGGTCAGTTCTTCTCATTAGGTGGCTAAAGTTTTGGAGTTTCAGCTTCAGCATCAGTCCTTCCAATGAATATTCAGGACTGATATCCTTTAGGATGGACTGGGTAGATTTCCTTGCATTCCAAGGGACTCTCAAGAGTCTTCTCAAACACTACAGTTCAAAAGCATCAATTCTTCGGTGCTCAGCTTTCTCTATAGTCTAACTCACAGCCATACATGACCACTGGAAAAACCATAGCTTTGACTAGGCAGCCCTTTGTTGGCAAAGTAATGTCTCTGCTTTTTAATATGCTATCTAGGTTTGTCATAGCTTTTCTTCCAAGGAGCAAGCATCTTTTAATTTCATGGCTGCAGTCACCACCTGCAGTGATTTGGGAGCCCCCCAAAATAGTCTCTCACTGTTTCCATTGTTTCCCCATCTATTTGCCATGAAGTGCAGGACTGGATGCCATGATCTTCATTTTCTGAATGTTGATTTAAGCGAACTTTTTTACTCTCCTCTTTCACTTTCATGAAGCGGCTCTTCAGTTCCTCTTTGCTTTCACTATAAGGGTGGTGTCATCTGCGTATCTGAGGTTATTGATATTTCTCCTGGCAATCTTGATTCCAGCTTTTGCTTCATCCAGCATGATGCATGATGTACTCTGCATATAGGTTAAATAAGCAGGGTGACAATATACAGCTTTGATATACTCCTTTCTCGATTTGGAACCAGTCTATTGTTCCACGTCCAATTCTAACTGTTGCTTCTTGACCTGCATACAGATTTCTCAGAAGGCAGGTCAGGTGGTCTGGTATTCCCATCTCTTTCAGAATTTTCCACAGTTGTGATCCACAAGGTCAAAGGCTTTGGCATAGTCAATAAAGCAGAAATAGCTTTTTTCTGGAACTCTCTTGCTTTTTTGATGATCCAACAGATGTCAGCAATTTGATCTCTGGTTCTTCTGCCTTTTCTAAATCCAGCTTGAACATCTGGAATTTCCTGGTTCATGTACTGTTGAAGCCTGGCTTGGAGAATTTTGAGCATTATTTTGCTAGGGTGTGAGATGAGTGCAATTGTGCAGTAGTTTGAACATTCTTTGGCATTGCCTTTCCTTGGGATTGGAATGAAAACTAGCCTTGAGGTCTAATCAAAAGCTCTTACTTCTTCCTGAATCTAAATCTTGGGCTCTTCAGTCAATTCAGTTCAGTTGCTCAGTCGTGTCTGACTCCTTGTGACCCCATGAATCACAGCACGCCAGGCCTCCCTGTCTATCACCATCTCCCAGACTTCACTCAGACTCACATCCATCAAGTTGGTGATGCCATCCAGCCATCCCATCCTTGGTCGTCCCCTTTTCCTCCTGCCCCTAATCCCTCCCAGCATCAGAGTCTTTTCCAATGAGTCAACTCTTCACATGAGGTGGCCAAAGTACTGGAGTTTCAGCTTTAGCATCATTCCTTCCAAAGAAATCCCAGACTGATCGCCTTCAGAATGGACTGGTTGGATCTCCTTGCAATCCAAGGGACTCTCAAGAGTCTTCTCCAACACCTTGGGCTCTTAGTACACTCTAAAAGGATGCATGGAGTAAAGATGACAAAGGAACGGAGGAAATAAGGTGACTACTCACCCTCCTTTGCAGGCACTTAACACAGGATGCAGCGAGTGAGAGAGAGGTCTGAGTCCACCTGCTCAGCTAACTGCACATAATGTAAAAGAAAGAGGACCACTCCCAGGATGGCATCCTGCCCCTAATTACAGTTGTCCCATGGTATCCACAGGGGATTGGTTGCAGGACACTGCAGATACCAAAGTCCATAGATGCTCAAGTCCTTTATGTCAAAAGGTGTAGTGTTTGCATATAATCTCCTGTATCCTTTAAATCATCTCTAGATTACTTACAATACCTAATACAATGTAAATGCTATGTAAATAATCACTGGCAAGTGGCGAAGTCAAGTTTTGCTTTTTGGAAATTTTTGGAATTTATTTCCAATTTTTTTGACCCACTCTGGTTGAATATGCAAACATGAAACCAATGGATACAGAGGGCCAACTGCATAAGGTTCTATCTCTGATCCCAGATGCTGACCAATCAGATTAGCAGCTCCTCTTCCCTGCCTGATGTTGGGAGGCTAGGAAAAAGCAAGATGGCAGGGAGCAAGAAGTAGAAAACTGTCATCCCTGCTTTTCATTTTAGAAAACTGAGATGCAGAAAGGTTATTGAAGTTTAATGAGGCCTAAACTGTGAATGAACATTCCAACTTTTAAATTTAGCCACAGTGGTCACATTAGGTCAAAAATACCATAAATGCTGCTGAACTTGTGATATTCCTCAACTTTTAAAAAAATTTGTTTTGCATTTCTTCTAGGTTATACAGAGAAGGAAATGGCAACCCACTCCAGTATTCTTGCCTGGAGAATCCCAGGGACGGAGGAGTCTGATGGGCTGCCATCTATGAGGTCGCAGAGTTGGACACAACTGAAGCAACTTAGCAGCGCAGCTGGGTTATACATTAAAATAACTAAAGATACACATTTAAGAAACAGAAAAACGAGAGGGAACTTTGAATCATTTATTGCTGCCTGTTCTCTGCAGAGGTGAGGAGACTGACTTCTCAAGAGTTAACGGCTGGGAAAAGAGGCCAGGTCTCGTATAAGTACTCCAGTCTGGTGCTTTCCCTCTGTGACACTGAGCTTATGTTCCCCTGGAGATTGTTTGAATCTTCGTCTTCCCCAGCTATACGAGAGGCAGGGAGTGTGGTAGGAATGTGTTAGAATCAGAAGTCCCACATTAAGCCCGAGCTCCATTCTGTGTTAGTTCATGTGATCTGGGCAGTCTCTCCTCAGTTTCTTCTTCTGAAAAAAACTGGCATGATAATATTTGCCAACTTCTCAGGATGATTGAAAAGATAAAAGGAGGTACTAACTGTGAAACATCTCCATGGAATACAGGTACTGGGCAAAAGGTAAGGAATCAGTTTGGGGAAATCTATACCGTGTCCAACTGCCAAGCTAGGATAGTCCCGCCCCCAGCTTCTTACATTTTGCTTCCTCTAAAATGTTTGGACTCCTCACTTTGCACATTGCACTCCTACCTCTCCATATGATGTTATTTCCATGGATGGTTCCTCTAGCTGAATTCTGGACTCCGAGTCCTGAGAGGTCAGTGACTCGGTTTTCTATGTGGGATGAGGTTTTCCCCTCCTGAAAGCCAGGAGAATGAGCAGAGTGTGGTGCATACTACTTTGCAGGGGAGAAAGCAAACAGTCCTATTATCGGAGAGGAGTCTTAAAAAGTTTTAGCTGCTTGAGTGAGTGTAGGCATTGAGACTGGCTGGCAACTGTTCCTACTAACAGTGGAGAGTCATTACCCTAGAAAATTGTTTCAATCTGCTGAGACTCCATAGAGACTCTTGTGTGATCCTGGGTATAATTAATAGCAGAACTATTTGGGAAGGGTATTGAAAGGTTGTTGTTGAATCACGCAAAGACGCTGGGATTCTTGGCCCCCGGAGGAGAAAATTCAATCTGGGGCCAGAGACGAGGCTTGATCACTCAGAGCTTTTGTGTAATAAAGTTTTATTAAAGTATAAAGGAGATAGAGAAAGCTTCTGACATAGGCATCAGAAGGGGCAGAAAGAGTACCCCCCTGCTAGTCTTCAGCTGGATGTTATATAGTCACTAGCAGTCTGTTAATGAAAGATAGGAATGTCTTAAAACTCAGAATGGCACCAGGCCCCTCACCCATAAGATGCATTTTGGGATAATCTTGGTACCAAATGGTTCATCCTGGGCCATAAAATGATTAACTTGAATCTTGAAGAGGGGCAGAGCATCATACAAATAGTTTCATTTACATAGATTAGAGGAACAATATCTGAATATAACATACTGGTTTGTCAAGTAGGTTCTGAGCCAAAAAGCAGAAGCGACTTGAAGACAGAGTTTGGGGTAAATGCATAGTACATTAGCATAGCTTAAGACAAACATTTCCATAAGAAGAATGCATTGGTTATCTCTAAATTTGACAATAGTTAACTTGAGGTGAAACCAAGTATCATTATGGCAACACAGTATTTTAAGAGAAGCCTCTTTTTAAATTTGTATAGAGAAGGAAAAAAATAGTTTGTTTCCTCCCGCTGCTTAAGAGAGATAAAAATGTCTGACACTTGCAGGCTATTTCCTCCCTTTGGAGACCCCGGCCTTCCTGCCTGTTACCCTCTCAGTATCAACATCTATGCAGTACCTCCCATGCCCAAGGCAGAGAGTGAGATGTGAGGCTGGAGTCATTCTTGCTTTGCAGAGGAGAAAGGTGGAGAGGTTTGGTGGTTGGTCCAAGGACATGAGCTTGTAAATGGTGGAGTTATGGCTTGAATGAAGGTTTTCGCACTTTCCGCAGTGGAGATACCAGGGAGAATCTTAACCCATTTTGAGTCATCTACCTATGTTTGAAAATGAGAGAAGATATACAGGGAAGTACTATAATTAAAGTAGATTAACAAGTTGCCCAGAGTTTGGAAACTTTGGAAATAAGAAAGTTAAATGTTGATTAAACATGGAAAATAAAGACCCCATGCTTTTCCTACCTCTTGACATTGGGCATGGATACACTTTTAGTAACAGATTTTTTTCAGGTACTGTCAGTAGAAGAAGATTTCAACACCAGGGCCACTGATGAGTGGAGGGTATGGAAGGTCACAGCAAAATACAGGGGACCTAAAACAAGGATCTGAAGGCAGGTCAGTCTGGCAAGAAGAAATTAAGTGAAACTCAGAAAGTTCTCAGATGCATAGCAAGAGATTTTGTTTCACAGCTTCTGTAAACAAACTCCCAAATATGTGGATTTCTAGGGAACAGAGAAATTATCAAATTGCCAAGGTGTTGATAATCAGTTCTTGATATTGTTATAGCACAGTCTAATTTGCATATCTGATGGAAATGTTTTACATACACTCTTTCGTTAGTGATTTTTAAGGAGTGGATTGAACCCACAGAACCCTGACATTGATTAAACATGAGACATGGAACAGGGAAGCAGTCCAGGATGGCTCCTAGGTTTCTGGGAGCTGTGCATGGAGTTCCCCAAAGCACACAGTTAGAGCAGTGCTGAAGGAGCAGGTTTCAGAGACAGGTGGGTGAGTTCCATGTTGGGGACTGTGAGGGGAAGGAGGTTTTTTGTTTTTTGGTTTTTTTTGGCTGTGCCATGCATCATGTGGGATCTTTCCTGACCAGGGGTTGCACCTGTGCCTGTGCATTGGGAGTGCGGAGTCTTAACCACCAGACCACCAGGGAAGTACTAGAAATTGCTGGGGAAGTCTGCAGGACATCCACATGGAGCTGTTCAATACAGAAGACAAACCATGGGTTGGAATCTCTGGAGAGAAATCTGAATGGGTTATGGATTTAGGAGTGATTGATAAGCAGATGGCCCTGGAACCCAAGGCTGAAATCACATTGGCACATCCAGCATCTTGTCTTCAAAAAGGCACTGGAAGCTGTCACTATTTCTCAGTTTTCTTGGCCAGATCATATACATGTGATTTAAACACAATGTCCATTCTCCTTCACTTTACGCGGTTTCGCGTGTTCACCGTATGTCCCTAGGGCTTTCGGGTAAGGTGCATACAAAGAAGCGAGTGGTCCACGTGTGATCTATGCCCAAGGTTGTAACGTGCCGCGCAGTGACTGAGCTCAGCTCTGGCTCCTTCCTGGGCTTTTTTCAGTACCCTATACAGTCTTTGAGGCTACCTCTTCTAACATTCCATAAAGAATACCCTCAATTCACAGACAGCTATGACAGGCTGCAATTCAGAGGAGCACAGGGACAGCCTCTCTACTGGTCTCTGTGGATTTCAGCTCCTGCTGCCCTTACCCCGTCATCCTTGTCCCCACTGTGTTAGCCTCAGCACAGTTTCAGACTATCTCTCTCTGCCCACAGTAGGCCTGTGAGGAAGCTCCACGGCTCCTAAGTCTCTGGATGCCTGGCCTTTCACCAGTTTTAAAAGTGGCCCAACCAGCACCCAAGTGCTCAGAGGCAGAACCAGAGTGTTGTGATAATATGGAGAGAGAGCTGGTATGTTGGGAACAATAGAAGACGTTTTCCTGCTGATCCAGAAAACCACAGTGTGTGGACAAGTGATAAAAAGGTCATTTGGGTTTGGGGCTTTGTTTTTGTTACTGAGTAATGGGATTCCTTTTGCAAAAGGAATTCTTGAGCAGTACACCAATATATAAAATAGTTTAAAAAAAAAAAAAAAAAAGGAACTGCTCTGATAAAAGAAACAGGGGCCCTGGGAGTTGAACCAGCCTCCTGGTGGGAGTGGGGCCACTCCCCACCCCCCATAATACACACCCAGGGCCTTTTAGGCTTCTTGGAACCCTTTGAAAAACAGTAATTTAGTCCTTCCCCCAGGATGATGGAAGATACCGAGGAATAAGAGCTCATGCTTTAGAGTCAATTCCTTTGGTGTGAATCTGGTCAAGCTTCTTATTAGCTAAGTGATTTGGGACAAGTTATTTAAGTGTTCTGAGCTTCAGATTCATCTGTTAAATGCAAATAGTAAATACAGAATTGATTGCTTTGACATTTTTAAAACAGAAAAAAAGACTTAGTAATATAAGGTACTGAGTACTGTGCTCAGCATTTAGTATATTCTCAATAAAAGAAATTATTATTATTGTTGTTTGTGTTATCAGTTTCCAAACATTTAGATTTTTCAAGTCAAGCTGAAATTTTTGATTTTTAAAGATGGGCTAGAAATTTGGATTTTTTTGGTGAGGAGCTCCCCATTTTTAAATGTTGGCAAGTAGTTAATTGAGAAAAACATCAACAACAAAAATAAATTGAGTTAAATAAAATTGGATTCCAGCAATCCACTGGGGACCTCCGGAGTAAACAGTTACTGCATGTTTGCATGGTATGTACCATATATGAGTCAGCATGTATATAGACCCACAGTTGGAGAAGCGTGAATTGTCCTAGAGGAGGAGGGGCAGGACGCTGAGTGGCTTAGAGGGAGAAGAGGCCTAAAGCTGTGCCTAGGTCCATGGGCCAGGGTTGTGGGTTGCTTTAGTTTGTAGAAATTGGACCCTGCCATCCTGTTGTTGGGTAAATTCATGTTTCTGGGGCGAGGGGACGTTTTCTTCTCTGGTAATGCCATGGTAATGCCAGGATTCACAAAGGAAAGGCTGATCCTAGCACTTCCCAGTTTGCATTCAACTCAGGAGCTTCTGCATGGACCTGTCTCTATTTGAAATGTTGATATTTTGTTCATCATGGATTTTCTGCATCAATTTTGATTTTTTAAACTGTTGTATTTAAAATTATGTTTCATGGAAACTTTGTTAAGTAGGAAGACATAATTTTTTTTTGAGACAGGAATAGTGTTTTATTCTTCTTTTTATACATCCACACTACTGAACATACAACTATACTCTCCCCCCCCATCCTATGCATTAGGTCCTTGTTGGTTATCCATTTTAAATATAGCAATGTGTACAAGGACATAATATCATTAGAGAATAGTTGCTAAGGAGGTAGGTTCTATAGCTAGATTACCTGAATTTTATTTTTAAATTTTTATTTAATTATTTAGTTGAAATACAGATATATGCAATGTTAGTTTGGGGTATGCAATGAAGTAATTTGACATTTAAATACATTACAAAATGATCACCAACAGAAATCTACCAACCATCTATCCCCACATAAAGTTATTACAGTATTATTGACCATACTTTTATGCTGTGTATTACATTTCCATGACTTATTCATTTTGTAACTGGGAGTTTGTACCCGTTAATTCCCTCACCTATTTGGCCCACCCTGAACCCTCCACCCTTCTGACAGCCACCCATTTGTTCTTGTTTTTATGAGTCTGTTTTCATTTTGTTTGTCCATTTGTTTTTTACATTCCACATGTAATTGATATCATATGGTAATTGCTTTTCTTTGTCCGATTTGTTTCACTTAGTATAATGTTCTCTAGATTCATCCTTGTGAACAAATGGCAAATCATTCTTTTTTACGGCTGAATAATATTCCACCATATACACATACCACAACTTTTCTATCCGTTCATCTATTGATGGAAACTTGGGTTGTAAATAAAACTTTCCTTTTGTAAATAATGCTGTGATGAACATAGAGGTATATATATTTCCCAATTAGTGTTTTTGTTTTCTTTGGAAAAATACCCAGAATGAAATTGCTGCATCCTATGATAGTTTTTTTTTTTTTTGGGGGGGGGAAACTCGATACCATTTTCTACAGTGACTATATCAATGACCTCATTTCTCCTCATCATTATTGACACTCATTGTTTGTTGTCTTTTTGATAGTAACCATTCCGGTAGCTGTAAAGTGACATTTCATTGTGCTTTTGATGAGTATTTCTCTGATGATGAATAACACTGAACATCTTTTCATGTGTCTGTTGGCCATTTGTATGTCATCTTTGGAAAAATGTCTATTCAGGTCCTCTGCCCTTTCTAAAATAAGATTCTGCTTTTTATATTAAGTTTCGTGAGTTTGTTATATATTTTGGATCTTAATCCCTTGCTGCTGCTGCTGCTAAGTCGCTTCAGTCGTGTCCAACTCTGTGCAACCCCATAGACGGCAGCCCACCAGGTCCCCCACCCCTGGGATTCTCTAGGCAAGAACACTGGAGTGGGTTGCCGTTTCCTTCTCCAATGCATGAAAGTGAAAAGTGAAAGTGAAGTCACTCAGTTGTGTCCGACTCTTTGCGACCCCATGGACTGCAGCCTACCAGGCTCCACCATCCATGGGATTTTCCAGGCAAGAGTACTGAAGTGGGGTGCCATTGCCTTCTCCGTCTTAATCCCTTACTGGATGTCATTTGGAAATATTTTCTCCCCTTCAATAGGCTGCCTTTTGTTTGTTGATGGTTTCCTTTGCAGTGTGAAAGCTTTTTAGTTTGATGTGGTCCCATTTGTTTTCTTTTGTTTTGTTTGCCTAAAGAGACAGACCACCCCACCCCCCCAAATATTGCTACGACCAGTGTCAAAGAGGATGCTGCTTATGTTTCCTTCTAGAATTTTTATGGTTCCAGGTCTTAAATTCAAGTCTTTAATCTATTTTGAGTTTATTTTCTTACATGGTATGAGAAAGTGGTTCAGTTCCATTCTTTTGCATGAGCTTTCCAGTTTTCCTGGTATCATGTATTGAGAAGGCTGTCTTCAACTTTGTATATATTTGCCTCCTTTGTCATATATTAATTGACCATATTAGCATGCATTTATTTCTTGAACATCAATTCTGTTTCATTGATATATGTTTCTTTTTGGTGCCAATACCATACTATAGACTTGTAGTATGAAATCATGAGCAAATAACCTCCAGCTTTGTTCTTCTTTCTCAACATTGTTTTGGCTGTTTTGATCTTTAGAGTTTCCGTACAAATTTTAGGTTTATTAGTTTTAGTTCTGTGAAAAATGCCATTGGTAGTTTGATAGGGACTGCATTAAATCTGTAGATTGCCTTGGTGGTATGCAATATTAATTATTTCAATCTGTGAGCAAGGTATGTCTTTCCATCTGTCTCTGTCATCTTCAGTTTCTTTCATAAGTGGAATTGTTTTCTTAATTTCTCTTTCTGATAGTTCATTATTAATGTATAGAAATGCCATGGATTCTGTATATTAATTTTGTATCCTGCAGCTTTACTGGATTGATTAGTTCTGATAGTTTTTTGGTGGAGTTTTTATGTTTTTCTATATAAAGTATAATGTCATCTGCAAACAGTAACAGTTTTACTTAAATTAGATTCCTTTTGTTTATTTTTTCTCTGATTTTTGTGGCTGGAACTTCTGATACTAGTTTGAATAAAAGTGGTTAGAGTGGGTATCCTTATCTTTTCCCTGATCTTAAAGGAAATGTTTCCATTTTTCACCATTGAGTATGATAATGGCATGGATTTGTCATATAGGATCTTTACTGAGGTATGTTCCCTCTAAACACACTTTGTTAAGAGTTTTTATCAAACCCTTTTTCTAGATCTATTGAGGTGATCATATAACTTTTATCTTTCATTTTGTTAATGTGGTTCAGTTCAGTTCAGTTCATTTCAGTCGCTCAGTCATGTCCGACTCTTTGCAACGCCATGAACCACAGCACGCCAGGCCTCCCTGTCCATCACCAACTCCCGGAGTCCACCCAAACCCATGTCCATTGAGTCGGTGAGGCCATCCAACCATCTCATCCTCTGTCATCCCCTTCTCTTCCTGCCCTCAATCTTTCGCAGCATCAGGGTCTTTTGCAATGAGTCAACTCTTTGCATCAGGTGGCCAAAGTGTTAATGTGGTATATCATATTAATTGATTTGTAGACGTTGAGCCATCCTTGAGTCCCTGGGATAAATCTCACTTGATTATGGTATATGATTCTTTTAAATGATTTCTGTTTGTGAATATTTTGTAGAGAAATTTTGCTTTCATATTCATCAGTGATATTGGCCTGTAATTTTCTTTTTTGTGGTGTCTTAGTCTGATTTTCGATTCAGGGTGATGCTGGCCTTGCAGAATCAGTTTGGAAGCATTTCTTGCTCTTCAGTTTTTTTGGAATATTTTGAGAAGGATAAGTGTTCACTATTCTTTAAATATTTGGTAGAATTCACTTGTGAAGCCATCTGATGTTGGACTTTTCTTTGTTACTGGTCTATCTCATTACTGGTAATTGGTCTGGTTTGATGTTTTATTTCTGATTCAGTCTTGGAGGATTATATATTTTTAGGAATTTATCCATTTCTTCTAGGTTGTCCAATTTGTTGGCATGTAATTGTTCAGAGTAATAGTAGTTTCTTATGATCCTCTGTGTTTGTGTGATATTAGTTGTAACTTTTTCTTTCTCACTGATTTTATTGATTGGGCTCTCTTTCTCTTTTTGGTAAGTCTGGCTAAGGTTTGTTGATTTTGTGTATCATTTCAAAGAACTAGCTCTTAGTTTCACTGATATTTTTAAGTTATTTTTTTGGTCTCTATTTCATTTTTTTCTGCTTTTATCTTTATTATTTCTTTCCTTCTAATAACGTAGGTTTCTTTTTTCTTGTTCCTTTTGATGTAAGGTTAGGTTGTTTATTTGAGGTTTTTTTGTTTGCTTCATGAGGTAGGCCTGTATCATTATAAATTTCCCTCTTATAACTGTTTTTGCTGTGTCCCACAGATTTTGTAATATATTTCCCATGGTCTCAAGGTATTTTTTGATTTGCTCTGATTTCTTCAATGAGCCATTGGCTTTTTAGTAGTATATACTTTAGACTACATGTGTTCATGTTTGTTTGTTTTTTTTAACTGGTAGTTAAAAACTAGTCTCATACCACTGGTCAGAAAAGATTATGTGATTTCAGCCTTCTTAAATGTATAGGAACTTGTTCTGTGGCCTAGCATGTGATCTATTCTTGAGAGTGTTCCACATGCACTTGATAAGAATGTGTATTCTGCTACTTTTGGATGAAATGTTCCATATATATTAAATTCATCCGGTCTGTGGTGTCCCCAGGCCAGTGTCCCCTGTTCATTTTCCGCCTGGATGACCTGTCCGTCGACGTAAGTAGAATGTTAAAGTCCTCTACTATTGTTGTTTTACCATTACTTTCTCCCTTTATATCTGTTAATATTTGTTCTGTGTATTTGGGTATTCTTATGTTGGGTGCACATATGTTTATAAGTGTTATATCTTCTGTTGGATTGATCCCTTTATCATTATACAATCCATTTTTGGGGCTCTTTTTAGGGCCGTTGTTTAAAAATCCGTTTGATCTGATGTAAGTATTGCTACCCCAGCTTTCTTTTCATTTCCTTTTTATGGAATATCTTTTTCCATCCCCACACTTTAATCTGTGTGTGCCTTTAAAACTGAAGTGAGTCTTTCATAAGCAGCATATATATGGATCTTGGTTTTTTGCTATTTTTTTTAACCATTCAGCTACTCTGTGTCTTTTAATTGGAACATTTAGTCCATTTACATTTAAAGTAGTTATTTATAGGTATGTACTTCTAGCCATTTTGTTTTCTGATTTTTTTTTTTTTTTGGTAGTTCTTTGTTTCTTCTCTTGCTCTCTTCCCTTGTGGTTTGATGACTAGTATTATGCTTTGATTCCTTTCACTTTCCTTTTTGTGTATCTATTTTAGGTTTTTGGTTTATGGTTACCAAGAGGTAGGAGTGTGTGGGGGGTGGGTTCGAGGGTGTATTTTTTTAAGTTGACAGTCTCTTAAACTTGAATGCATTATAACAGCCATATATTTTAACTTTTAACCCCCCCACCACATTTTGTTTTTTACATAATATTTTATAAGTTTCAATTTTTGTATCTTTGTTAACTTACTGTAGATACAGATGATTTTACTACTTATTTTCTTTAACCTTCCTAATAGTTTTATAAGGGCTTGATCCACTACCTTTACTATTGTTTTCTTTTACCTGTAAGATACTAACCTTTGTAATTGTCTTATTTCTAAGACAATTGTGGCCTTCTCTTTTCTACTTAGTGAACTCCTTGTAACATTTCTCATAAGACTGGTTTAATGGTGATGAACTCTTTAAGCTTTTGCTTGGCTGTAAATCTCTATTGTTTCTTCTATTCTGCATAGACTCTGTCTTTATTTGAAATATTGATATTTTGTTCATCATGGATTTTTCAAATTAATTTTTATTTTTTAAAGTATTGCATTAAAATATTACTTGTCTCAATTTCTGAGTTTTTGTGCCCCCTTAACTTTGTATCCAAGGAAAACCTCATTTGCCTCATTCTAGTCCCTGCCCTCTCTTTTCACTTTCATGCATTGGAGAAGGAAATGGCAACCCACTCCAGTGTTCTTGCCTGGAGAATCCCAGGGACAGGGGAGCCTGGTGGGCTGCCGTCTATGGGGTCGCACAGAGTCAGACACGACTGAAGTGACTTAGCAGCAGCAGCAGCAGCAGCATTCCCTGCCCTAAATCCTAGCGCCAAGTCATGGTTTAGTGGATTGTCTATGTAACAGGCTGTCTGCTGGAGGCTAGAACTCAGACTTTATAGCTGCCCAAAGGAACATAATCACCCCACGGAGCAGGTGGATGCTGGAGAATGCAGACCAATTTTGAGTGTAGCCAAAGTAAACAGTCTTTAAGAGACAGATCTACTGGAGGAGAGGAGGCAAAGAGCAAGACATTTCAAAAGCAAACAGGAACTGTTTCAGAATATTTATTCTTTTGGATTCTTGGCACTTCTTATTTCTCCAATTCTTTAGGAAGGAAATGCACAGACCAGCTTCCAGGGGATCAACTGTGACTGTCATCCCCCCAAGCTTACAGCATTTCCTCGCTTTGTTCCATTATAAAAGGAACAGAGATTTGATTCAGAGGAGCTCAGCTGTTAATGGAGAAAACTATTTTCCCTGAAGCATCTCTCATCCAAGGCTTCCATGAAATCCCAACTCTGGGTCCGGAACTGCCTGTGGGGCCTGGCCTTGGAGCTTCCAGGCAGGACATGATCTCAGGTAGTGGGGTCTGCCTGGGAAGCTGCAGGCCTGCTAGCTGTATTTCAATCATTGTGGCTTGACCTCCATTCTTGTGGAATAGACAGAGCCACTATGGGCACTGGCCCCACTATGGGACAAATTGGCTGCTGGGCAGACACGTGCAATGTGCCCACTGTACTCCAAGTCTTCAGATAGATGTATCTCATCCAACCTAGAAATCCTGCCTGCCTCTGAACTGAAGGGCAAGGTCTGGAAATTTGGCTGAATCGTAGGAGTTCTAGATGAGCTCAAATGTTTCAGATGCAGAAAAAAAGAGACCAGTAGATTGAACTTCTCCATACCTTCCACTCAACTTAAAAAATGAAGTATTGCTGATACAACGAAGCTCCTTTAAATAATTTAAGTGTCTACCCTTGAGAGAATGGATATATAAGTGAAGGCATGTTTTAGAATATACTTCATCAGGTAAACACATGAATCAGAGCTATGTGTGTCATCACAGATAAATCTTAAATATTATTGAGCTTAATTCTTTCCTTGAGTGTTTCCTAAGAAGCTTGAACTGACTTCCCTATGAGAGCTCTCAGGTCAGGACAGGACTGAGAGTGCCTACTTTCTTTTCTTTCTTTCCTTCCTACTTTCTTTCCTCTCTCTCTCTTTTTCCTTCCTATTCTCTTCTCTTACCTCTTCCAATCTTGCTTTATATTCTTCCTGCCTCTCCTGTTTCTCTCCTTCTTACTCATTCCTCTCACAGGAGAATTTTGGGGTGTGGGTGCAAGTATGCAGGGAACTGTGTGTGTGGGGGGGTGTGTGTGTGTATGGTGAAAAGGGTTAATACCTAGTGTGTACCAGGCCATACTGGGTGTTGTCCACACATTGCTTCACAGAGTCAATCCATTATTGTCCCCATTTTAAGAATGAGAAAACTGAGTCTCAGAGAAGTTGCAAAAGGGGCCAAAGTTCTACAGACTATAAACAACTGAGAAGAGAGTTGAATTCAGGTCAGCATCTGAGATCTGGGCTCTGCCCACTTCCCAGCACACAGCCTGCCCCATCCCTCCACCCCTTTCCTCTCTCCTGCCTTTTCTCTCCTTCCTTCTCCAAGTATATCTCCTTCTACAATGATTTCCAGTTATTATTATTATACTTCCTGTTATACATTTCAAGGGCCCCTTAAGCTACAGTTTATCAAATGCTCTTGCAAACAAGAACTTATTTGGTCTTAACAACCCCTGTGAGATAGGTGAGGCCCCACTTTGCAAATGAGAACCTGAGGGGCTGGGAATATGTGAAGGCCACATAGCCACAGGCTGCTTTTCTGTCTCTGACTCCTGATGTTTGGTCATCATGAACTTTTGATGTTAATTTTGATTTCATAAGAATATTGCTTTAAAATGTTACTTACTTATCTGATGGGTGGGTTTATTTGATATCCTTAAATTTTACACTAGAAGGGATGCCTCACCATCCTCACTCTAGTCCCAGTCCTGCCTATCTTTATCTAGCACAGTAGCCTCCCTTATCCATGGGTTTGTTTTCCATTGCTTTAGTTACCGACAGTCAACATCAGTCTGAACATGTTAAATGGAAAACCCCAGAAATAGACAATTCATAAGCTTTAAATTGCACATCACTGGGGGCCACGTGATGAAACATTGCATCTTCCAGCTCTGTCCTGCCCGGTGTGTGGATCGTCCCTTTGTCCGGTGCATCTCACCTGTTAGTTACTTAGAAGGTGTCTTGGTTATTAGGTCAACGGTCATAGTATCACAGTGCTTGTGTTCAAGTAACTTTTATTTTCTTTAATAAGGACCCCAATGCACAAGAGTAGTGATGCTGGCAATTGGGATATTCGCTTACTCTGCTTAATATTTCATAAGTAAAACTTTCTCACAAGTATTTATGTATAGGAAAAGCATATTATCTTATATATGTATCTAGGGCCTTCCAAATAGCACAGTGGTAAAGAATCCACCTGACAATGCCTGAGACACAAGAGATGTGGGTTCAACCCCTGGGCTGGGAATATCCCCTGGAGTAGGAAATGGAAACCCATGCCAGTATTCTTGCCTGGAAAATTCCATGGACAGAGGAGCCTGGTGGGCTACAATCCATGGGGTTGCAAAAGAATCAGACACCACTGAGCTCACACACACACACACACACACAAACACACACACACTCCTTTTCTTTAAAGTTGCTCAGTTGTGTCCTATTCTTTGCAACCCCATGGACTATACAGTCCATGGAAATCTCCAGGCCAGAATACTGGAGTGGGTAGCTGTTCGCTTCTCCAGGGGATCTTCCCTAACCAGGGATCAAACCCAGGTCTCCCACACTGCAGGTGGATTCTTTATCAGCTGAGCCACAAGGGAAGCCCAAGAATACTGGAGTGGGTAGCCTATCCCTTCTCCAGCAGATCATCCCGACCCAGAAACTGAACTGAGTTCTCCTGCATTGCAGGCCGATTCTTTACCAACTGAGCTTTCAGGGAAGCCCCTCACACACATACTTTTATAGTATTATCCATGTTTTCAGTCATCCCTTGAGGGAGCTTGGAATGTATCCCCTGCAGATAAGGGGGAATGACTGTACTAGAATGAATGACTGTACTAGAATGACAGTGCTTGCTTCTGGTGAGGGAAGCATGTGAGCATTAGTTTCACAGCAGTGCCGCCTGGCAGCCTTTTCTGACACTCCATTAGTTTGGTCCAGAGAGACTCACTCCCCCAGGTCCCCTCTGGGAACCTCATCTGGTGAGAATAATTCTTAAGGAGCAAGTGAGTCCCTGGGTCCGTGCAAGAAAAGTGATGCCTTAGAAAGAGGAGATGCTTTTTTCCACAGGGCCCCTGCTGTTCGCCGGTGCTCAGTGCTTTTTGAGCTAGTTAGCACAATGAAGTCTTTTTCTGAGAGGGAACTATTTGGGAATAAACTTCCATGGATACCTCCTCACACACCCCTCCAACCCCCTCCCTTGGCTGTTAGCCTTTAGGAAAATAGAAGGAACAGCTTGATGGGGGTTTTCCTAGAAAAGCGCTTTGATGGGCCCATTATAGAAAAGAAGCTGTTTTTGTTTTCTTTGATTAATCGCAGTGTCTTTTTTCCCAAAGCAAATGTGGCCTTGGATCTTCCAGTGAATGCAGCCACAAAGGAAAGGCCATGGTTGCCTGGAGCTTGACAAGGACCCTGAGACTTTGCTGGGGTGGGGCCAGCTGTGGCTCTGTCCTCAAGGACTCGGCTCTTCATTTCTTACCATTGAAGTGGCTCAGGTTACCCATTTCCTTTGTGTTTTTCTGCCAGTGTGAATAAGAGAAACATTAGCCTTTAAAGATTTTTTACAGTTCCTTGAAAGCTGGCTGAATGAAGTCAGCCAGAGAATTATATAACAGCAAGCCTCATTTAAAGCCACAGTGCCTTTCTATAGGACTATGGGGTTTCATTGACCAGTTTTTGCTATAAATTATAAAGAAAAAGATACAAATTTTATGAAAAAAAGATAGAGGGACCCTCCCATTCTTACTTTCTGTTTTTTCACTGAAGGGATACAATTTCTAGGGTGTTAATTTTTTTTAAAAAAGATACAAAACCTCTTTCAAGGAAGATAAGAAAAAAAATCATGTTCATTAACCTCAGGCAGTCATAGCATGCTTAATCTTGTTTGAATTAAGAAGAAAAAAATAATGAAGAGAAAATCTTTCTAAAGCGTTCGTTTGTTTTAATTTAAGAGTTCTTGTGAAATTTTACAAATATTCAGCTTTTTTCCCTTTCAAATGGAACCAGACCCTTTGAGGTGGGGAAGGATTCAAGCGTCAGACACTCTACTGCTACAGTGTTTTCTGTGGTGCTTGAATACCTCTTAAAGTACCCACCATGCATTCATTCAACTGTTATTTCCATACACCCTTGGTTTGCCCTTTTCTATCTTTCCATTTTAGAGATAAGAAAACTGAGGCTCAAGGTTTCTGTGCCATGCCTGGCAGCACACAGCTCAAGTGGAGACCACATTCTGCGCGTCTGTCTTTCTCTGACATCCCCCTCAGAAGGCCCCCAGTAGTACTCTCAGTACTCTCCAGTATTCTGGCCTGGAGATTTCCATGGACTGTATAGTCCATGGGGTTGCAAAGAATAGGACACAACTGAGCAACTTTAAAGAAAAGGAGTGTGTGTATGTGTGTGTGTGTGAGCTCAGTGGTGTCCGACTCTTCTGCGACCCCATGGATTGCAGCCCACCAGGCTCCTCTGTACCAGTAGTACTCAACCAAGATCAGCTTTGCCTTTCAAGGGACATTTGACAACATCTGCAGGTATTTTTTGATTGTCACAACTGGTGGAGGAGGGCGCGGTGTAGGTGCTGCTGCCCTCAGTGGTCAGGTTAAGGATGCTGCTAAACCTCTGGCAGGGCACAAATGGCCCCCACAAAGAAGTACCTGATGCCACATGCAATAGTGCAGAGAAGCCATGGTCCACATCTGAAGGAAACTCCAACCTCTGGGAGCTGCCAGAGCTCCTCTGCCCAGCGGCAGGCTTGGCCTCTGTCCTGCGGCTGCCTTAAGAGCCGCTGTCCAGAATGCCCTTTGGCAGTGGCCAGGCGTCCCCTGCGGGGCTTCCTGCAGGACATGCAGCGCATCGGCTGGAGCTGCTGTGTGTTATAATTTATAGTCACAGGGCGCCTGTCTTCATTTAGCAGCAAGCCCGCTGGCAGCCGCCCTGCCGGGGAGGAAGCAAGTTCCACAGAGGCCCACAGCCCCCGCCAGCTAACAGCCCGAGGTATTTGGGGACTGCTGCTGCTTGGAGGCACCTGGGAATAGGCGGGGGTGGAGATGGCGCTGAGCACGTGGTCTCCCTGACCAACCCATCCGTCAGCGGCGGCCCTGCCAGAAGATGGCCTATTGAACATTTCCAGGAATAGCACTGCCAAGCCTGTCAACTGCTTTCTTGGAAATACACTCAATAAGGATGGCGGGCCTCCAGCAGGGAGAGCGGAAAGCCTGGCCTGGACTGCAGGGCTCAGAAATGTTAGTGCAAGGCTGCAGGCCCTATCAGTGCCTTGGGGAAGGAAGCAGTGCTCCCTGGGCTTGGGAGCCTACCAGCTCCTGGGGTCATTGAGAAATGTTTTCAGCCTGGAAGGGAGAGGACCACACCTTTCCAAAGGCCAGGCCCTGCTGACTTCTGCAATCTCATGACCTTTAGACGCTTGCTATGTTCCAGCCACCAGCAGACTGGAAGGCTCTCCAGCTTGGAGGCCAGGTATTAACTAGGTATTTCCTGTCAGCAGTGACTGACCTCAGTGTCATCTGAGGAGCCTTGACCATCACTCCTTTTCATGTAAGCTTCGCTCCCAAGTAGAGCCAAGGGAGCACAAGGAATGCAGAGTATTCCCGCCACCCCCGCCCCCAGCCCCTGCACGGTCCTTTCTCAGTCACTGTGAAGACAGAGCAAGTTAGAGGCAAAGATGTGACAACCGAAGGAAAAGTATTGTAATCCACCCTTCCCCCACACTCCTGCAGAAGTAACCTTTCTCCTCACAGAGGCCTGACATTCCTGTTGAAATTTGACCACTTGGGACCCTTTGTCGTCTGAGCTACAGCCTTCTCCAGCCTCTGGGGTGCCCAGGCTTGGAGATGCCCTAAGGAAACCAGCTGCCCTCAAAGAAAAACCCTTTGAGGATGTAGGCAGTATGAAAAAGCAAGAGATGAAAAACTACTGTCTGCAGGGTTCAGGAAGTATTGGTCCCTCACCCTTTAAACGTAATAATAGAGTTACAAAGTTTACTGCAGAGCTGATATGGGACATTTTTCCATTTCTAAAAGCCACCAACTTGCAGGATAAACATTATTCGAGGCCCACACTGAGCTACAGTTAGTTGGCGGTAGGGCTGCCAGTCCCTGGAGGAGGAAATAGTCACCCACTCCAGTATTCTTGCCTGGAGAATCCCATGGACAGAGGGCCCCACCAGTCCGTGGGGTCACAAAGAGTCAGACGGGACTGAGGTGACTTAGCATGCACCCAGGGCTGCCAATATATTCTCAGACACCCAAGTAAATTTAAATTTCAGAAAACAACAGATACTTTTTTCAGTATAAGTTTATCTGAAAGTAAATTTATCTGGGCATTGTGTGTTTTTATTTGTTAAATATTGTCACTTCTCTTTGGAGGATAGTGATCTAGTTGTTAATAACAGGGAACATCAACACAGATTCAGCACATATAAAAAATCATAGAAGAGGAAGAAGGCAGGAAAGGAGAAGGGTAGCAATGAAGGAAAGAGGAAGATTGAGAAGAAAGGAAGACAGATGTAATGAAGGAGAAAAGAAAAATCTAAGTGAAAGAGAAATGGGAAGTACTGAGAAATGGGATGAAAACGTCTCTGAAGGACCTAAAATGCTTTAAATTGATGATATTCACAGGCTGCCATTTCCCTGGGAAATGCCGTTTCCTTAGCTAGCCACTGTTTCTGGATCTTCTACAAGTCTTTGTTCTGTCTGGTAAAACCCACAGTGACCACTTGGGAGAAATGAGTCCTCAAGCTCCAGTGGCAGTATGTAGGCCAATATTCCCCTGGAGGTATGCTGAAACCAAACCTAAGCCTCTGTCCAACCCTAAGACCTGCCTGCCACCCACCCACACCCACATTGCTGTCATCAGAGGACTGTGGATTTTCAGAGAATTGTAATCTGAATAATACAGTGGGGCTAGTTGTCACAACTCTGGAAATTTTTGTTTCCAATGATGTTTCAGAAAATCGGCTTCTTTTGCCTTGGGGTGAAAGTGGTGAGGAGCAGGGTGTGCATGCCAGCAGCGATTTCCTGAATTATTAATCCCCTTATCCTCTGACCTGCAGAGGGGCACCAGGCTGGCCTAACCTAAAGAGAAGAAGCCTTGATTGGCTTGTAGGGGGATGAGAGAGGCAGGCCTCACAGGGAGACGGTGTCATGGTGTCATGGTGATGGTGGTGGGAAGGAGGGGACCCTGCCTAGGAGCCTTCCATCACATGTGTGCCCTGGAGAGTGGAAATGGGGGTGCATTTGATTACCTGGGCTGCGCTGTTACATGTGTAACATCAGAGCGACGGAACAGGTATCCCGATAAACTCCAGTGGGGAGCAGAAGAGCCTGGCCAGTGGCCCACTATGTTGTGATTCTATTCCAAGCAACTTCTCAGACTGTGTCCATTTTTGACATTGTCATTGCAACAGTAGCTCACACTCACCAAGCACTGCCCGGCAAAAAGTTAAGCTCTTGTTTCAAAGTCAATTGATTGGTGAGTGTTGGGGCTGAGATTTGCCTGCAGTCTGCCCAATTCACAGCTCAGAATTCACCTTTGTCCCTCCAGACAGACTGCAGAGGTCAGATCCCAGCTCCATAACTTACTAGCTGTGTGACCTTGGGAAAGTTACTTAATCTCTCTGTACATCTGCTTCATATCTGTAAAATGGGGATAACAATAGTATCTAGCCCAAGCAGTTGCTATGAAGATTTAAGGAGTTTGTATCAAGCACTGAGAACCCAGTGTTTCACTTCTCATTTTATCCAATCCTCCAACACTTCTTAAAGCAGCTAATATTATTATCCTTATTTACATGAGAGGAAGCTGAGGTCCAGAGGGGCTAATGAGCTTGGTCAAGGTCAGTAAGTAAGAGAGCTGAGATTCAAACCTGAACAGACTGATCCATTTCTTGCTGTTCAGTCGCTCAGTCGTGTCCGACTCTCTGTGCCCCTATGGACTGCAGCACGCTAGACTTTCCTGTCCTTCACCGTCTCCCGGAATTTGCTCAGACTTATGTCCATTGAGTTGGTGATGCCATCCAACCATCTCATCCTCTGTTGTCCCCTTCTCCCTCCTGCCTTCAATCTTTCCCAGCATCAGGGTCTTTTTCAGTGACTCAGCTCTTCACATCAGGTGGCCGAAGTATTGGAGTTTCAGCTTCAGCATCCGTCCTTCCAATGAATATTCAAGACTCATTTCCTTTAGGATGGACTGGTTTGATCTCCTTGCTGTCCGAGGGACTTTCAAGAGTCTTCTTTATCACCACAGTTCGAAGCATCAATACTGTTCAGCTCTCACATCCGTACATGACTACTGGAAAACCATAGCTTTGACTATACAGACCTTTGTCGGCAAAGTAGTGTCTCTGCTTTTTTAATACGCTGTCTAGGTTGGTCATTGCTTTTCTTCCAAGGAGAAAGCGTTTTTTAGTTTCATGGCTGCAGTCACCGTCTGCAGTGATTTTGGAGCCCAAGAAAATTAAGTTTGTCACTGTCCATACTTATAGATTCTGCCTCCTGCCTGAATGCTCTTCTGTGTCCATTTCTTAGTTTCTGCCTTTTATAACCAGGGTGTTGTCTGGTGGCATTTTTATATACTTACACTTGTGAACAAGGTACAGTATCTTCCTTAAAGCTACCCGATACATGTTCTTCATAGTACAGTTGCTCAGAAGCTTCACTTCTCTGAATCTGCTGACTCCACCTGTGGATAATGATGCTAGTATTCAGGCTAGGCTAGGCTATAGTGTAGTAACAAATTTCAATGCTATATCACAACAAAGGTTTATTTCAGAACACCTAAGGAACTTTCTGCTGTACATTGACCTTGTCACTGCACAAGCTGGCATGGTCACAGCCAAATGAGATAGAAGAAGTGGAGGAGACATTCCCATTAACACCCGTGGTCTGGCATTCACACCTGCCTCTCCTACTCACAGTGCTTTAGCCAGAATAGTCACGTGGCCCCAGATGCTCTGGTCAAGGAGGTGAAGTGAGCGTGTGGATTTTCCCCTTCCCAGAGCTCTACTGGCCTCTACCTCCATGAATAAACCCAGCTTATGGTCTCAAGTTAAGAACAGTTGCTCAGTTCAGTCGCTCAGTTGTGTTCAACTCTTTACAACCCCATGAACCGCAGCACGGCCAGCCTCCCTGTCCATCACCAACTCCCGGAGTTCACCCAAACTCATGTCCATCGAGTCGGTGATGCCATCCAGCCATCTCATCCTCCATTGTCCCCTTCTCCTCCTGCCGCCAATCCCTCCCAGCATCAGAGTCTTTTCCAATGAGTCAACTCTTCGCATGAGGTGGCCAAAGTACTGGAGTTTCAGCTTCAGCATCAGTCCTTCCAGTGAACACTCAGGACTGATCTCCTTTAGAATGGACTGGTTGGATCTCCTTGCAGTCCAAGGGACTCTCAAGAGTCTTCTCCAACACCACAGTTCAAAAGCATCAATTCTTCGGCACTCAGCTTTCTTCACAGTCCAACTCTCACATCCATACATGACCACTGGAAAAACCATAGCCTTGACTAGACAGACCTTTGTTGGCAAAGTAATGTCTCTGCTTTTTAATACGCTATCTAGGTTAGTTAAAACTTTCCTTCTGAGGAGTAAGCATCTTTTAATTTCATGGCTGCAATCACCATCTGCAGTGATTTTGTTGCTAGCTTCTTTATTAACCAGATTATGCGAATCCCTTTCTATTAATTATAGTCATGCATTTATTTGAATTGAAACCTCCTTGTTTGTTCATTCAATAAATATTTATCAAGTGTTCGCTCTCTACTAGGTAGTTTTAGGTCCCTGAGATATGTCAGTAAATGAAACAAAAGAAAACCACTACTTTCTTAGAACTAGCTTTCCAGTGGGGAATGGAGGAGGATAGATACTTAACCTGAAAAATAAGAAAGTGATGACATGCTAGGCATTGGAATGTGCCATGGAGAAGGATAAAACAGGGAAGAGGGGATCAAGGTGTGAATGTGTATGTATCTGAGCATTGAGGGGACAGTTTTAAACAGGATGTCTGGGAAGGCATTCCTGAGAGGGTAACATCTGAGCAGACATCCAAAGAATGCAAGAGGGCTCTAGGGTAAAAGGATTCTCAGAAGAGGAAGTAACTGGTGCAAAGGTCCTGGGGCAGGAGACTGGCTGGTGGATCAAAGGGCTGCTTCCGGCTAAGACAGAAAGCAGTAGGAAAGATCAGGAAGGCATGGGGGTGGGATGCGTTGACCCTTGAGGACCTTGTTACCTATAAGGACTTGTGATTTTATTCCTGATTAAAAATTTCCATTTTCTCCTCCTTATTCTAAGAACCTGGTCCTTCCTCCACACACCCCCCCCCACCTCCCAGTGCACACACACTGTTCTTCTCTCAGCCCCCTTGCAGCAGTGCCTCTCAAACTTGAGGGACATCAGGTCCAGCTAGGGGGTGTAACGTCAGATTGCTGGGGCCCACTCCCACCCCAGGTCTCTGTGGTGGGGCCTGAGAACCTGCCGCTCTGATAGGATCCCAGGTGATGCCAGTGCTGCTGGTACAGCACCCACACTTTGAAACCACGGCTTAGTACAACAGGCCCTCTCTTGCTTTTCCACTCATTTCCTCAGGAAAGCTTGCCTGGGTTCCTGGACAGCACCGTCTGCATCATTTGTGAGGTCCAAGGCAAAATGAAAACACAGAGCCCCTTGTTCGAAAAGCAGGACAGAAAGGATGATTGAAGGTAAGTGTAAAGCTTTTCCTTTTAAAATATTTTATTATTTATAAGATTTTATGAGTTTTCCTTGTTAATTGTTGGTTTATCTGAAATTTTGTATGAAGGTGGTGTTCTATCAAATGGAACCGTCTTTACATTTAATTCCTATTTCTAAACCCATAGATATTTGGTTTGCAACACTGCAACCATTTTCAAAACCAGAAATTCTTAATTCTTTGAAGAGTTTTAATAAGTCCCTGATATGGTTTATTGCAGCATCAATGTGTATACCCTTATTCTGCAATAATTTACTGACAAGCTGTACTACCTGAGTGCGTGAGTGTCCTGGTGCTCAGATTAGAGAGTTAGTATTTGTGCAGATGCTGCAGGGACAGGCTCCGGGGAGAAATGAGTAAGCCTGCCACCCACCATGGGTCCCTGTGGCACCTCCGGAACCCTTCCCCTCTCCCACAGTCGCCTCTGCTGGCCCCACCGCTCCATCTGCTACTGCCGCAGCAGCCTGGGCCCAGGTCCCAGGCAGGGCTGCCTGCACTGCTCCAGGTTCTCTGGACAGCCCCAGGTGTGCGCATGCTCGCCAGAAGGCCCGGCCAGCCGCTTGGTGCTGCCCACTGCCATATACTTGTGCACTCCAGGCCTCACGTGTGTGCCTGAGCACCTGGAACAGTGCCTGAGCACCTGGAACAGCGGCTCTGCTCACACACAGGCTCCATTGTCCTTTCTGACCTCACAGGTTCAAATATAACATCATTAAAAATTTCAAGACACTAACAACAGAGCATTAAACCAAGCACGCTGTCCCGTCTGAGTACACCTTGTTTGCACACCCACAAAGCTGATCTTGCTCCTGGACTAAGTGACTTACCCTAGTTTTGCCCTTGGAGCATCTTATATTATTCTCTAGCAGTGTTGCAATTCTCTAGCATCTTATATTATTCTCAAACATTCTAAATGATTTAATGTCTGTTTTCTCCCCTGGGCTTCCCAGGTGGTGCTAGTGCTAAAGAACCCGCCTGCCAATGCAGGAGATGTAAAGACATGCTTTCGATCCCTGGGTCAGGAAGATCCCCTGGAAAAGAAAATGGCAACCCACTCCAGCATTCTTGCCTGGAGAATCCCATGGATAGTGAAGCCTGGAGGGCCACGGTCCATAGGGTCAAAAAGAGTTGGACACGACTGAAGTGATTTTAGCACTCACTTAGCTTTTCCCAATAGCAAATTATGACCCATTGGTCAAATCCTGCCAGCTGCCTGTTTTTGTAATGAAGTTTTATTGGAGCATATCATCACTCATTTATTTTGGTATTGCCTATGGCTGCCTTCATATTATAAGGCAGAGATGAGTAATGCAACAAGGAATATTTGGCCCAGGCAGCCTAAAGCATTTGCTGTCAGTCTTTTATAGAATTTTGCACTAGACTCTAAAATCCCTGAAGGTAAGAATGAGGTCTGTCCGGAACAATGCCAGGCATATAGAAAATGCTCAGTCAACACTACTTGTTGAAAAAAATTATTAAAAAATGAATACAAAGAGAGCCTAGTATTTTTTAAAGTAATTTATCTTAAAGAAAACCATGTAACTTTTGTTTGATTTTTTCATTAAAAAAAACTATGTGTCAAGTTATTTACCACACTGTGAGACTGACTCTCCAGGGAGATGTAAGGTGTTTGTCGAATACCCCTCTGACATGTTGCTGTATGCCTCAGACTGAAGAAGCACAGGCACTGAAAATACATTATTCCTCATTCTGTAATAGTTATTAAGCAAAGTGTGGGGCTAGCCATTATGACAGGAGTGATAATTCACCATTGTATCTCACCCAAGAGACTTTTAGGGGCTATCGAGCAAAGGAGAAAAGACTCACAAATATATACTATATAGATAAACAACCATGATAAATGGCATTCAGTGCAGAAGGAAATTTCTGGATCAAGTGTTGTCGTCTTTCAGAGTCAAAACACTTTACTTTGGGCTGTGAAATCAGAAGTTTCTCACCAGCTATTCTATTTGGTCTCAGATTTGACCTCTGTCCTTCTTCCGCCTTGCTGTGCACCGAAGGAGCTAACTCCTGCAAGCTCCATTTCCCTGGCTATGCTGCCAGCTGGTTCCAGCTCTATTCCATCAGTGGGAGGCCCCAGAGAAAGATCGTGTAACTGGAGAAAGGAAGGAGCCGGGGTATTTCTCCTCACTTTCTGAGCCTATACAATGAAAAAACCAACAGAGTGTTTTCACAGGATTTCTATGAGGATTAAGTGAGATAAGGCATGCAGAATGCTTATACCTTGTGTATAAAATAAGCACTCGAGGAGCAGAGCTGTTGCTGCTTTCAGCCTTGCTCAGGAGAGTGGGAAAGAGCACAGCGGTCAGTTAGTGAGGTCTGCCAAGAGTGAAGGGTTGGGCACTCATGCTGTGTGAGCAGAGTATTTATCAGCCCTGATCTCTTGGAGCTGTATTGTGGAGATAGAACTGAGAGAAACTGGCAGATGGATTTACAGACTGGTAAGGTCTTGGGAGAAATCAAAGAATTGGGATGGTGATATCAAGAATAGATACAGGCAATATACGGGAAAGAGAAGGTTTGGGAGAGAGGATTATAACTTCATTTTTAGATAAGTTGTTGGGCTCTTTCCAATTACCAAAAAGCAAAAACCTCAAAACCAAAAAAGAATACACTTAACACTGCAAGAGATGTGGGATTTTGATAAAAAATACACATGTGCAGTGAGTTAGCAAAGAAAACTGTCTCAGTACCCACACACTCAGACCTCACGATGCTGCTGCTGCTGCTGCTAAGTCTCTTCAGTCATGTCCAACTCTGTGTGACCCCACAGACGGCAGCCCACCAGGCTCCCCCGTCCCTGGGATTCTCCAGGTGAGAACACTGGAGTGGGTTGCCATTTCCTTCTCCAGTGCATGAAAGTGAAAATTGAAAGTGAAGTCGCTCAGTCGTGTCGGACTCCTAGGGACCCCATGGACTGCAGCCCACCAGGCTCCTCTGTCCATGGGGACTCTCCAGGCAACAGTACTGGAGTAGGGTGCCATTGCTTTATCCGATCTCACGGTGAGACCACAGCAACCCAGTTACTGTATTCTGGTCTCCTCCTGAGAGGAAAAACCACCATTCTTTGCTTAGTGATTCTTCCCTGCTTAGGATTCTCTCTCTCTGGTTCTATCTTGTTTTCCTCTTCTTGCCTCTGTGCTGTGGTTATATTCTTTGTGTCCTGCATTCAGGATGATCAGAGTGGATATTTACCATTTAGCACAGGGCTTCCTTAACTAGGTTGCGTTCTCAGTTCAGGCCATCTCACAGTTTCCTTAAGTCTGGCCCACACTGGTGTCTTTGGCTTGGCGTAGCAGCTGTGGCTGGCATAGCAGTCACCTGACGCAGAGTGTCAAAGTCCACCCTTCTCAGAAGGAGCTGTGGAACCCAGTAGGTTTCATGGTGTAGACATGGTCAGCGAGCTGGAGATGTCATTGAGATCTCCATGGAGCTGAAAAGGTCAGACTGGGTCATGGTTGAGAGAGCATTGAGGAGATGTGCTTACTTCTGCTTTCATATATCTCATGCAAATTCAATCATACAGGATCAAAATCTGTCCAAGGTGCAGGGCAAAGAAGTCAGAAATTATTTATGAAAAAAAGATGGTTCTTCCAGTGGAATCCAGAAAGCTAGACAGTTTGCAGAGGAAGAGATTATTACTGTTGTTTATAAGTCACTCAGTCATGCCTGACTCTTTGTGACCCCGTGGACTGCAGCCCATCAGGCTCCTCTGTCCATGAGATTTTCCAGGCAAGGATACTGGAGTGGGTTGCCATTTCCTTCTCCAGGGGACCTTCCCAACCCAGGGATTGAAGCCGGGTCTCCTACACTGCAGGCAGATTCTTTACTGACTGAGGTACAAGGGAAGCCCTGTTTACTGTTACTTATAGGGTCATCACTAATTTCTTAGAGGAACAAGCTAGAAATTGGCTTGGAAGGGTAGGTGTGGTGAGTTTAGGGTTTTCTTATTGCCTTGAGAGCAAAATAGTCTACACTTCAAGAAAACAAATAAAACAACTCAACCCTCTGTGATTCTTCCCAGAACTCTTCAAATCTGAGCATCCCTCACACCATTGGAACTTAAGGAGCCCAGAGCTTGCAACAAACACATTTCAAGGGTAAGTTGATACAAGTTCACTTACATGTATTTCTTGAAAACAAAGAGAAAGGAAAAAAAGAGGGAAGGAAAAAATTAAAAGAAAAACACAATATTTTGAAGATCTGTTATTGATGGAGATAGATGGGGGCTGTAAGAGCACAGCCTTACCCTTACTCTTGAAAATTCCAGTTGAGGACAAAGAGGCCAATTCTTTAGGCAGCTCTACCTGATAGATGGATCTTTTTGTTTTTGTTGTCATTAGTCGTTCAGTCATGTTAGTAGTTAGTTGCTCTTCCAACAACACAAGAGAAGACTCTACACATGGACATCACCAGATGGTCAATACTGAAATCAGATTGATTATATTCTTTGCAGCCAAAGATGGAGAAGCTCTATACACTCAGCAAAAACAAGACCGGGAGCTGACTATGGCTCAGATCATGAACTCCATATTGCCAAATTCAGACTTAAATTCAAGAAAGTAGGGATAACCACTAGGCCCTTCAGATATGACCTAAATCAAATCCATTATGATTATACAGTGGAAGTGACAGATAGGTTCAAGCGATTAGATCTGATAGAGTGCCTAAAGAACTATGGATGGAGGTTCGTGACATTGTACAGGAGACAGGGATCAAGACCATCCCCAAGGAAAAGAAATGCAAAAAGGCAAAATGGCTATCTGAGGAAGCCTTACAAACAGCTATGAAAAGAACAGAACCAAAAGACAAAGGAAAAAAGGAAAGATATACCCATCTGAATGCAGAGTTCCAAAGAATAGCAAGGAGAGATAAGAATGCCTTCCTCAATGATCAGTGCAAAGAAATAGAGGAAAACAATAGAATGGGAAAGACTAGAGATCTCTTCAAGAAAATTAGAGATACCAAAGGAACATTTAATGCAAAGATGGGCACAATAAGGGACAGAAATGGTATGGACCTAACAGAAGCAGAAGATATTAAGAAGAGGTGACAAGAAGACACAGAAGAACTATACAAAAAAGATCTTCATGACCTAGATAATCACAATGGTGTGATCACTCACCTAGAGCCAGACATCCTGGAATGTGAAGTCAAGTGGGCCTTAGGAAGCATCACTACTAACAAAGCTAGGGGAGATGATGGAATTCCAGTTGAGCTATTTCAAATCCTAAAAGATGATGCTGTGAAAGTGCTGCACTCAATATGCCAGCAGATTTGGAAAAGTAAGCAGTGGGCACAGGACTGGAAAAGGTCAGTTTTCATTCCAATTCCAAAGAAAGACAATGTCAAAGAATGCTCAAACTACCACACAATTGCACTCACCTCACACACCAGCAAAATAATGCTCAAAATTCTCCAAGCCAGGCTTCAACAGTATGTGAACCATGAACTTCCAGATGTTCAAGATGGATTTAGAAAAGGCAGAGGAACCAGAGATCAAATTGCGAACATCTGCTGGGTCATTGAAAAAGCAAGAGCGTTCCAGAAAAACACCTCTACTTCTGCTTTATTGACTATGCCAAAGCCTTTGACTGTGCGGATCACAATAAACTGTGGAAAATTCTGAAAGAGATGGGAATACCAGACTACCTGACCTGCTCCTGAGAAATCTGTATGCAGGTCAAGAAGCAACAGTTAGAACTAGACATGGAACAACACCTGGTTCCAAATCAGGAAAGGAGTACGTCAAGGCAGTATATTGTCACCCTGCTTATTTAACTTATATGCAGAGTACATCATGAGAAATGCTGGGCTGGATGAAGCATAAGCTGGAATCAAGATTGCCAGGAGAAATATCAATAACCTCAGATATGCAGATGACACCATCCTTATGGCAGAAAGTGAAGAAGAACTAAAGAGCCTCTTGATGAAAGTGAAAGAGAGTGGAAAAGTTGGCTTAAAACTCAACATTCAGAAAACGAAGATCATGGGATCCGGTCCAGTCACTTCATGGCAAATAGATGGGGAAACAATGGAAATGGTGAGAGACTTTATTTTGGGGGGCTCCAAAATCACTGCAGATGGTGACTTCAGCCATGAAATTAAAAGATACTTGTTCCTTGGAAGAAAAGCTATGACCAACCTAGACAGGATATTACAAAGCAGAGACATTACTTTGCCAACAAAGGTCCATCTAGTCAAAGCTATGCTTTTTCCAGTAGTCATGTATGGATGTGAGTTGGACTATAAGGAAAGCTGAGTGCCGAAGAATTGATGCTTTTGAACTGTGGTGTTGGAGAAGACTCGTGAGAGTCTCTTGGACTGCCAGGAGATCCAACCAGTCCATCCTAAAGGAAATCAGTCCTGAATATTCATTGGAAGGACTGATGCTGAAGGTGAAACCCCAATACTTTGGCTACCTGACGCAAAGAACTGACTCATTGGAAAAGATCCTGATGCTGGGAAAGATTGGAGGCTGGAGGAGAAGGGGACGACAGAGGATGAGACAGTTGGATGGCATCACCGACTTAATGGACAGGAATTTGAGTAAGCTCTGGGAATTGGTGATGGACAGGGAAGCCTGGCGTGCTGCAGTCCATGGGGTCGCAGAGTTGGACACAACTGAGTGACTGAATTGAATCCCAGGTGGGCTTGGATTTGACATTAGACATGGACTTCCTCCATTCCTCAGGTTTTTGGCTTACATTATGCCTGGATGTGAAAGAAAAAAAGGGCAAACTTGCCAGCTTCTTTCTGGGAGGACTTGTATTGTTTCCCACTTTCTCATGAACAGAACTGGGCTGAGAGGGAAGTTTTGAGGACTGACTGAGATCACACTCCTGAACAGATGAGCTGGTTCAAATCCTGCTTGTCATCAGCGGTGTGAGGTTGTGATATATTCATGCTTCAGTTTCTTTATGTGTAAGATGGGATGAAATGAATAGTGTCCATCTCACAGGGTTATGGGAGGATTAGTAAGCTATAAGCAGCTGGTGCGTGGGCTCCCCTAGTGGCTCAGTAGTAAAGAATTCACGTGCCCATGCAGGACATGCAGGCTTGATCCCTGAGTCAGGAAAATCTCCTAGAGAAAGAAGTGGCAACCCACTCCAGTATTCTTTTCTGGGAAATCCCATGGACAGAGGAGCCTGGTGGGCTACAGTCCATGGTGTAGCAAAAGAATTGATCATAAGGTCACGACTCAGCAACTAAACAACAACAGCTGGTGCATGGTAAGTGCTTAATGGTGTTGGCCATTGTTAACAGTCTGAACAGATGAAAGAAGAAATTTTTGAAGTCCACAGAAGGCTAGAGACACACCAAGTGGGGCAAGCTCCTCCCTAGGAAGGGAAACAGCCCTCTGTGTTGGTGGTGAGCAGTAATTATGATGGAAAAAACATTTTCCAAGGTCTGGAGCTGACGTGTCCTCCTTGTGACATTTTGATCTCTGAGTAATAGATTCCATTGCTTGCAGAGCCGTGATTTTTCAGTTTATTGCTTTTTCCTCTTCTGTCTCAAACCTGGATTCCTCCTCCCCCGGGCTCCAGCCTGTCTCCAGCAACCCTGAACTGTTTCTGGACAGTCCCTGTTCTGGAGCCACGTTCTTGACTCAGCTCAGATAAGGAAGCCTCCAGCCCCAGCAAGACACACTGCCTTCCTTGAGGAAAGTGGTGAGGGCCCACTGTGTGCTCTATCCACCATATCCCCTTTCATGCTCCCAGCAACCCTGTAAAGCTGGCCCTGAGATGATCTCCACTTAAGGTGTAGCCGCGGGGTCCGTGCTTGGGTTTTGAAGTCAGCGAGCCCAGGTCCGGTGTTCTCACTCACATGTTCACTGTGAAACCTTGGGCAAACTACTTCAGTCCTCTGAGGCTTGGTTCCTCATCTCTAAAATCAAAGGGACAATAATAATGCCAGCCTTGGAGGTTGTGGGGAAGACTGAATTAAATAGTATGTGTAAAATGTATGGTATAGCACTTAGAGTATGGGGGCATGCTCAATAAATGCTAATTACTAATGGTATTGTCTAGAATTGAAAAAACTGAGTTAAGGTTGTTATTGTTATTAGATTTTGTGGGTGAGAAAACCCCTTTATACCCATCTCTGAGTTTAGTGCTTTTCTCACTGTACACAGTCACTTGCCTCTTCAGGGCCGGGACTACCATTCTCCTATCTTTTATAATAATAGACATTTAGAATGGGTGGAAAGACTACATTTCCCAGCATTCCTTGAGGCTGGACGTGGCCATGTAACTGTTTGGCCAGTAGAATGTGGTTGCATATGTGATATCTGAAGCTTCCTGTTAGTTGTTAACAGGGAAGAGATTTGCTTTCCTTTGCACCTTTTTCTCTTGAATTGACTACACAGACTTTAAAATAAGAAGAATATAATTCTCTGTCTTGTTTGAACCATTGTAGAGAAAGAAGCAGGGGTGTCAACAGTAGTAGCATCGGTAGTCAGGAGCCCGGAGATGTGGATTTCCTGACCCTGACCCTCATGTTTCACTTGACCAAAGTATTCATTTTGCTCCCGCATCTGACAACACTTATTTTTCCAGTAACTGTACTAGACATTAGCAATATAGACATAAGTAAGACACAGCCCCAGAAATGATCTTACCTACTGTGGTCTTGGTGATGTTATCCATGTCAGTCCTCGGGGAGAATCCTCCCTTATAGAGGATATGGATTCAATTCTAGGTGCAGGCCAGGGTTCTTGAGTAGTTTCTCTGCTGGTTCTAAAGATTTTGTAGATTCAAAATGGGCTCCAAATCTGTTACTTTAGTTAGAAAAATCGCTGGTGCCTAGGTACTTACTAGTTGCAAATCCCGGGCAAGATATCGAACTTCAGCTCCAATGATTCAGAGTCAAATAGAAATGATGGCACTTGGAAGATTAAAAAGAAAACACATGCAAAGCATTTAGCACTGTATCTGACATTTGAGAAACACTCAACAAATGATGATAAAGGTGTTAGGCTTGATCCTCTTCTGCTCATAAAGCAGTCTGTGGAATGGGCCAGCTAAGAAGGTCCTCTGAAGGGTAAGCACAACTTTACCCTGACTCATAAGTGCTATAAGGCTCAAACAAGGCTGTGTTTATTAAAACACTTTTTAAAGGGTGATACAGTAGTAGAGTGAAGGCTTTGTCAGTATTCAAATCTGTAACATTCTGCCCTACCTATGTTGGCCCCTCAGATTGCTCTCCTTGTCTTCCAAGATCCTGTATGACAACTGCTGCTCCATGGCAATGCTTTATTGCCAATTCTGAGAGTTTATGTTACTGGATGTTGAGTATCTAATGTCTATGTCCAGTGGGATCTATTCCTATAAATACACAATTAATCAGATAGAATTCACAAAAAGAAAAAGTTTTAACCTAGTCATTATATGGCCCCCATATTTGAATATTCATAACAAGTTACATGGAACTTCCAATTATGGCTCAGATAGTAAAGAATCTGCCTGCAGTACAGGAGACCTGGGTTTTATACTTGGGTTGGGAAGATCCCCTGGAGAAGGAAATGGTACCCACTCTAGTATTCTTTCCTGGAGAATTCCATGGATAAAGGAACCTGGTACACTACAGTCCATGAAGGTTGCAAAGAGTTGGACATGGCTGAGTGACTAACACACACACACACACACAAAACAAGTTACACATACATACATACATTATACATATACATATGTATAATCTTGTATAACCTCAAACTCAAAATTATATATTTATACAGATAGATCATATATATCATATGGATAAATAGATTATAAATTGTGTGTGTGTGTGTATATATATATATATATATAGTTCTTAATTCCAGAGCATAATGATTATTATCTTAATTTTATAGGTGAAGATACTATGATTCAGAACGGTCATGTGTAAGTCTCTCAAGAAGCTAATAAAGTTTAAGCTCAGTCTCTCGCTTATACAAGCATCTTCCAAGTCTGTTTTGATTTTGAATCCATGCATTTCATATTCTTTTTCTTAAAAGGCTCCCCAACTTGTTTAAGCTTCAGGCTCTACAAAGTCTAGATTCTTCTCTGAGGGGTCACACAGATGCTAAGAATGAAGCTAGAATCTGAGCAGTAGTTTTTTGGGATTTCAGTTGAGTTTAAGTTTTCTATAATAGTTCTTTGTAATTTATTAAAATCACGCTGTTGGCATGTATGGTTGTGCCAGTGGATCAGTATTGATCCACAAGGCTGGTATTGCAATCTCACCATGGTATGCCCAAGTGATATGCTGGATAAACTTTATAAGTCCATTTGTTGATACCAGCACTTGCCAGTGCTGTCCAAGGCACTGCACGGTGATAAAGGTGACAATACTTCAGCTTCACAGAGCATATTTCTTCTGACATGCTCACTGATTGTATGCATTTTTCTTATGGGGCAGAATTATCACTTCCATATTACAATTGCTAATTTAGCCAAGAAATAAACATCTAAATGGGAGAACCAGAATAGAGGACGAGGAAATTGTCATGAGTACATATGAGACACCTCTGGGAATTCCCAGATATGACTCAGTGACATGTTGAAGTGCTGGGCATCTTGCCTTTAAAATGTGAATAGTTCTTTACCTGACTCCAGTGTGTCTATAGCCTGAAAAGCTCTAACTGATCTTGTTTCTTTGCTTATGTTTTTTCATCCTCAAGCTTCCCTGGTGGCTCAGATGGTAAAGCGTCTGTCTGCAATGCGGGAGACCAGGGTTCGATCCCTGGGTTGGGAAGATCTCCTGGAGAGGGCAGTGGCACCCCACTCCAGAATTCTCGCCTGGAGAATCCCAAAGACGGAGGAGTTTGGTGGGTGACAGTCCATGGGGTGGCAAAGAGTCGGACACGACTGAGCGACTTCCCTTTCACTTTTCCATCTTCACACTTCTTCATTCTGCTCCTCTGAATATCCACCATCCTTCAGAACTAGGACGGGGCACAGCAAGGAACGCAGAAAAGGAAGCTGGATTCTCACCCAAGGGCACAGGAGTGTGAGGGTGGGGAAAGGGCGTGCGTAGCCACCTTTTGCCTCTGACTATGGCTCAGATCATTGGTGAGGGTTGGTCTGAATGCTATGTTGCAGCACCAGTCCTCTTCCTGGGATAGTCGGCCATCTACCCGCACAGGGTCTGCCCTGCCTGGAAGTCTCCATGCCTGGCTTCAGTCACCTTCAGAGCTCTTCTTCGTAGAAAAAGACAAACATACCTTGAGGTTTCTGATTTCCTCTAATTTGGGAAATGTGCCATTTCCACACCTTCAGTACTGATGGATGTCTCTCCTTGTCTTATCAGTAAAGTGCCCTAAAAAACCAGTAAAAACTGACTCACATTCAAAATAAATCTTACGGTTTTAAAGATATGGAAATGTTTTCTTTTTCCCTTGAGAGTAACTGCTGCTGCTGTGTCACTTCAGTCGTGTCTGACTCTGTACTACCCCACGGATGGCAGCCGACCAGGCTCCCCTATCCCTGAGATTCTCCAGGCAAGAATACTGGAGTGGATTGCCATTTCCTTCTCCAATGCATGAAAGTGAAAAGTGAAAGTGAAGTCGCTCAGTTGTGCCTGACTCTTAGCAGCCCCATGGACTGCAGCCCACCAGGCTCCTCCATCCCTGGGATTCTCCAGGCAAGAGTACTGGAGTGGGTTGCCATTGCCTTCTCCACTTGAGAGTAGAGATAAGACTAATTCTGGTTTTCCAGGAAGCAGGATGAAGGTTGGGTAAGGAGATGGGCAGAGAACAAACCAAAGCCCCTGAGTCCTGTGCCAACTACTCTGAGCTTGCAAAGAGCTGCAAAGACGTGCTTGAGACGATCCACCCATGGGGGCCCAGTGAGGGCAATCAGAGGAGGCAGCAACCTCCGGCTAGTCCACGAGTCCAGTGGCGATCCACCAAGGGAGGGAGTTTAGCTTCCTCCCTTGGAGTCCGAGACAGTTTCTAGAACAGCTTCCAGGACTGATTTCTGTCTATTGAGAAGGATTTGAAATTCTGAGCCATCTTCATTATACACAGGCCAAACAATCTTTATTTTCCCACCTCTTTACCATTAAAATTGTTTATCAATTAATACATGCACACAGGGGGAAAAACTGAGAAGATAAGTTTATGATAAAAAGAAATAGTCTCCTCTCCTACTTCTCTCTAGCCTGGTCTCTTTTTCTCCAGAAACCATTTCTCTTTCTCAGTTTAAAAGTTGTAAAGTTTCTGGTGGTTGCCTCCACGTTGAGAAATAATTTGTTTTACTGCCTGTTCATGATTTATCAGCTTTACACTTGACACCAACTTCCTGTTAAGATATGAGTTTTGTTTTTTTAATCCCTCTTCTAGTCCCTCACCGTTTATACTTACATCACTATTTTGAATTCCCAGATTTTGAAATTTAAAACACTAATTGAATTTCTTGGAGAAGGAACTGGCAACCCACTCCAGTGTTCTTGCCTGGAGAATCCCAGGGACGGGGGAGCCTGGTGGGCTGCTGTCTATGGGGTCGCACAAAGTCGGACACGACTGAAGTGACTTAGCAATTGAATTTCTATTTATCTTATACATCTTACCAATGGAAACCAGTACTTGCTAAAGAGTCAGGCTTTAGAAAAGCAAGGAATAAGAGTTGTTCTGGGAATCTAAGAAGCAGGAATGAACGCACCATCTCTTTAGGGCACTGCCTGAGGTGAATTAGTGGGGATTCTTAATTTACCAGAAAGAGAAAGTCTGATTGGCTTACACTGGGCCACATGCTCACCCATTGGCTAGAGTGTCCATCCTGTGGATGAGCAGTTTCGCTCAGCCAGCAGGTTGTGGAGGGGAAATGACCCAAAAGGAATGTGAGGTGCTATTACTCACTATATATGCTATAGATTCCTCGATTGATAAGATATCATATTTCATGGCCACCCTTTCCTTCTTCTCACCTCTCTTTCCTTCTTGCAAATCTCATTTGAGTTTGTAGTTTAACAAGATTCATAATAGTTACAGTTGTTTCTGTGCAGGCTTGTCTTGCTGATTTTAGAAATGGAAAATCATTAAACAGCCCTTATAGCATTATCTTTCTGAAGAGCAGCATGCGATGATTGCATTCATCTTCTCACAGTTTTTAATTTTTCCTGGAATTTCTACTTGCCTTAATTTTTGTATTCTCTGCCTTTATCATCTCTTTATGCTCCTAAAATGTCTCCAGCATACTCTGTAATTTATGGAAGTTCTTTTCTCCCCAGAGCTGTCCTCTAGGAACTCTCCAATTACCTCCCTCCTCTCATGTAGACTGATGGCCTTCTGGGATTGATAACTAGCTGCTGTTTTTCCTTCCCTTTGGTTCTCCCTGGATCTTATAACTTCCTCTTTCTTGATTTAATTCCTGATTTGATAGGAGCACATCTTCTCCAGTAACTCCCAACCGAAGAATGGATAGGAGGTGAACTTTCTGGGGCCTGCCTGTATGAAGATGTTTATTCTGCCATCATTATTTAATGACATTTTATCTGGGACAGAACTCAAGTCAAAGACCATTTCTCTCCCGTTTGAAAGCTATTGTTCCGTTTCCTTTCAGCACCAGTGTGGCTGTGCCAGGCTGTCTCTTCCTTTGTCCCTTGTTGGTGACCATTTTCTCTCTCTGAAGCTATTAGGGTCTTTATTTTTGGTGTTCTGAAATTTCCCAGAGATGTGCCTAGGAGGGGTCTTCTTAAATTCTCACCTTTCAGTATGGAAACTCTGGTCTTTTGTGTTGGAAAATTAATTTGTATTATTGCTTTCTCTATTTTCTCTCTTTTCCCTTGGGAACTCCTATTGGTCAGATGTTGGATTTTTTTGCACAGATCCTCCATGGTGCTGGTCTTTTTCTCTCAGATTTTAGGGAGTTCATACCAAGTGAAGGAGCCGGCGGTGTCATGGAGTATGGCACATATAGAGTTGGTGACTCACTCCACGTGTGTTCTAGTTCACCTTCCTCTGCTACAGTGACTGGATGAATAGAACCCCTTGTGGCAAGAGATCAAGTATGTGGTCTGTGTTCTTCTAATTGGATGTGCTGGCACAAGCGGAGGCAGAAGTGATCAATATGAGGCGGTAGTAGTACGTAGGAGGGTAGAATCTTCTGACTAGGAGAGTGGTAGAGCTATCTAGTAATTCTGAGGTGGTAGTAGAAGGCAATGGCACCCCACTCCAGTACTCTTGCCTGGAAAATCCCATGGATGGAGGAGCCTGGTGGGCTGCAGTCCATGGGGTCGCAAAGAGTCGAACACGACTGAGCGACTTCACTTTCGCTTTTCACTTTCACACATTGGAGAAGGAAATGGCAACCCACTCCAGTGTTCTAGCCTGGAGAATCCCAGGGACGGGGGAGCCTGGTGGGCTGCCGTCTATGGGGTCACACAGAGTCGGACACAACTGAGGTGAGTTAGCAGCAGCAGCAGTAGCCTGGCTTACATCCTCAGGTCTACACTGACTAATCAGTGCTAAGGAGCAGCAGCTGCTACCATGCTTCTCTTAAGCAGCTGGCATGGCCAAGCTCTTTCCTGGCTGTTAAATTTAAGTAGGTAGCATTCCTGATGGCTCAGGTGGTAAAGAATCTGCCTGCAATGTGGGAGACCTGGGTTGGGAAGATTCCTTGGAGGAGGGCATGGTAACCCACTCCAGTATTCTTGCCTGGAGAATCCCATGGACAGAGGAGCCTGGTGGGCTACCGTCCATGGGGTCGCACAGAGTCGGACGTGGATGAGGAACTATGCATAGCACAACACAGGCAGCATTCAGACCTGGCTTTCCGTCCCTCCCCCAAATTCTGTGAGCCACCCAGTATCCTTTAACAAATCACTTTCTGCTTCAACATGCCAGGATGGGTTTTGTTGTTTGCATGTAGAAAACTTTACAAGAAGGCATGTTCTAGGTAATATGCAAACAGAGGCGAAGAGGTCTTGCCCTTCCTGAAATGAAAGAAATGATTTCACAGAATGAATGCCAATTGAGCAGAGACTTTTAGAGTGAGTTGAAATTTATTGAATGGACAAAGATAGAAGGAGATTTCAGATAAAATTGCAGGAGTGAGTGAGCTCATATACATTCATTCATTTATTTAATGTTCATGAATATGTACTATGTTCTAGGCACTGGGCTAGATTTTTTGCATACAGCAGTGAGAAATATAACCATGATTCCTGCCCACAGGATGTTTATGTATTTCCAAATTGTACATGTAGATTATGTTACCCTGAAACAACTTAGATGTGGAGGTTACAATAAAGAAATTGTGTGTCCCTTTTCCCAGTAAGTACTTGCCTCTTGGGAGGTAAAGAAGAATATACTTTCTTACCTGTGTTCCTATAAATAGTGTGAGATAATTGTCAGAATACTGGGCTAATTTGGTTTTATCCAAGTGATTGTCCTTTTCTGAAGGGTCATCTTGTCTGTCTGCCTTTATCAGTGTCTTAACTGATGTGTTTTGGTGCTGCAGAAAATCAGGGTTAGGGGAAGGCAGAAACTGAAGAGAGGGATAAAAGCATGCCTATGCCAAGGCTTATTATTCTGTGTCAGGTTTCACAGTGAAAACTATCCAGCTGTGAAGCCTCAGGACTGCTCTAGAGGCCCACCGTCATTTCAGACTCTTGGCTTTGTTTCTTGGACTCCAAATGACCAAGACCACTCATGGCATGACAAGCCCCAAGGGACAACATGTGATGATTCGGGCCGATGCTCCTAGATCCAGGGAAGTTTGCAGCCAATTTGCAGCCACCTCTATGTGCTGAAGATCCCCTTTACCTAGATGGCTTCATGGCTTGGCTGGGTTTTCAATTCATTAATGACTAGAAAGGTAATGTCCCTTCCTGTTTCACAATGAGTTATTGTCTATAACACCATCCCTACTTTTCTTTGGCTTTCTCTCTTCTGGAAATTGGCACAGTTCATTAATTAAATCATGAGAAATGGTAGGGATCCAATTTGCCATTGGCAATCCAAGAGGCAAATTCCAGATTCCAGTAGTCAGTTGCAGAATCAAATTTTCAGAGATTTCATTGCTAGGACATTTTGTGAAACCAATTTACCATAGCAATAATAGTTAACATTTATAGATGCTTTTTGAGTGCCAATAGCTATAATAAGCATTTGTATTCATTTACACCTTTAATCCTCACAACATCACCAATGGCATAAGTATTCTCAGTGTTGCCATTTTAAGATGATGAGGTTGGGAGTAGTTAAGTTTAAATCGAGTCAGTTAATAAGTGGCAGAGCCAAGATGAGAACCCAGAGTAGTGAAATCTAAGGCCGGAGCTCTGATCCACTCCGCTATATCGTCCCCTTTGGAGAGTTGGCATTTTTATTCTGATTATTTTTCTCTGTTGGACATCCTTCCCATCCCTGAAATAAGAATTTGAACCAAATTAAGATTTCCTTAAGCCAAAGTTTTGATCAAATTATGAATTGACCTTAAAATCGCTTTCATGTGTAGGCACAGCTTAACCAGGAAGCACTGGACATTCTCTCTGACTGGTCTGGCAGGCATAAATTGCAAATTTTATGGCTCCAAAATAGTTTGAGTTTTAACTCAATAAATGAAAGAAAAAGCAGTGACACATTCTTGAAATTTAAATTGTTAAGTATATCCTCTCTAAGTTACCATCAGGTTGCAGGGTGATTTTTACAATGTTCACAGAAACTCAATGGTGTTGCTACTATTTTAACACATAAATTTCTTTCCAAGATGTTTAAGTGGCATATTGCAGAAAGTCAGCTGGATTTTAATTCTTAAAAATCTGGCAATGATGGAAATGCTTTTTGAATTTAAGTGAGAACATCCTCCCTGCTAAAACAGCACTCCGATTAGATTCATTTCTAGAACTGCATTACTCACACATGGCAATGGTATAAATTTGTTACTAAACCATCTACAGATGGTAGGGTTTATCTTCCCCCAGTAAACACCAGAGGCTGTGATAGTGCACTTTAGAACAAATGGGCTCATTTCTGCAGCCTCTTCATATTTTGCATAGCAATGTCCTGCTCATTGAACTGGGTCCCTAGTTCTTGAAAACAAAGGCTATTTAACATTAGTGATTGCATCTTGAAAAAAAAGAGGACTTGTTTTGTTATAAAGGATGATTGCTTTTCTATCCTGTCCTATTCAACAAGATAAGGACTGCCATAACTCCATGAAGAATAGAGAAACTACTGAAATGACAGAATCCTAAGAACTGAGAAGTGCAGTAAGTGTCACCCAGGGGAAGCCTCTGCAGTCTCTGAGAGATGCTTATTTCCGCTGCTCTGGCTGAATAACTTTTACAGATAAGATCCTTACCACCCTGCTGAAATGATCAATAAGAGTTTATTGAATGTGCCAGTCTCTGTGCTGGGTACTGGGGATTAGGAGGCAAACAATGTACGCATTGCTGTCCTCCTGGTCTCTGCCCTCATGGAGTCAGTGGTCTAGGGGGGAAACGGCAAGTGAGCAAGCAGTTACGGTACATATGGTACATATAGTCGCCTCCTATGCTCCCTATTGTTGAGGAGGGATTCCCAGCCTAGGGTTATGGGGATGGATGAATATATGACCCTCAGCACCAGACAGGTGATACATAGCAGTTTAGCAACCGCATATCCTCATGGCGGGGTGGGTGGGGATTGGAGAAGATACCACATACCATACAAAGATGGCTCTCAGAAGCCGAGTGGAACCATCAGGGTCTGTGAAAGGCAGGCTTGTAGTATCAAGAGCGTGAGGAGGCCCCTGGTTCCTGCAGGAGGATGTGACTGGCATGTTTGAATAGTTCGTCAGCTGGCAGGGAACTGAAACCCACTGCTCAAGGATAAGCAGGAGCTGCACCTGGGGTGGGAGTGGGGGTTGATAAACAGGGCTATTTGATTAGGGAGGTTATCTATCCACGGGAGCAGAGTGGGGAGGGGACCTTGCCATTATGCCATTTGAGGCCTCCCTGATTCCATCAGATGTCAAGGCAGCAGGTAATAATACTGAGTGTCGAATTTAGTTCTTACACCATAGGGGATTCTGTGGAGGGACAATTAAAACATGATTTGGGGATGGGGCCTAGGCAGAGGAGATTGGGGCTGACATTCCTAAGAAAGAGAACATTTAAACAGAGACCCAAAGAATGAATTGGAATTAGACATTCCCGAAGGTGGGTTTTCAACTACAGAGCAGGAGGTGAGAGAGAGCCCAGATTGTGCACATGAGGGGGTGAGGTGGGGAGAGGCCGACTGAGAGAAGTTAGCCCTGCAGATTCTGCCCGCAGGCATGCGGGCAGGCGAGAAGAGAGAGAAGGAAGGGGGGCCTCGTCAGGGCCCAGTCCCGCAGAACCCACCTGTCCACAGCATCAGGCAGGTGACCTCTGTGCGCCGGAGGAAGGGCACAGAGCAGGCGGGGCACAGACTGGGACGACTGGGAGACAAAGTCCCAATCCACATGGGAGGCCCTTCCATGTGGGGGCCGGTGCCCAGCATTACCAGATACCCCGATTTTCCCAGAGAAGCCATACGTTGGGGTTTGTAGACAAAGCTTTCAAATTTATAGACATTGGCTCTACTGGAAATTTATTTAAAAAATAAAAAAGCACTGTGCGAGCAAAGCAAAACCTATCACGCCACAGGCTTCTGGTGAAGCTGGCTTCTAAGAAAAGACTTGAGAGCCGCGAGAAAGAGTTGAGGGTCTACCATAAAGCCATGGGAGATTTAGGAGCAATGGGGATCCGCTGCATAGCTTCGTAAGGGGCCAGGGCACGACCACTTCTGCATGTGAGAAGGATGGCAGCCACTGAAGACCAGGTGGGACGCTAAGATGGCAGTGTCTCTGTCTGACCTGGGACGTGACTGTAAAGATGGAAGAAAGCTGTTTTCCAGAATCGTGTAGGAGGTAGAGCGATAGGACTTGGATGTCTTTGGGAGGGTGAGGGAAAGGAGTCAGATCTTTGACTTGTCACAGTATCGGGCAGTCTGTTAGAAATCTCCTTCTTGCAACTTCTATACGTTGAAGGCCATCAGCACTCATCATGAGCCTGTTCCTCAATATTCCATATGTAGGGGCTGAGGTGGGTAGTAATTGATAGTGTGAAAAGTGCAAAGTTCTTTCAGCCTAGAACTTTGAAACCAGAATGAATATGATTGGTGGGGAGCAATAAATTTACTTGCTGAGCCATAGGCTAAGATTTAATTGAATTTTCATGTTCTGAGTTTTCATAAAGTGATGCAGGAGCCAAGCTACCCCTGAGGCATGCTGGGTGCCATGGGGATTCCAGACAGTGATTAGAAACATGCAAGGCAGGTAATTCACTTGGATGGTTATTCAAATTTCTTATCAGAAGTTTATATCAAGCTGGGTGAGGTGGGTAGGTTCTCTGCCTGAGACTGAACGTGACTAAGTTAGCCATTTCTCCACATTCCAGAGAGAGGAGAATTTAACACAGTCCCCCCTCTTGATAAATTCCCTTGGTATAGTTTAGATTTTGCCCTCAGATACAAATGTGTGAGTTGTTTCAGCCTCCCAAGTATAGACAAGTAAGGGAGTCAACATCCTGCTTTTATAAAGGAAGCAAGTGCCTTCAATGTACCTGTATACTCCCAAACTGTGAACCACAAAAACTAGTTTAGCAGACACGAACAGCAGGCCTATGCAAAAAAGATTCTTGGAGGTTTTCTAGAAAAGCTGGATCCCAGGTATGTATGGAAGATGAGAAAGGATGAAGGATAGTCCAGAGCACACAGGAGATCCTCAGTTTGTCCCAGGTCTAGCAGGAAAATCAAACACATGTCAGTGGGAACTCTTTCATCCTCCAAATGAAATGGAATAAACCCTGGATGCTGATTATTTTTTGGTCTTTCTTATTCTATTGTGTTGCTTTTTCTTAACAAAACAAGTGTATTGTAGAAGATTAGAAAATAGTTCATTGTGAAAAAATTACAAAAGTAGATACATAGAAAGAAAAAGAAAGAAGGAAGGAAAGGATTTGCAAGACTGGAGAGAGGAGAGCTCTGGTAATTCCAACACCCAGAGGTAACCTCAGTGAATATTGGATGTATATCTTTTCAGTGTTTTTTTTCCAGTGGATCGATGTATTATTAATTTTTTCCAAGAGTGGAGTTCTACTCTCAATAGGGTATAAGAATATCAGTCAACCTGCTTAGGTAATTTGATTTTATCATAAACTTGCATTCTCTTGGGGGAGCAGGAATGGAAATATAATCTCAGTTCAAAAAAGTCCTCACTTGCTCCAGTGCTTAGTTGCCAGTCCACGCAGGGCACCATTGAGTCCCTTCTTATTCAAACTGCTGATCCTCCAGACCCCCAGCCTTTTAACTATGCTTGTTCCCCTCTTGAGTCACACTCAGCTGCAAGAAACTTAGTGAGCTTGTCCGAGGGGCCCTATTAATCGCACATCACTCTTAGACACAGAGGGCAATTCACCAGGGCCCAGGACGTGCTCCCTGTTTACATAAAGCCTTCCTGCGCACACACACATCTCTGGGCCGTTTCTTCCTCTGGCTTTCTACCACCTGCCCAGCCTGTACCTGAGGAGAAAATGAAGGTTCCTCTTTCCCAGAGTTCTGCAAATGCCCAAGGAATTGTGATTTCCCCGCTTAGTTGACACCTCCACTCCACATTAGAAGAACATTCAGAAGATTTCCTCCTTTTCATGGGATCTTCCAAATCTGTTATTCATACTGTGAATTTTTAGTCACTGTTGTTCCTTTTAAGGACTTTCAAAAGAAAAAGTCAGGAGAGGGTCCCATTTTCTCTCATCTGCTGTTCAATACCCATCACTCTGGCAAAAACTTCAAATGGCCTCATTTGAGGCATAAGTGTTAGTCACTCAGTCGTGTCTGACTCTTTGTGACCCCACGGACTGTAGCCCATCAGGCTCCTCTGTCCATGGAATTCTGCAGGCAAGAATACTGGAGTGAGTTACCATTTCATTTGAAGAGTAGAAGGGATGAGATATCAGGAAAGTGGAAGGAATGCCAGATAGAATTTTAGAGTGAGGTCACTCCGCTGTGCTTACAGGAACTTAGGTTCTAATTCCTCCAAGCAGGCTGGGAGGTGACAACCTGGAGGAGAGCTTTCTAAGAGGAGGTGTGGGAGAGATGGGCAGTCCTTGGCTATTCTTTCTACCTGTGGTCCATGCTCTTGCCCATCTGGATGCAAACTCACAGGGGACTTCCTTGGTCCTTGTCCTTGGCCCCTGGAGCCCAGAGCAAAGGTATCCATCCAGGAAGAGCTGAGTTTTCTTACCTCACCTCTCACCTGCACTATGGGGGCGGGGGGTGGGGAGCCCTTGAAGGAATATAATTTCTTGGAGAGAAATGCACTTTCCAACACTAATGTAGTATGATTCATGCAATTCTCACATCCAGGCTCCTTTTATGTCCCTAATTCGGAAACATAGGCCGGAGGTTCTTACTTATCCTCCATCGCAGAAGGAGACCCTGAGCTGGGCTTGGTCCTGCTCCAGCATCTGAAGTAGAAACCACAGCCTTGAGATGGTGCCAAGGCAGCCAATTAAGAAGGTGTTGATGACACTTCCCAGGAACATTTATCTAGATGTTTAACTTTGACCAAAAGTTTAAGCTTCTAATAAACCCCAGGAACCTCACATTTTCCAGGGAATAGTGCCTGGACTCTTAAAAACTTCCAAGAAACTCCGATTCTCAGAAGGCTTTGCAGCCTTCAAACACACCCACCCATTCAACCTTTCTGGACAAAAACAAAGGCAATGAAAATGATGCTTTCTCTCATTCCCGGAGAGTTTAGATGACTAAAGTCAAATAAGAAGCCTGGTGCCGATTAAGCCACCACATTGGCTTTGGGAAGCGAGGTCCGGCCTCACCGGCCTCGCCCTTGGCCGCTGGGTAGCACAGGATTGGCAATGGCAGCAGCAGCAGTATCTGTCAGCCCAAGAGCCTGGGGCTAGTGCTGGCCAGGCCTGGTTCCCTCTGTCCAGAATTTTCTCAGGGTCCTTGCTTCACTCTGTCTTATTCAGAATGACCACAGGCTAGCTCTTAACATCTGAACGTATATGACCATCAACCCAGCAATCTTTTGGACCCCTGCAAGTGGACTTCCGTCTCTTCCATCTCCATCTTACAGATGGGAAAAGTCTCAGAGGAGCCAAGGGATTCATAAACCAGCAGACTTGAGCCTGGGTTCTGACCCACATTTGGATTTCTCAAGAGTAGGTGGGAACAAGAGAAGATCTCACAATGTCAATCTCCCTGCTTAAGGGAGACACATCACGTATTATGTAAGGGTGCCCTACGTTACAGAACAAGGACAAGCCAACTGCTGTCACGCTTATCTGAACAAAAGATCCGACTCTCAACGCAAATATTTAGGTGAGTTCCATCTTTGTGATCTTGAGTGCTCTGAAGGGGAAGGTCCACAGTGGAGAGGCAAGTGGAGACATATCTTCAGTGCAGGGAGGCATGGGATGAAGTCCTTGTCTTTTGCCAGTTCTTGTCTACTCATCTTTAGCCCTGATGACCTAGGTTTATAGACACAGAGAGGAAATAAGATGTAGTAGAAAAATCATGACTGGATGTCCTGAGGCCTGAATTTTCATCCTGGTTGTGTGTACCCACCCCCAGCTGTGTTGCTCTACTTCAAATCCCTTCTCCTCTTTTAAGACTTCAGTTCCTTAGCGTTAAACAGGGGACTGGGCGGGGGTGGGGGTGGCTGGTTGATACTCTTTCTAAGCTGATGATTCTCATTCTTCTTGTGTTTGCAGCCTACTTTCAAAGAGCAAACTACAGTGTAGCAAGATTAAAAACTTTAAAAGACTCAAAACAATGCTAAAAATGTCAGCAATCACTAAATACAATTCTCCAGCAGGGCAGTGTCTCTCAGTGACTGTAAAATCACCCACAGTTATGGTTCAATCTCCAGCTACATTTCACCACTTTATGGTTCTTTGAGTGGAGCTGTTTACTGCCCTGACCTGCTTCTCTTGTGGACCACAGAGTCGTAGATTTCACATGTTCTGGAAGCTCCACAACCTTTCATTTGCCTGGGCTTGTTGACATTGTGCCCATGCCCCACAGAGCCTATTTGTTCCAAGTCTCACTCCCACGTTATCTCAAGGTTTCATCTGACGCACAAACTAAAACGTCTTAAGGACTCAGATATAACCCAAATGGTTTTCCACATTGAACAAAGGTTAAAAATTGAGAATGACGGCTCTGTGGGCCGTGACAGCTATGAAGTTCTATATTTTCATGAATTTTAAAAAAGTAACATCTTGAGAAAAGAACTATATATTTGAGGTAGAGTACTTAATTAAAGTACCAAGTCCAAATCAGCTGAAGAAAGAAATCCTCATGGATGAAAAAGTGAGCTCAGAGAGCCCAGAGTTGCCAGAGGAGCTTGTCGAGTTTGAGAGGCATTAGCAGAAAAATGGGGCTTCCCTGGAGGCTCAGACAGTAAAGAGTCTGCCTGCAGTGCAGGAGACTGGGGTTCAGTCCTTGGATCAGGAAGATCCTCTGCAGAAGGGAATGGCTACCCACTCTAGTCTTCTTGCCTGGAAAAATCTCATGGACAGAGGAGCATGGTAGGTTCCATGGGGTTGTAAAGAGTCAGACACAACTGAGCAACTAAGCATATATACACACACACAGAGGAAAGACGAGCAGAATAAATCACAGAGAATGTGAGTAGCCAGACAGAGAATCTCCATTTCTCTCCATTTCTAAAAGGTATATTTTTTTAGAAGCTGGCATTTAGAGTTTTTGGTAATAGGAAGCAGTTATTTTTAGGTTCTGTTAAAAGATAAACTGAGGCATATTAGACATTTTGAGAGTTTATTTGAGCAAGTATCCAATCAGGCAGCATCCAATCCAGCAGATGTGATCCTGGGTCCTGGGAACACAGGTGTGTGGGGTGTCCCGGCGGGTCTCATCCTGGTCACTAGAAATATACAGGTCCTCCTTTCAGGGAGGAAAACACATTTTCCCTCTACCTTTTAGGGCGAACGCTTGGCTAAGACTCACTTTTCTCTAAGACATCTCGTAAATGGATAGGCTTACCCAAGTAAAGTTCTCAGCTGTGCCCACTGTAATTAAAGATTTTCATAAGGTTTCCTAAAGTAAGGTAACTGCTCATTTAGTGTTAAAACAACATTGTGTTCACCTGATTTGGAAGGACTGATGCTAAAGCTGAAATTCCAGTACTTTGGCCACGTCATGCGAAGAGCTGACTCATTGGAAGACTGATGCTGGGAGGGATTTGGAGCAGGAGGAGAAGGGGATGACAGAGGGTGAGATGGCTGAATGGCACCACTGACTCAATGGACGTGAATCTGAGTGAACTCCGGGAGTTGGTGATGGACAGGGAGGCCTGGCGTGCTGCAATTCACGGGGTTGCACAGAGTCGGACACGACTGAGCGACTGAACTGTTACTTCGCTGGGCCCATCAGAATCAGCTGCACCCTGAACTCAATCCACTTTTTCAGCTGGGCCCACCCCGACTCTGGTCCTTTCCAAAGTGTGTGTGAAAAAGAAATGCTCACGTGAACCCTGAAAGCTGGTAAGGCGGAAGCCAGAGGCTCCGAGGTGGACGGACGCAGCAGCTCCTGAGGCAGGGAGGCCGTGAACTCCCAGCTCACAGGTACTGTGTCTGGTTGTTCGTCGTTGCTCCTGGGCCCGCCGGGGTCTCCTTTGGTTCTGCTTCTTACTAACAGAACTGTTAAACTGAGTCGTATTAAAATTTTTAAGAGGTTAACTGAGCAAAAATCAATTCGAATCAAGCTGCATCCAGTCTAGTACAAAGAAAGGAGCTCCAGAAGCTGTTTGGAATGAAAGACTTACGAACACAAGGGAGCAGGAAGGAGGGAAATAAACTAGCCCCAGCGGGTGGTTAATGCAGTTACTTTCCTTCAAGGGCGGTGTAGGGGTCTGTCAGGCAGAGACCCCACTAGTGCTGCCCAGGTGGTTCCCGAGTACCTGGTTTAAGGTTCCATTTACTGGGAGAGCCAAAAATATAATGAAGTCCCAGTTTGGTGATGTGGGGCTTAGCATAAGTGATGCCGTTTGAGGCCTATTGTCTTGACACTTCTTAAATATGGTTGTTTGGGGGTACCAAGTGGTGGGTCCCATTGTATTCCTAGAAATTATTTTCATTTTCTCAAATGCCCTTTCTAAACATTGGTTGGTTGGTTTATTGTTCCCGGTACAGAAAATTATGACCAGTTTGCTGCTGCTGCTGCTAAATCACTTCAGTCGTGTCCGACTCTGTGCAACCTCATAGACAGCAGCCCACCAGGCTCCCCCGTCCCTGGGATTCTCCAGGCAAGAACACTGGAGTGGGTTGCCATTTCCTTCTCCAGTGCATGAAAATGAAAAGTGAAAGTGACGTCACTCAGTCGTGTCAGACTCTTAGCGACCCCATGGACTGCAGCCCACCAGGCTCCTCCGTCCATGGGATTTTCCAGGCAAGAGTACTGGAGTGGGGTGCCATCGCCTTCTCCGATGACCAGTTTAGTGGCTGCTTATTACAGGTTGAGTTTTGTTTGTCAGGGAATGCAGAGGATCAAAGCTTTTCAGTGCTAGGCAGAAACTAGATCAAAGGAAATCCTTGTTTCACATCTCACAGGGCATGACTTATCTTTAAATACAGAGGGTGGACATTTGGAATCAGGTTTTTATCATAAGACTGCTTTCTTCTGAGGAAACAGTTTACCCAGCCACCCACCCATATTTGTGCCAGGAATGGGGTGGGGTGTGACCTTTCTCTCTCTCGTGAGTCTCACTAGTGGTTCAATGATGACATTTTCGTGTCTCTTCTGGTCAGATGGGTGCCGAGTGCTTGGGGGTACGATGATAAGTGAAGACAGGCAGTTGTGTGTGTGATTGTGTTAAACTGTGGGGAGTGTTCCAACCAGGGACAAGGACACAGAGTCAGGGGGCAGGAGGAGGGGTGTTTCACCTGGTCTGGGCAGCCACAAAGACCTCCGTAAACAAACAGCTGGGGCCAAGGAGACCTGAACAAGTGAGGGACGGGCAGCGTGTGGAACAGCACACGTCAGGCAGAGGAGATGAGGGAGGGGAAGGCTCCCCAGCAGCAAGTCAACAAGAGCAGTTTGGCCTGGGTGGAACAGAGCCAAGAAGGAACGCTGAAGGGGAGGCAGCAGGCAGCCCACAGAGGGCCTTCCTTGTCAGCCCGCTTAGAATGTGTCCTGAGTTTAGGGAACCATGAGAAGCATTGTAGGGTGTTAGGTAGGAGACAAATGTGATTGGCTGTGTGTGTTTGAAGATTCCCAGGAGAGGGCTGGAAAAAGTGTGTATGTGTGTGTGTTGGTAAATCTGAGAGTCCATGTGCAAGCCTGCTTTCTCTTTTTTTTTTATAGTGAATTATCACTATGTCAGGAAAAGTAAATCATGAGCGCAGGCACAGGTTATCTCTGGGAAGACCATGAAAGGCACAATGGCTGCTTCCTGGAGAGGAGCTGAACCCTGAGGAATAGAAGTGGAAGGAGTCTGACTTTCCACTGTACACCTTTTAACATTTTTGAAACGATATGACTGTTATCCAGTTAAAGTGTTTTTAAATCTTAGCATTGAAGAATTCCTCAAAGGGGATAGAGTCCTGTCCCCCTGGCAATGGAGGAATCCTTCCTTTTCCCTGATAGACAGGCATCCCACTGTGTCCAAACACTTTCTTTGACAGTTCCAGGACTGAGAAATAAAGTCTAGAATTTGTTCTGACGTTGAGCTGAAGTCTATGTTCCCTCCCCCATGCCCTTTCCCCTCCCCGTTGGTTCTAGCTCTCTCCTTGCAGTGCTGCGTCAGCTTCTTCCATTCCCCAGCCTGTAAGTCATTTGTAGGAAGCTCTTGTGGTTTCCCCAGTCGGAGGCCACAAGCAAAAAGCTGGCAGGTGAGGCAGGTGTTGTAAATGAGCAAAGCGGGCCTTGCCAGGTCCACGTGAGAGTGTACCTTCCACCTGGAGATGGCACACAATGAGGGTGGTAGATGCCATGGCAGGAGACGGAGAGAGGCAATGAGTGTGTGTGTGTGTGCTTGTGCGGGCACATGTGCGTGCATGCTCACGTCTGACTCTTTGCGACCCCAAGGACTGTAGCCCTCCAGGCTCCTCTATCCATGGGAATCTCCAGGCAAGAATACTGGAGTGGGTTGCCATTTCCTTCTCCAAGGGATCTCCCCAACCCAGGGGTCGAACCCACTGGCAGGTGGATTCTTTACCATTGAGCTACCTGCAACTATTCCTCCCCAAGGAAATACTGCCCTGGAAGGAAGAGAGCCAGATATTGCCATTTCTTCCCAGGGACATCAGAAACTGAACATTTAAACAGATCAGTTTAAAAATGTTGGCAGCTAGTTTTTAAAAAAATGTTGTGCAGAACAAGGAAAATGTATGCACAGCGTGTGGGTGCATGCGGATGGCAACCAGTTTACCATCTTCTCTGTTGTCTTTCTTTGAGTACCATGAGAATATCCCACTTTGTTGTATTTTTTAAAACATTTATTTATTTGGCTGCGCCAGCTCTTAGTTGCAGCGTGTGGGATCCTTATCTGTGGCAGGTGTGATCTTGTTCCCTGACCAGGGATCGAACTCGGGCCCCCTGCACTGGGAGTACGGAGTCTTAGCCACTGGACCACCAGGGAAGTCCCTCGCTTTGTGTGTTCTGGCTGGATTTGCAATGGGATGCTTGTGCCAGCACCACTGTCATGCACGGGAGCTGCTTATCAGTCTTGCTATAGCTCTAGAGGTGGCAGTCAGGTGGCTGGGTTACAGTTCTGGTAACTATATCTTGGGGAAACAACAAAAGCATGTCTTTCTAGGTTTGCATTTCCTCGGTGTTAAACTGGATTCTAACAGGGCTGCTTTACAGACTGTCTCGATGAGTTTCCCTTCTTTGCTGAGCTTCCGAAAGTTTTGGAGCTGAAGTCTGAGATGGGGGTGCAGGTGTGGCTGGGTGAGGCCCCTCTTCTGGGTCGCAGGCGTTCTCCTCCTGCCCTCACCTGGTAGAAGGGCAAGGCTGCTTTCTCTGTTCATTATCCAGCCACAAGCTTGATTGTTTTCTGTTGGGGAATTGAAATAGGGCTCTTCACTTGGATTAGATAAGCAATCAGGGGCTTTTGCTAATGAACAGGGCCTGAGCTCCAATTCACAACATCTTGAGAGACAGTTAGGCCCTAGCAGCACATTCACTACTAAACTGTGCCCAGGCGGGTATCTTGCCAAAATTGTCTCCAGTACCCTGTCAGTCAGCTAGCTGCCTCCTAAGAAATCCCTTCGGAGGAGTCTCGCCCCCTCTTCTCCCTGTCCCATGTCTTCCCCTCCAGTTCTGGAGAGTTCTTTCCCCAGCCAGAGGCCATGTGGAGAACACTGGTGATGGTGAGGTGGGAGGTAGATGGCCCCCAGGATAAAGTGGTAGGAGATTCATGCTCTATGGACCCAAAGTCTAAGCTGACAATAGCAGGACAGTTAAGAGAGGAGCTGGACCCTCCCAGACCACGTGTTTCTCCTTCTCGAGGTCGGAGACCTCCCTGACTACACATGGGCAGAGCGGTTCCTTAGAGGTCAAAGGAGAGTGATGCCAAGAGATACTCTACCCATAGGCCTCTGCAGTGGAACCCATCTTGGCCAAGAGTTGTGTGTGCACCCATGGGAGAATCCTGAGATATACAAAATATGGACTCTGAACCAGGCAAATCAAAATGACTGGCCAAGGAAACCGGAAGAAATGCCCCATAAAGGTAATCCACGCTGCCACGAGGGTGCGACTCAGGGACTCTCCCTCTGGAGTCTGCCCATGTGTCTAGCCACATGCACTGTGCTCCGCTTCCTCTCAATAAATACTTGTTTCATTCCTTTCTGTCTTTGTGGGAATTCTTTTCTGCAAAGTTGAAGGGTAGGGTCTGATCACTTCCCTGGTGGTTCAGTGGTTAGGATTTGGTGCTCTCACCATCATGACCCAGCCTCAGTCTGTGCTTGGGGAACTTGAGCCCTGCTTCAAGCTGCTGCAGCTGAGGCCACCTGAAATCAATGGGACCCCTGCCTCCCAGCTCACCCTGCCTCTCTTCCACCTGTCTTCTTCCCCATCTTATTCTGTCTCGTCTCTCCAGGCACCCTAACATGCCTCTCATCTGTAAATACTATCAGGAGTCTTTAAAGACAGAGCATTTTTCAGTTACTCCTAGTTTTCTTTTTCCTCTCTCCTGCTAACCCCTGTTAGAGTTGAGTAAAAATTAGCAATTATAGCATTTATGTACCACCAATGCCCAATTGCCATACAGCACAGTAAAGATGGCTGTGCACATCTGTGATAGTTGATTTTATGCATCAAGTTGATTAGATCAGGGGATGCCCAAAAGTGTAGTTAAATGTTACTACTGAGTGAGCCTGTGAGGGTATTTCCCGAAGAGATTAGCATTTGAATCAGTGGACTAAGTAAAGTGGATTGCCCTCCCCAGTGTGGGCATGCATTAGGCAATCCACTGAGGTCTGCAATAGAACAAAGATGAAGGAAGGAAGCCTTCCCACTCTCTACCTGACTATTGAGAGGGGACATAAGTCTCCTGCCCTCAGTATTCCTGGTTCTCAGGCCTTCAGATGACGACTAGAATATACACCATTGACTTCAGATCTTAGCCTTCTGATTGCACTACCGGCTTCCTTAGGTCTCCCGCCTGCAGATGGTGGCCCTTCTCAGTCTCCATAATCTCAGTCTCCTTCTCAGCCAATTCTTTATAGAGTATGGTATGTGTATACATATATATGTGATGTACTATATAAGATATTATACATGTGTATTTACATATATTTCTGTTTGTATGCATACATATTTACATATGCATTACAGATTTACTGCAAGGAATTGACTATAGGATATAGAATATATGGGATATATATTGATCATTGGTTCCATTTCTCTGGAGAACTCTAATACAGCATCATTAACTGTGTTGGATTAATTTGGGCTTCAGTTAAATTGTCACGGTGCCATGTTGCCTGTACATGTTCCATCTTTGTTGCTGTTGCTCATATAGACTGGCTGTTTTTATACAACTTTAAGGAAAATGTAAGGCAAGGGTCACAGGTCACAAAGTAGTAGCTAAGCTGTGCCTCATCTCAAAAAACTATGGGTTGGTAAAGATGGTTGTTGAAGTGAAAGTTGTTCAGTCGTGTCCAACTCTTTGTGACTACATGGACTAAACAGTCCATGGCATTCTCCAGGCCAGAATACTGGAGTGAGTAGCCATTCCTTTCTCCAGGGGATCTTCCTAACCCAGGATTCCCACATTGCAGGTGAATTCTGTACTGTCTGAACCCCCAAGGAAGCCCAAAGATGAGTGTTAGGCACCTATTAAAGTTAGAACTATTAGTGGGCCCCTAGAAGACATCCTGTTGAATGAATGGGTAGGAATGTGGAGTTGCAATGCTAAGATTAATACCCATTAACCAAAGCAGAGTGAGGCATGCTCTGGGTAGTGAGGAATTCCTCCTGAGAGGAAAGAATCCAGATGCTTGCACCCACACGGTACCTTAGTTGATGGCACAGGAAAGAGTTTCCAATATAAAACTGATGGGGCTATGCAATGAGCCCTTAGCCTCTGAAGTTCTTGTCCCAAGTTGCCCTAAGGAAGGGGTATAAGAATATAAAGAGCAGGCTCCCATTTCAAAATCTAAAAAGTATGAAAATATCTTAGAGGCATAGCCTCTTCTAAATTCCAGGACATTGGCAAGGGGTAACAGTGTGAAGAAAGCTGAGCGCCGAAGAATTGATGCTTTTTTTTGTTGTTGTTAATTATGAACTTTATTTAGTTAAGAGCAATGAGAGATGAACTGAAGGATGTGGACATATACAAGAATTTATGCTTTTGAACTGTGGTGCTGGAGAAGACTCTTGAGAGTCCCTTATACTGCAAGGAGATCCAACTAGTCCATCCTAAAGGAGGCCAATCCTGGGTGTTCATTGGAAGGACTGATGCTGAGGCTGAAACTCCAATACTTTGGCCACTTCATGCAAAGAGTTGACTCACTGGAAAAGACCCTGAGGCTGGGAGGGGTTGGGGGCAGGAGGAGAAGGGGACGACAGAGGATGAAATGGCTGGATGGCATCACTGACTCGATGGACATGAATTTGGGTGGACTCCGGGAGTTGGTGATGGACAGGAAGCCCTGGTGTGCTGCAATTCATGTGGTCACAAAGAGTCAGACATGACTGAGCAACTGGACTGAACAATGATATAGCAGCCAAGGAAAATGTCCACATGAACTGAACTGTGAGGACAAGGTAACAACAGATCTCAGGAGGTACACAGAGAACTGGATGATCACAGTAACCACAGATGAAGGTAGTAAGCCACACAGGGAGCTGGAATAAGCGGAAACAGCTTGAGGGGCTTGTAGTCTCAATTATCTTAGAGGGTTGAGGCTCAGGGTCACTCATGTTGACTGACACCAGTGCTTTCAGTCATTTATTTTTTTTATTTGAAAAAAAAAAAGAGGCTTGTTTGAAAATCTTGCAGGTGTCAGGCTCAGTGGATGTGTTGGCCTTGTCAGGGATCTGAGATAAGTGGAAATCTGCCTGCAATGCAGGAGAACGGGGATCAATCCCTCGGTTGGGACGATCCCCTGGAGAAGGAAATGGCAACCCTCTCCACTATTGCCTTGAGAATCCCATAGATGGAAGAGCCTGGCAGGCTACAGTCCTTGGAGTCACTAGAGTTGACCCAACTGAGCCAGGAATCAGTGAATCTATTCTGTAAAGGGCCAGCTGGTCGACTCTGATGTTATATCACAAAGGGAACCATAGATATTAAGTAAACAAATGTTTGCCTATTGAATGTATTCCAATAAAACTTTATAGAAACAGGTGGTGGGCCAGATTTGGCCCATGGCCCATTTGTCATTTGCTAATCCCTAGTTTAGAGAAACAGTTTCAGGCTGTTCTCTGATGGCTCTCCAGATCTAATCTATAGCCCTTTCCACCCTGCTCTCTATCTCAAGTGGAGAAGGAAATGGCAATCCACTCCAGTACTATTGCCTGGAAAATCCCATGGACAGAGGAGCCTGGTAGGCTACAGTCCATGGGGTCGCAGAGTCTGACATGACTGAGTGACTTTCCTTTCCTTTCCTCTATCTCAAGAGGCTGACTTCTGCAAACTGTGTCACCCAGGACTCCCCACCCTCTTGCTTCTGATTAGATTTGGCCAATAGGAGTCACTGGCAAGAGATCAGGAGTTGGGAGGAGAGACAGGGTGGGGGAATTGAGTCCATGTACTTCCTATGTTTTGGGCTGTGCTTTGGCAGTGGCTGTGTTCCTCTTCCTGTGCTTGCAGCTCTGACTGGTGTTTCGTGCCTATGGCTGTACCTCTCATGCAGGTCCAGGCTTGGCTCCCTCCCCTGTCCTTCAGCCCTAGGAGTGGCACTGGTTCCCCACTATCCCCAGTCCTGAGAGCGTCTCCATTCCTTGTTGGTGTTCATATTGTTGCCCACACCTCATATGTGGTCCCTTCATTAAAGTCTCTTCAATTCTCCCTTCAAGCGTGCCATCTCTTCCCTGCTGGAGAGTGTCTGACATGCCCTTGTTGTGGACAGTCACTATTTCTAGGTGTAACGGTGCTGGTTCCAACCTCAAATCTAGGTGGAAACGTGATCTAGGCCAATCAGAGCACTGAATCACCCAGGCCATAGTAACTGTTGCTCAAATGTTCTCATAAACCAAGTTGTTCCCATCGAAGGGAATAACAATAGTTATGTAGATGCTACCAGGAAGTGCTATCTACTTGAGCCTGGGATTATATGAATTTGGAGTTCCCAGTAGCTATTTCGTGAAGCCTGAATACAAGGCCCAGTGCCAAGATGGCAAAGTCCAGAGGTGACCTTGTCTGAGGTCCTGGAACTAAATCCACACCTCCGTGTTTTTTTCAATGAAACAATAAAGTTCCTTGTATTTCCTTAAGCCAGCTTGAATTGAAGTTTCTGCCAATCATATCCTAAAGCTTACCTTATAAAAACAAAACCTGTGACCACTTTAGACAAATTTCATTTTACTGACTGAATTATCTGCATAGAAAACCAGTCCTGTTTCCTCACTAGATTAAATACAGTTAAATAGAGTTCAATCCTGGGTTTCAGCAGTGACAGCAGGTCGGGAGTTGATTTGCCATCTTCTCCCTTCCAAAAGGAGATAACTAGAGCCCAGCGACTGTTTGCAGTTACTGCCTGCCATGCTAGACAGACACACCTCCCAAGCCATAATCTCACTCACTTTGAGGCTGGACAGTAGCACAAAGGGAAGAATTTTCCTCTGAGTGAATGAGGAGAGCGGCGCCATCGTTGGCAAGACAACAATGGCACCAACAATGGCCCCACTCTTCTCATTCACTCAGAGGAAAACAAGTTGAAGCCTGGTGTTTATTAACTGTTGTAAACAAATTGTGAATTTGTGCCAGTAACCAGAATAGAGACAACTGGGCATAATAAACATTAATTCTCAAAGAGATCCTCTAACAAACAACCTAAAAGATCCTTTGTGGACTCTAATGTGTTGATTATATTATTACTAAAACTTATTCTGCTCATTGACTCATTTAAGAATTGTTGAGTGAATGTCAGCCTGGTGCAGTACAGGCAGGGCAAATAGTTTTCCTTTCTTGTGCCAATTACGGTTGTGGCTTCCCAGTGGGCTGTGTTGAGAAAGAATGCGAGGCTAAATCTGGGTTCAACAAGAATGAATATTATAGGCAATTAAATGTGTCTTTGGTGGAATTGGAAGAAAGGGGTGCCCGAGGAATTTGTCATCTCTATGAGCTGAAAAACTCATTGTCTAGAATGAGAAGAAGTAGATTTGGAATAAGTCACTTCCAGTCTATGTGCTTTTCTTTCTGCATTTGTGAGGTTGGGGAATTGATCTAAATAACTTACCAGCATTCTTCATTGTTTCCCTTATTCATCTATATGTTTGTTTGTTTTTTAAGTTGAAATATAGCTGATATACAGCATTATGTTAGTGTCAGGTATAGTACAGAAGGATTTGATATTTGCATGCATTATGAAATGATCACAGTAAATCTGGTAACCACCAGTCACCATACTAAATTATTGTAATATGATTGACAGCATTCCATGTGCTATATATTACATCCCCATGACTTATTTATTCTTTATTATGTAACTGGAAGGTTGTACCTCTTAATCCCCTTCACCTGTTTCATCTACCCGGACTCCCCTCCCTTCTGGCAACCATTTGTTCTCTTTATCTGTTGAGTCTGTTTTCATTTTGGTTTGTGGGTTTGTTTTTTAGATTCCACATAAGTGATGCCATGTGGCATTTGTCTTTTTCTGACTTATTTCGCTTAGCACGATACCCTGTACATCACCCATGTTGTTGGAAATGGCGAGGTTTCACTATTTTTATGGCTGAGTAATGTTCTACCGATGGTACCATATCTTCTTTATCCGTTTTTCTATAGATGGACACTTCAGTTGTTTCTATATCTTGGCCATTGTATATAATGCTCTAATGAACATTGGGGTGTATATATCTTTTTGAATAAGTGCTTTTGTTTCCCTCAGAGAAACACCCAGAAGTGAAATTGCTGGCTCATACGGCAGTTCTACTTTAACTTTTGGAGGCATCTCCGTACTGTTTTCCACAGTGGCTGCACCAGTTTATCATCCCCTCCAACAGTGCGCACGGGTTCCCTTTCCGCACACCTTCACCAACACTGATTATTTGTTGTCTTTTTGATGATAGCCCTTCTGACAGACGTGACGTGGTATCTCACTGTGGTTTTGACTTGTAAATCCCTAATGATTAGTGATGCTGACCATCTTTTCATGTATCTGTCGGCCATCTGTCTTCTTTGGAAAATGTCTATTCAGGTCTTCTGCCCATTTTTCAATTGAGTCCTTTTTTTTTTTTATGTTGTTGAGTTGTATGAGTTCTTTGTACATTTTGGAATCTATCCCCTCATCAGAGATACGTTTGTCAATATCTTCTCCCATTCAGTAGGCTGTCTTTTCAGTTTGTTGATAGTTTCCTTCACTGTGTAAAAGCTTATATGGTCAATTAATCTAAGACAGCCTCTTCAATAAATGGTGTTGAGAAAACCTGACAGCAACCTGTGAAAGAATCAAACTGGACGACTTCCGTACACCATATGCAAAAGCAAACTATTCAAGACTTAAATAGAAGACCTGAAACCATAAAACTAGAAAAAAAAATATGTATGCATTCTTTTATTCATTGACTGAGGCTTAGCAGCTGTGGTTGATATTTCTCTTCATTTTCAGGGTGATTTTCCATTTTATGAATGCAGTTGTCTCTAACGTAGAAGCCAGAAACTTACTTTCCCAGCATTCTATGTAATACTTAGAATGCAGCCATGGAATCAAGGTCTACCAGTCAGGCATATCTGTCCTGAATTTGTTTAAAAATCAGTGATGGTTAGAGGTAAGCTCTGCACAGAATTCATCTGGCAAGGGTGAAGGCAGAGACATCAGTTTGTCGAGGCTGCAGGTATAGAGGGTCTGGAGGGAATGTCCAGTGTCTGGCTGTGGATGGAGTTCCAGCTGGGAGCCGGGGGCCGGGAGGGATGAGAGGCTCCCTGGGAGAGGGAACGCTGATGACTTCATTGGATGGCTCTGCAGTACAGGTAGAGACATTGTTCCCCGGCTACAGTCCATCTCTGGGCCTCCTTCAGTGACCTTTAGCTGTTTAAATTCTTTTTAAAATAAAATCCTTTTATTGCTGAAATGAATCAGAGCATGTTTCTTTGTTCTCAAAAACCTCAACAATTTATGATCAGGACTGAATGCCTTCAAACAGACTTTTTTCTCCTTTAAAGATGAAAATATTAACTCTCTTTCATGAATTATAAAGAATAGGCTTAGCTAACGCTTTACAATGTATTTTGTTGCAATTATCAGGAAGATTATCGTTGCAGATGGATCAATATGTATCTTAAGGGAGATGTTTCTCTTATCTTCTTCATTATTCTAAGTGCTCTAAAGAAAATACAATTCCTTCAGTATTTATGGTTCACAATTTTATTTCTTTTGGTTCACAGTTTTAAATTGAAAAACTCTTCTTCTTCATTATTATTAGTGTGATTATCAGAGTTTGCAACAGTGCTTGGTTAGGTTTGTATAGTTTAATTATTTTCTTTAATTTTCTAATGATTAGAAGTAAATATCTCATGAGGGGAGGATTGCCACAGCAACGAAACTCACTTGACTGTATTTATGAGAGTTTCTTCTGAGGATTTGAAACTTACTCCCCAAACTCTGTGTGTATAAGAAAGACCACATTGTTTCATTTTCTTTAATCAATTTAAGTTTCACTTTAACCTCCAACCTTCATTCTTTCTGGAGTTCTTTCTCCACCCATCTTCCGTGGCATACTGGGCACTTACCGACCTGTGGAGTTCATCTTTCAGTGTCCTATCTTTTTGCCTGTTCATGGGGCTCTCAAGGCAAGAATACTGAAGTGTTTTGCCATTCCCTCCATATTTCTTCAATATAATTTGAGATACCAAGGGAACATTTCATGCAAAGGTGGGCACAATAAAGGACAGAAATGGTATGGACCTAACAGAAGCAGAAAATATTAAGAGGTGGGAAGAATACACAGAAGGACTATACAAAAAAGATCTCCATGACCAGATAACCACGGTGGTGTAATCACTCACCTAGAACCAGACATCCTGGAATGTGAAGTCAAGTGGGCCTTAGGAAACATCACTACAAACAAAGATAGTGGAGGTGATGGAATTCCAGTTGAGCTATTTCAAATCCTAAAAGTTGAGCTATGAAAGTGCTGCACTCAATATGCCAGCAAATGTGGAAAACTCAGCAGTGGCCACAGGACTGGAAAAGGTCAGTTTTCATTCCAATCCCAAAGAAAGGCAATGCCAAAGAATGCTCAAACTACTGCACAATTGCACTCATCTCACATGCTAGTAATGTAATGCTCAAAATTCTCCAAGCCAGTCTTCAACAGTACATGAACTGTGAACTTGCAGATGTTCAGGCTGGTTTTAGAAAAGGCAGAGGAACCAGAGATCAAATTGCCAACATCTCCTGGATCACCGAAAAAGCAAGATTTCCAGAGAAACACCTACTTCTGCTTTGTTGACTATGCCAAAGCCTTTGTGTGGATCACAGCAAACTGTGGAAAATTCTTCAAGAAATGGGAATATTGGACCACCTGACCTGCCTCCTGAGAAATCTGTATACAGGTCAAGAAACAGAACTGGACATGGAACAACAGACTGGTTCCAAATTGGGAAAGGAATATGTCAAGGCTAGTGTATTGTCCCCCTGCTTATTTAACTTCTGTGCAGAGTACATCATGAGAAACGCTGGGCTGGATGAAGCACAAGCTGGAATCAAGATTGCTGGGAGAAATATCAATAACCTCAGGTATGCAGATGACACCACCTTTATGGCAGAAAGGAAAGAACAACTAAGGAGCCTTTTGATGAAAGTGAAAGAGGAGAGTGACAAGTTGGCTTAAAACTCAACATTCAGAAAGCAAAGATTATGGCATCTGGTCCCATCACTTCATGGCAAATAGATGGGGAAACAATTTTGAACTGTGTTGTTGGAGAAGATGCTTGAAAGTCCCTTGGAATGCAAGGAGATCAAACCAGTCTATCCTAAAGGAAATGAGTCCAGAATAGCATTGAAAGGACTGATGCTGAAGCTGAAGCCCCAATACTTTGGCCACCTGATGCAAAGAACTGACTCATTGGAAAAGACCCTGATGCTGGGAAAGATTGAAGGCAGGAGGAGAAGGGGATTACAGGGGATGAGATGGTTGGATGGCATCACTGACTCAATGAACATGAGTCTGAGCAAGGTCCAGGAGTTGGTGATGGACAGAGAAGCCTTGTTTTCTGCAGTCCATGGGGTCACAAAGAGTCAGGAAGACTCAACCAGTCATGGGTAGAGGCTAGGATCTCAGAGTCTGGGGAAATCTGGAATCTTGGAAGAGATACAACATTTACTGGCAATACCTCCTGAAAAGGGGGAGCAGGGAAACACCCTGGCTTCTCTCTGTCCCCCTTCAGCTCCCTGCTAGAGTCCTTCCATTGGCCAAGTGAAGTGAAGCGTTAGTCATTCAGTCGTGTCCAACTCCTTGTGACCCCATGGAGCCTGCCAGGCTCCTCTGTTCATGGGATTCTCCAGACAAGAATGCTGGAGTGGGTTGCCATTCCCTTCTCCACAGGATCTTCCCAACCCAGAGATCGAACCCAAGTCTTCTGCATTGCAGGTGGATTCTTTACTGGCTGAGCCACCAGAGGAGCCTGTTGAGCCCTAGACCATGGGGTCACAAAGAGTCAGACATGACTGAGCAACTAACACACAATCTCCAGCTTACAAATGAGGGATCTGAGGTTGAGGTGCTTCCGAGGTGGCCCTGGTGGTAAAGAACCCGCCTGCCAGTGCAGGAGACATAAGAGACCTGGGTTCAGTCCCTGGGTGGGGAAGACCCCTTGGAGGAGGGCATGGAAACTCACTCCAGTATTCTTGCCTGGAGAATCCCATGGAGAGAGGAGCTTGCTGGGCTACAGTCCGTAGGGTCGCACAGAGGTGGCTTAGCACACAGGCAAGGAGTTAAGTAACGGGGTCAGAGTAACACACCTGATAAGTGGCAGACACCCAGGTTGGTAAAGTCTAGATTTTCAGAGAGAAAAGGAAACATCTGGAAGAGACTTTCACATGCACTCACTCTGGAGCCCACTAATCTGCTTGCATCTGTTCCATCAAGTTGGCCTTCTCTTCATACCATAGCTGGTCTGTCCAGGCTCTATCTGGACGCCATCTCCTCTCACCTACAAAAGGGCATCGTACCTGCAGTTCTGCCCACCCCATCTTCATTGTCGTGGGTTTTCCTTCTCTATTGGATCATTCCCATCAACAAACAAACATGCTGCACTAGCTCCTATATTTGAAAATATCTTCCCTTGACCTCAAAAATTCCTCTGGTTATTGCCCTATCTTTCTAATTTCCTTTGCATCAAAATTTCTTAAAGCATTTTTCTATTCAGCTCCACTTCCTCTCCTCACATTATCTCTTGAACCCACTCCACTGAACCTGTCATTATGAAAGTTATCGTTCACCTCTGTGTTGTCATTTTAATGGGACTTCTCCACTTCCCCAGTGGTTCAGTGGTAAAGAACCTGCCTACCAATGCAGGAGACGCAGGTTCGATCCTTCAGTCAGGAAGATCCCCTGGAGTAGGAAATGGCAACTCACTCCAGTATTCTTGCCTGGGAAATCCCATGGATAGAAGAGCCTGGTGGGCTACAGTCCTTGGGGTCACAAAGGGTCTGACATGACTTAGCAACTAAACAATGACAATAGCTCCATAAATCAGCATCATTTGACGTCGCTGATCGTGTTCTTCCCCATAAAACGCTTTCTTTCCTGGCTTCTAGGATACCACTCTCAGCCCTTCTGCTGAGAAGCGCCCTTTCAGGCTCCTTTGCTAGATGTTTTTCAACTTTTTGACCTCTAAATACTGACATGCCAAAGGACTCAGCCCTCGGACTGCTTCTCTAGATTCACTCCCTAGGTGATCCCATTTAGTCCCAGAGGCATAAAATTTATCTAATGATAAAAACCTTGCCTTTCTATCCCCAACCTTGACCTCTTCCCTAAATCCCAGACATCTATATCCAACTGTCCACTCAGCATTTCCACTTGCATGCCTAAGATCTGTAGTTGGAAAACTGGAACCCCAGGAGAGCTGGTGTGTAGTTCCCCTAAGTCTAAAGTCCTGAGAATCAGAAGGGCTGGTGGTGGAAGTTCTAGTCCAAACGCCAGCAGGCTTGAGACCCAGTAAGAGCCAGTGTTTCAGTCTGAATCTGAAGGCCAGACAAAAACACTATCCCAGGTCCAGCAGCCTAGCAAGAAAAGTTTTTCTTCCTCGAGAGAGGGTCAGCCTTTTTTGTTCTGTTCAGGCCTTCAACTGATTGAATGAGGCTCCCTCACATTAGGGAGGGTAATCTGCTTTATTCAATCTACTAATTCAAATGATAATCTCACTTTCACAGACACCAAGAATAATGTTTGACCACATGTCCTGGCACCCTGTGGCTCAGTCAAGTTGACACATAAAATTAACTATCGCAGTTGCCCAGAGAAAAACCTCGGAGTTGTCCTTGACTTTTCTCTCTTGTACTCCATATCAAATCAATTAGCAACCCCCAAAGGCTCTCTCCCTTCAAAATGTGGCCAGAATTTGAGCATATTTCATCACCTCTCCACTCCCAGCCCCTGTTTGCCGTTGTCTCCAGTCTAGATGATAACTGCCTCTCTTTTACTATTGTCCTCATGTCCCCTTTTCTGTCCTAAGCTCAGAGGTCAGAGTGATGCAGTTAAAATGTATCAGCTCCTGTCACTACCACATAGAAATCTCTGACTTCTCAGGCCATTTTGAATTAAAGTGTCCCCCAGCTACCTCGCTCTCCCCATCTCTTCCCATCCGCCCAGTGCTCACACCACATCAGTCACCCCGACATATTTGCTGTGCCTCAAACCCATGTGCCCAGCACATTCATTCCAGAGCCTGTGCATGTACTTTCCCCTCTGTTTCAAAGGTTTCTCCCTGGGTATTTTTAAGCCTCACTCCCTCACCTGCTCTATCTAAATCTCTGCTCTGTGCAGAAGACACTTTATTTAAAACAACACACCATCGCTCCCTCTCCCCGACCTCCGTCACTGTCTTTCTCCATCCTTTCATTGTTTTTCTTTACAGAATGTGCTATGACTGGCACATAGAAAATACTCAGCAATGTTTGGTTCATGAATAAGTGAATTAACAAGTTAATTAGCTAATAATGTCAGAAAGCAGTCAAATCATTGGCTTAACCATCCTGCAGAACTGTTACTACACGGAGCTGATCATAAACAGTAGCCTCCATACAGGGATCCATAATTATAGAATTTCCCTTGAGGTAGCAAGTTATTGTCCTACATGCAATTATAAACCAGAATACTATTTACTAATTTTTCTTACCCGCCAGGGTTCTAGGAATCTAGACATTATTAAAGCTTCAAACAAACGAAATGGAGACTTGGAAAAAAATGTTCTGTAGAAGCTGAAGCTGAACGGTTTTATGAAGACCTACAAGACCTTTTAGAACTAATACCCAAAAAAGATGTCCTTTTCATTATAGGGGACTGGAATGCAAAAGTAGGAAGTCAAGAAACACCTGGAGTAACAGGCAAATTTGGCCTTGGAATGCGGAATGAAGCAGGCCAAAGACTAATAGAGTTTTGCCAAGAAAATGCACTGGTCATAGCAAACACCCTCTTCCAACAACACAAGAGAAGACTCTACACATGGACATCACCAGATGGTCAACACCGAAATCAGATTGATTATATTCTTTGCAGCCAAAGATGGAGAAGCTCTATACAGTCAACAAAGACAAGACCGGGAGCTGACTGTGGCTCAGATCATGAACTCCTTGATCTCTCAAAGGGAGCTCATTTTGAACCGTGAATGCCTCCCAGTAATTCCATTTGACTCTGTCACTCAGGACTGGAAAAGTGACAGCCACAGAGGCCAGTAAAAATGTAAGAGTCACAAGACTGAACAGGCAGTTTTTTCTGGTTACCATTGCCTTGTGTCCCTTTCTTTGTACAGAGCCTGGAAACAGAATTCCCCGAGTTTGGGATTGTTAACCGGAGACAGGGAGACAGACCAGAGGGTCTTTAACATCTGGACAGATTAGAGTTTTTTGAGGACAAATTTAGCAATTGGAAAGCTAACCCCAAAGCCCTTAGCAATAGTCTAGGATATACAATAATGGCATTATCTTTCCAGGCCAATGCCAGAGTAAAGAAAAGGAAGGGGGAAAAAAAGAATTATTTAAGGTAAGAAGTCTTGATCGAGAGTCTTAGGAAGAAGCAGTCTATGCTGACATCAGCTGTTCTTCCTCCTAGTCAGTTTTCTTTCTAGCATCCTTACAGGACCAGACGTCAAGTGGAGCCTTCTTCAGCTGTGAGATGTGTATCCACAGCTCGAGTCCCTGGCATTTGCCTACCATCTGGGTAGTAAGGAGGATCTGGAATGTGTGTCCGCTCAGTCACTCAGTCGTGTCTGACTCTGTGACTCCATGGGCTGTAGCCTACCAGGCTCCTTTGTCTATGGGATTTCCCGGGCAAGAACACGAGTGGGTTGCCATTTCCTACTCCAGGGGGTCTTTCTGACCCAGGGATCGAACCTGTGTCTCCTGCATTTGCAGGCAGATTCTTTACCACTGAGCTACCTGGGAAGCCCAGACCTGGAATAGTCCCTTCCAGAAAAGATTTTAGGGTAGTCTTTATTCTTACTGATTGCAAATCAAAGTGGATGGAAAAAATGGAAATTTACTTTGGAGAGTTATAGCCAAATATTTGAGGAAACTGGAAGATTTCAGAATCCAGTATAATTTACAAGTACATAATAAAACCTCAAGACAATTAAAAGGAATATAATCCAAGAGAGACAAGGGTGTAAGCATCATTTTTCTCTCTACAATTATTCCCACTTCTTTATTTTCAAGGATCATCACAGTAAAACAAATTTGTTTGTATTAAATGTGGCTTATTATTTACATAAGTGCAACAAAACTAGTGACTGACTCTCTAACCTCTTTTTAAAACTGCTTTGCTGGGACTTTTTACCAAGAATCTCAGATTGAACACTTAAAAGCCTCTTGAGGCCAGGAAGCCAATCCAAAGTTCAGGCAGTTCCTTAAAACTGTTTGGTCCTATCAGAGTCTATGCATATCTCACTCAGATATAACTTCCAGTAAAAGCCTTAGTAATATAGGCAATGTTTTTAACCAATCCTCTTATAAGGAGAATAGATTTCTATTGAACTTAGATAAATCACTAACTATACTGCCATGAAAATAAAACTCAAGGGCTTCTGAATTTTGGAGGGATCAGGTAGGGAGAAAAGTCAATGTGTCATCTTTGTTTACAACAGTATGTTCTACTAAATTACTCTTAGCTTTAAGAGAAAAGAAAAAGGGCTTCCTTAAACCTGGAGAAACAAAACATCAAGGAATTCATTCAGTCCCGTGTAATTAATATTTGTTTTGATTAAATCCAGTTTTCTCATTAATTCTGGAAACTCTTACCCAGTTCAGTTTTATGATTTTAAAGTTATTAGAAACCATACTTGTTAAGTTTATCTGATCAGATGGCTAAAGCTTTTTGTAGACACTTAAGATTTGTATCTGTCCTTGACAAGCAATCTTATGGAAACTGTGGAGCAGTGTGTATTTTTTAAAAAACCTCTTCTTCTTTTTTTCTTTTAGTCTTAGGAATTGAGGATGATCTGGGTTAGAGTTTCCAAAGGCGACTGGGTAAAATGTTTATGTCTCAAAGGATATATACAGTGAAAGAATGTATGTTTCCCCAAGAAGGACTCTGAATTGTTTCTGTAGTTACATTTCTCCATTCTCATCAGCCCTCATGCCTAAATGCTACCTATAAGCATGTGACACCCACAATTTACATCTACCCTAACTTCTCTCAGAAGTGCCTGGCCCCCCATGGCCCCTGCACTTGGACGTTCCAGGAGGACTTCCAGCTCAACCAGTGCAGTCCTGACCTGGCCTTGTCTCTTCCTGCTGCCTTCCATCCCACCTCCACGCAGATTAGAGCTCTCCCTTAAAGCCCCAGCTTAATAAAGCCATCTTTTCAGCCAGTGACGCTTGTCATTTGAAAATAATCTCTCTCCTTTTAAACATCATAACTTTACATTTGTGTCTTTTCAGTCCTTATCACTCTTTACCTTGTACTATAGTGATGAAGGGTTTTTCCTCCCCTTTTGGACTGTAAGATCTTTCATAGATTCACGAATTTTCTGACAAAATGTATTCAGTGTTTTCCACATGGAAATGTTAGTTGCATTAATCAATGAATCAGTCAATCTGAGGGAGGGAAAAAATGGAAAAGGAGAACAGCCTATTTCACAGTCGTGGTGTAAGATTTACAAAATGCCTTAGACTCGCTTTTAAAACCTGATGTCCCTATAAGATCCCATAGAATTTTGCTGCACTCAGAGAATGATCAAATTACTGACAAATTATATTTTTAGAAACCACATAGCCCAGAGCTTTTGCAAAATCTTTAAAGTCACAAGATATTTGTGTATGAAAATTGAATTGCACAAACTTGATCAAGAGATAAGGTTTTAAAAACAGACATATGAACAGAATATACACATAACAAATAGTAAGAAATTGACACCATCTTAAAGTCAATAACTAATATTAAGGGATTTGAATTTTTATATTCATTTATTCATTCATTTAATACACACAACTGTGGTATTTAATATATACCAGGCATTCTTCTAAGTGCATTAGAAATATTATTTTCCTCACAACAATCTAAAAGGTATGTATTATTGACACCCATTTTATAGATGAAAAAACTGAGGACTTCTCCCAGGTCCCAGGACTGGTGAGTTGTAGGATTAAGATTCAAACTCAGTCTATCTGGTCCCAAGTCCACACTCAAAACCAACAAAAGCTGCCTCATTTACCATTATTACTGTTATCATTATTATTAGAAAAAATAATAAAATGACAACTATGATTTTTTTAAAGCCTTAAGGATAGATTTGTGAATGCTCTTTCCTTTTTCTTCAGGCTAATAAAAGAGTTGAATTAAAAACTCTTGATGACTATAACTGAAAACATTTATACTGTGATCTTCGATCACTCTTGATTAAAGTTTTATGAGCAAAAAGAGTAGAAAGGAATTAGATTAAGAAATTATTTCTTTACCATCCTTATGATTTAGAAGAACATTCACTAGCTCATAAACATATTTAAGTTTTAACTCCACTCTTAAAGTAACCATGAATCCTTGTCAAGTTTCTCTGCAAATCAAGAGCTCCATAAAACACTCTGAACACTGCTACTGTTCATTCCCACTATCTCAGGGCAAAGAGCTCTAAACCATCATGGAAAGATTCATGAGCAACTGAGGGAATGGACCGCATCTCGTTTCTCTCTGCAGGTCAGTATATACAGAGCTGTGCGCAGCTTAGTATGAGTTCATTGAAGGTTTCTTAAGTTCGGCAACTCGTTTTATTTATGATTTTCCTAAGGTGCTACAAAAATCCCGATTTAGTACTATTCAACGGCTGTTTGAAAAAGGATCTCCAAGAACAGGAAGGAAAGCAGAACCCAAAGGCAATGAGCCCTTACAGAAAGGGAAGCCCCACTGCCAAACCCAGGGGCTTCTCCTTCCCTGTAGGGTACCCTTTATTCGTTTACATCATCCAGTAACTTGCCAAGCAGCGCATCTCAGCTGACCAACTGCTGAGAAACAGCATGTTTCTCACTGCTGACCAGCGAAAGGGAAATGGTCACCCAACTCTCAAGAGCAGAACGAAAATGGAGCCCAGAATTTCTCTGGGAGGAAAGAGACCATGTCTAATCAGCAATTATAGGAACTGTCCCAGAGGTACATATCTTAGGTAGCCCATTGGAGGTGAGGGGCAGGCACAGAGGAGCGACCTGGGTATGTATTTTAGCAGGCATCAATTCACAAAGTCACTACCGGGGGTGTGTGAAAGAGACTGGGTGAGGGAGAAGGGCAGAGGTGGAGAGAAAAGAGAGAGCGCACATGTTCACAGCTCACCTAGATGGCAGATTTCTGCAGATTTCTTGAGACACCCATGTTTCCAAAAAATGCCCTCTCCTATACATTGTTGAGGATGAAGCTCTACAATGAGACACAGACACTTTAACAATGAAAGGGGCTTCAGCATTTATTCAATAAATTGGTTTTTTCAGATTATGCTATAAGAGCAAATTATGACACAGCCAAAATCAAAATTAACCAGTCCATTCTAAAGGAGATCAGTTCTGGGTGTTCACTGGAAGGACTGATGCTAAAGCTGAAACTCCAGTACTTTGGCCACCTCATGAGAAGAGTTGACTCATTGGAAAAGACCCTGATGCTGGGAGGGATTGGGATTGGAGGCAGGAGAAGGGAATGTGGGGTGTGTGAAAGAGACTGGGTGAGGGAGAAGGGCAGAGGTGGAGAGAAAAGAGAGAGCGCACATGTTCACAGCTCACCTAGATGGCAGATTTCTGCAGATTTCTTGAGACACCCATGTTTCCAAAAAATGCCCTCTCCTATACATTGTTGAGGATGAAGCTCTACAATGAGACACAGACACTTTAACAATGAAAGGGGCTTCAGCATTTATTCAATAAATTGGTTTTTTCAGATTATGCTATAAGAGCAAATTATGACACAGCCAAAATCAAAATTAACCAGTCCATTCTAAAGGAGATCAGTTCTGGGTGTTCACTGGAAGGACTGATGCTAAAGCTGAAACTCCAGTACTTTGGCCACCTCATGAGAAGAGTTGACTCATTGGAAAAGACCCTGATGCTGGGAGGGATTGGGATTGGAGGCAGGAGAAGGGAATGACAGAGGATGAGATGGCTGGATGGCATCACCAACTCGATGGACATGAGTTTGGGTGAACTCCGGGAGTTGGTGATAGACCGGGAGGCGTGGCGTGGTGTGATTCATGGAGTCACAAAGAGTCAGACACGACTGAGCGACTGAACTGAACTGAGCAGGACTAGAGCATACGCCCAAGGAAGACAGAAAAGTTACCACTCATGTGGTTTGATTCAAGCCCCAGGCCTCTTTCTGGTACATTTCAATTCATCTTTTGTTTAAAAGCAAATACCCTTGACAGAAGGAAGACCTTAAGCTTTATCCATCATTCACATGCAATATTTCTAAGCCTCAGGCATTCCCTTACTTCCTTGGCAGTTTTTGCTCCATCTGTGTACAATTTGTACTAAATTCATATCTAGCACTTTATCTGCAGCAGAGATTGCTGACGTGTTCTGCTTTCCATTCTGCCCTTTTCCTTAAGGTGACAGCGTGCCCTGCACCACTGAGTGGCGGCTGGGAACCAGACAGGCAGCCTCCCTTGCAGAAGAGTACTGCCATATGACATCAGAATGTAAGCAGAAGTAATAGATGCAACTTCCACCTATTGAAAGGAAACCCCTCGACATGAAGCTCCCTTTTCGCCCTTCTGACAGGTGAGAAACAGCAAGGTCATGTAGCAGCTTCAGTCCTTCAGAGGAGCATGATGCCAGACAGGATGACAAAGCAACACAATGGGAAGAATCCAGGCTCCTAAACGAGTTCATGACCTAAGTCTGAGACAGCTATACTGGAGATAAACAAAAGTCTCTCGGATTTAAGATATTTATTTCGGGGATCCCTTTGAGTGATATTGTGACTTATAATAAGAAATGTGTTTTTGGTCTTCATCTCTGTTCCTGGCACAGAGATCTTAAAACCTTGCAAGTTCCTAAGATATGAGCCTATGAGTATCTTCTGTTCTGTCAATGAGAGGACCTTTGGAAAGCCCTTGGGCCACCTAAAGGGATGAGGAGCAAAGAAGGAGGGGCTGGTTGCCCGGAGGACCAACCACGTGATTAGAGGTTGGAACTTCCTCACTTGCTGACAGCTGGGGAAGGAAGAGGGGATGGCTGGAGATTGAGTTCAATCACCAATATCAATGGCTTAGTTGACTGTGCCTTTGCAATGAAGCCTCCTTAAAAATAAAAAGGAGGGGGTTCAGAAAGCTTCCAGTTGCTGAACACATGCATATTTGGGGGGGTGCAAATATACCCAGAGAGCACAGGAGCTCCAAGGCCCTTTCCCCATGTGTCGCTCTATGCACCTCTTCCATGTGGCTGATCCTGAGTAGATCCTTTTATAATAAACTGGTGGGGCTTCCCTGGTGGCTCACGTGGTAAAGAACCCGCTTGTCAATTCAGGGTGAAAGAGACCGAGGGTTCGATCCCTGGGTTGGGAAGATTCCCTGGAGAAGGAACTGGCAACCCACTCCAGTATTCTTGCCTGGAAAATTCCATGGCCAGAGGAGCCTGGCAAGCCACAGTCCATGGGGTTGTGAAGAATCAGACACAACTGAGTGTGCACAGTGTGCACACACACACACACACACACACACATATACACACACACAATAAACAAGTAACCTAGTAAGTAAACATTTTTCTGAGTTCTGTGAGCCATCCTAATAAATTAATCAAACCGAAGAGGGGTCACAGGAACCTCTGATCTATAGCGAGTTGGCCAGAAGCACCAGTGACAACCTGGACTTACTGCTGGCATATGCAATTGGTTGGGAGGGGCAGTCTTGTAGAACTGAGACCCTAACCTATAAGATCTGACACCATCTCCAGGTAGAGAGTGTGAGAACCAAGTTAATCGCTTAATAGTGTTGAAAAAAAACAGTGTACTTTGTTAAAGTAACTTAACATTGACCCTACCTAAAACAACATCTTATGAGATAACAGCCATGAAAAATCAGGATTTTATTTCATCTTTTTGGTAAAAAAAAAAAAAAAAAATTAAATTAGATAACTATTCAAATCAGCAATAGTTCAAATACCAGGTAAAAAATCGTGCCAATATAACAGAAACATGAACACCTAACTTGAGGAAAGACTGATAGAAGGAAAGCAAAAGCAAGTGATAAGGATAAGTGGAGGGATTTCCCTGGTGGGTAAGACTCTGCCTTCCAATGCAGGGAGTGAGAGTTCCATCCCTGGTTGGGGAGTTAAGATTCCACAAGCCTCAGGGCCATAACCAAAACATAAAATAGAAGCAATATTGTAACAAATTCAATAAAGACTTTAAAAATGGTCCACATTAAAAAAAAAAAAAAAACTTAAAAAAAAGAATAAGTGGTAAGGGCATGTGGGCATTGAGAGAAAGAAAAGAGATGAGAGAGAATGAAGGCTGAGTACTGGAAGTTATCTTTGCCTTGTTCGCCATCCAGCCATGGGCAAGCCTGCATTCTGCCCCACCATCCAGGAGAAGGAGAGTTAGGGACTGTGGGGGCCACCTCAGCTTCGTCTCTGTCTCAGAGAAGGATCCTGCATGGGCAGAGACACACACCTTCCTCCTCAACGCCTCCCAGCAACCACCCAGGTGGGGCTTGCCAGCAATGGGCACCATTGTACAAGCGTCTGGATGGTAGTTGTATAAGAGCCTGGCCAGCCTCATCTCCTCCTCTTGCCCTGATCCCCTTCCCTGTGCAAAACAAGGGGGAAAGGCAGAGCACTCAAGGACTAGCGAGAGAAAGGCAGCATTGCCGGTGTTTGCCAACAACGACAGCTCTTGCATGTCTCTCATGCTGGGCAACCCCCCGTGGCTCCTCCTCTTTGGGTCGCCTCCCGCCCACAGGGACCAGCTGGAGAGGGGCAAATTGAAAACTCCTGTGCCTGAAACCCACCTTCCCTTGACCTGCAGCGTGTCCACCGCGGCCACCCCACATCGCCTCCCCCTAACTTCAGTCTTGAAACATAAAAATGCTGTTTTGCCTGAGGCCAACTTGGAAGCAGAAGAAAATGAGTGTTTAAAACAATTTTCAGAAAACAGTATTCATCATTTTAGCTTCGCATTTGGAATCATTAAAGAAACAACAAAAACCCCAACAGCAGGTTTTGCCTTCACCTCTATCACTGCCCTTGACCCCTGCACTGAGACAGAACAGAATTGAGTCAAATAGCTCTGCTTGTTTTTCCTCAGAAGGTGGTGAGACAAGGCTTCCTCCTCCCACTGAGGAGCCCTTGCTTGCAGCATCCTTCAAGTCACTGTCAGCACGAGACCCTAGATTCTCCTCCTTGGACCACACTAACCCATCAGAGTAAACGCATCAGAGTGAAATTGTCGAGTAACAACTTTCAAATGTATGGGAAGGAAAATCTAATATCTTAGTGTCTGAGCTGGTCAGTCAGTATAGTCTCTCAGTCGTGCCCGACTCTTTATGACCTCATGGACTGTGGCCCACCAGGCTCCTCTGTCCATGGGATTCTCTAGGCAAGAATACTGGAGAGGGTTGCCATTTCCTTTTCCAGGGGATATTCCCGACCCAAGGATTGACCCTGGGTCTCCCAAACTGTGGACAGATTCTTTACGGTCTAAGCCACCAGGGAGGCCTCTGTGTCAGAGCTAAGCAAACCAGAAAACAATGTTTGAAAGCAAAGTGTGAAAACAGATAACTATGCATGGTAGAAATAGCCCAGACTTTAAAGTTAGGCAGACCTAGTTCTGCACTGGATATTTGGAGGCAAGGAAATGCACATCTCTGAGCTCAAATTTCATGCTCTGGAAAATGGAGACAGTAGCAGCTTTCACATAAAGTTGTTGAGAAAAGTAAATGGGATGACATATTTTAACCTGAATAACACAATACCTGACAAGTATTTTACTCCATAAAATCAAGTTACATTTTCCTTTCTTTTTCTTCCCCTTAAAACAAACTTATGTTTTAAATCCCTTAAACAGAACTATGGTGAGCTGCAATTTCAGCATTATTAGATAATAGCCAACTAATGGAAACAACCCAAATATCCATCAACTGATAAATGGGGTAAGTAAATTATGATACAATACAATGGAATAAAAAGGAATGAATTAAGGATGCAACATGGATGGACCCTGAACACATGCTACATGAAAGAAGTCAATCACAAAAGTTCACATGTTATATGATTCCACTTATAAAATGTCCAGAATAGGCAAATCTATAGAAATAGATTACTAGTTACTGGGAGCGAGGGGTGGAAGACTGAGGTTGGAGGAAAGAAGTGTGACTGCTAATGAGTGTGGGCTTTCTTTTGGGGTGATGAAAATACACAAAAATTAGATTGCAGTGATGATTGCACAATCCCATGAATATACTATAAAACATTGTACACGTTGGATAAATGTTATAGTATGTGACATATCTAAAAAAAACAACTGTTTCTTTAAAAAAAGGGAAAAGGTGTCACAGTTGAAAGTGGTCTTAGAAGTCATCTAGTCCAGTCTATCCTTTTGCACTTCAGAAACTGAAGTCCAAACAGCTTGTTAGGTGGCCTTCCTAAGGGAGCACAGATGTTCAGGGCAGATGAGAAACCAATAGCCAAGTGTCCTGAGTTCTGGGATGGGGGCTTGTCTCCGGTAGAGAAGGCAGCCCCAACATCCTTGCTGCCCACAGGGCCCTTGCACTTCTCTCTCCCTTCAAACGAGGGCTCATCCTGCAGGAATGATGGGGCAGTGAGTGTACCTGAGCCAACCACCACCCAAGAGGGCTGCTTATCACCCATTCAGCAGGTGTTTACTGGAACCTTCCACGAGCCAGGCAGCGTGAAGGACTGGGGAGGCAACAGTGAGCAACACAAAATGTTCCCTCTCTTCACAGACCTTGGATCTCGATGATGATAGCAGCTCATCTTCATAGAAGACTGAGTGTTCTGCACTTTACATGGTGCATCTCATGTCATTCTCAAAAATGGGTACTTCCTTATGTGTGCTTTTTTCATGGGTATTCTCCAGGTAATCTTATTATGCCCGTTTTACTGATGGAACCATTGAGGCCCACAGAGATTAAATAGCTAGCCTGAAATCAGAGCTGATGAACAGTGTAGTCAGGCATCAATCATGATACTCTGACCCCAGAACTGTGCTTCTAACCCTTATACTGGTCTATTAGTGATCCAGAAAATAAGGGAACAACAGTCAATTAACCATTAAAATTAGTGATCAGCAGACATGTCAGTCTTAAAGACATGTGGGAAGGGATGTTTAGGTATCGTGGATCTGAAGTGATCCATGTCTATAAGGAGGTACCATTTACGCTGAAACCTGAAGAATGAGGAGCTGCAGGGGAGCAGGAAGAAAAGGCTACTGGTACTTGATGTGCTGCAGGTTGTGAGACTGGAGCACAGGGGGCGGTGGGAGAGATAGCAGGTACGGAGTCGAGCTAGTAGGGCCTGGCGGGCCATGGAAGTGAGTCTGGATTTCATTCCAAGTGCAGTGGGAAACCACTGGATGGGTTTAAGCAAGGTGATGTACGAGTGATAAGATCTGACTTATAGAATCCCTCTGGCTGCTGAGTAGAGGTTGATAATGGAAGGGGGGAAGTGGAAGCAGAGGAACCAGGTGGGAATGTGTTGCTGCAGCCCAGGTGAGGCAGGCTGGTGACTTGGACCAGGAGGGAGCAATGGAAATGGAGAACAGGAATTGCTTCAAGAGGTATCCTGAAAGTAGAACGGTCCTGGGTAGAGGACTAGGTGTAGGCAGGAGAGAAAAGGCAGAATGAGCGACTCCTAAGACCCTGGCCGGGTGCTCTCTATCAGGCCATGATGTCCTCGGGCGTGGACCATGTCTTTCATTTTCTGTCTTCTGATGCTTTGACCTCTGGGGCTTTGCTGGACCAGAGGGACTGCCTGGAGGGACTGCCCCTCCCAGGATTAGCCAGTCCGTAGAGAAAATAAACAACTTACCCATGAGAGTGCTCCTCAAATACAAACCAATGAATCCACACCCCAAATATCTCCTTTATCAGCTCTCACTCTCCTAGCCATTGGCCACCTGCCCTAATCACTCCAGAACCAGATACCAAGTGGCTAGGGGACAGCCCAGATCTCACTGAAACATTCTCATTTGGCTTCACTGGTTCCTTCCTGTGGACCCACAGCAACACCTGCCCTCAGGTCCTCTCTCTCCAGACCCCAGCCCTGTTGACCAACCTCGGTGCTTCCCTGCGTGGCCCACTGTGGCGTGGTGTGGCCCCTCTCCTTGGGAACTGTGAGTAACAAACCATCTCTTCAATGACAGCTGTCTGATCTGGCCTAACTATATCTCAAATATTAACTAAACTTTGGGCGGAAGAGGAGTGTGGGAGAATTGGGAGATTAGGTTTGATATACATATGCTAACATGTGTGAAAATGATAGCTAGTGGGAAGCTGCTGTATAATATAGAGAGCTCAACTCAGTGCTCTGATGACCCAGAGGGGTGAGACGGGGGTGGGTGGGGCGGGAGGGAGGCTCAGGAGGGAGGTTCAGTTCAGTTCAGAACAGTCGCTCAGTCGTGTCCGACTCTTTGCAACCCCATGAATCGCAGTACACCAGGCCTCCCTGTCCATCACCAACTCCCGGAGTTCACTCAGACTCACGTCCATTGAGTCCGTAATGCCATCCAGCCATCTCATCTTCGGTCGTCCCCTTCTCCTCCAGCCCCCAATCCCTCCCAGCATCAGGGTCTTTTCCAATGAGTCAACTCTTCGCATGAGGTGGCCAAAATACTGGAGCTTCAGTTTTAGCATCATTCCTTCCAAAGAAATCCCAGGGTTGATCTCCTTCAGAATGGACTGGTTGGATCTCCTTGCAGTCCAAGGGACTCTCAAGAGTCTTCTCCAACACCACAGTTCAAAAGCATCAATTCTTCGGCACTCAGCCTTCTTCACAGTCCAACTCTCACTTCTGTACATGACCACTGGAAAAACCATAGCCTTGACTAGACGGACCTTAGTCGACAAAGTAAGTCTCTGCTTTTGAATATGCTATCTAGGTTGGTCATAACTTTTCTTCCAAGGAGTAAGCGTCTTTTAATTTCATGGCTGCAGTCACCATCTGCAGTGATTTTGGAGGCCAAAAAAATAAAGTCTGACACTGTTTCTACTGTTTCCCCATCTATTTCCCATGAAGTGATAGTGCCAGATGCCATGATCTTCGTTTTCTGAATGTTGAACTTTAAGCCAACTTTTTCACTCTCCTCTTTCACTTTCAACAAGAGGCTTTTTAGCTCCTCTTCACTTTCTGCCACAAGGGTGGTGTCATCTGCATATCTGAGGTTATTGATATTTCTCCCAGCAATCTTGATTCCAGCTTGTGTTTCTTCCAGTCCGGCATTTCTCATGATGTCTCTGCATAGAAGTTAAATAAGCAGGGTGACAATATACAGCCTTGATGTACTCCTTTTCCTATTTGGAAGCAGGAGGGAGGAGATACATGTATACATATAGTTGATTCTCTTCACTGTACAGCAGAAACTAACACAACAGTGTATAGCAATTATGCTCCAATGAAAATTAATTAATTTAAAAAACTAAAAACCCCACTTGGTCAAAATGTCACTTCTTTTCTTTTCCTTAATATATATATTTTATTAGGCTTCCCTTGTGGCTCAGCTGGTAAAGAATCTCCCTTCAAATGGGAGACCTGGGCTCAATCCCTGGGTTGGGAAGGTTCCCTTGGAGAAGGGAAAGGCTATCCACTCCAGTATTCTGGCCTGGAGAACTCCATGGACTGTAAGAATCAGACACAACTGAGTGACTTTCACTTCACTTCATTGCATTATTGAAGTATAATTGACTTACAATGTTTCAGGCGCACAGCAAGTTTATTCATTTATATATGTGTGTGTATACATATATACACACATATACTATTTTTCAAATTATTTTCCATTATAGATAATTATAAGATATTGACTATAGTTCTCTGTGCTATACAGTAAACCTTTGTTGCTTGTTGCATATCTATTTTTTTAAATTAGAAATCTAGCATTCTATCCATACTAAGTCAAGCAAGTGACTCAAAATGTCATAAATTTTTTTACTTAGGCAAAAATTCCTAAGTTTTCTAAAATATATATATTAAGCATGTTATGTGTTATATATATGTATGCATGCTTAGTCACTTCAGTCACGTCCAACTCTTTGTGACCCCATGGACTATAGCCCACCAAGCTCCCCTGTCCGGGATTTCCCAGGCAAGAATACAGGGGTGGGTTGCCATTGCCTTCTCCAATAAATATGTATACAAAAGCTTTTCTACAATGCTTGATAGACTTGAGAAAGAACATCAGAAAAAAGAGAGAGAGAGATGGAGAAGTTAGAAAACATAAACTAAATGAAATGGGAGTACTGAATATGAAATAGAAAGGTGAGGAGTGAGGGCGGCTGAGCCTGAGAGCGCAAGTGCGCCCTGCGCCCACAGCACCTCCCCTCGTCTGACATCAAGTGAGCACATCTCTTCTGTGCTCCTGAAAGAACCGCAAGGGGCTGGACAGGCTGAGCCCCTCCCTTCGCCATGCCTGCCCCATCATTCTGCCTGGAATCCCCTGGACTGAGACACGGAGCTGGACTCTGGCTCCGCTGACGGTGCCACACAAGGCGCGAGGAAGCCCTTCCGCTCTGGGCAGGGGATGCAGCTCCAAATTGCGTGCTCACAGCCCTGCTCACTCCAGCAAGCTGCACTTGGAAACCCAGTGCTATTGATATTGCAGATATTATTTTAACAATAGCTTCCACGATAATTAAGCCAGTGAACATCTCTGCCTGGGGAACCATAGGCAGGGGCTGTAAGAGGGTGGGACAGGGGTGACTGAGCATATCCACACTATTAAAAGAGGTGAGAATTAGCAGAGGCACTTAGAGGGGTTTCCAAGAGTTGTTAAAGGTGATCAAAGCCTTTTCTTCCTCAATAAGACCTTAATTGTGCCGAGAGTTACCACAATTAAGCAGTGGGTAGCAAATAAAATGCCCTGGCTCTTTGCGAAGTGAAGCAAGGAAACTGTGAAACTGGGTTTCAACAAGCGAGATTTTCAAACTACTGCCAGAAAAGTTCCCGGAGTACTAGATTCTGAGGCAGTGGGTGTACGGAGGCAAACACAGCCCACTGCCTCCACTCTGAAGCCTGGAAGATGGGAAAGATCTGGGCAGAGCTCCTGACCTAAGGGCTTCCATGTATTGATGGGCACAATGGGGCCAAGAGGTGACGTCACACGGCTGAGATCACGCAGCTTGGGAGTGGCCTATTTGCATGTGGGTGCGGTTTTTCTGAGTGGCGCACATTTGACCTCGGAGCTCCTTTCTCTCCCCAGCTCAACCCATGTGCTCCCATTCCCAGGAGATGGCCCAGGCAGGTGTAAACAGGCAGCCTTCTCTTCTCAAGAAGAGAGGGCGGTCCCTCTGACCTCCGCAGCACTCTGAACTCATTCATACTCTCCTCACTAGTCCCTGTGGTGCTTGGTTGAGGCTGCTCAGAGAGCTGACTCTGATTTAGTTATCTGTGAATGTCCCGTGCTCAGCAGCATGCCTGGTACATGTTTCCTAGATGTGGGATGAATGCATGACTGGAAGGAGGGGAGGGCCAAAGAATGAGGAAGGAAGGAGGAAGGAAGAATGAGGAACAGAGAGCGGAAGGCAAGGAGGGAGGTTTATATATATATATATATATATAACATGGCAACCCACTCCAGTATTCTTGCCTGGAGAATCCTAAAGGACAGAGGAACCTGGCAGGCTACAGTCCATGGGGTTGCAAAGAGTCAGACACGGCGGAGCGACTAAGCACACACACACACACACACACAGTTATATACACACACATATACATAACATACCAAAAGATGTCTGGGGATAAATACCAGGACCCTTCAAACAGGCTCTCTAGAAATAAGTGAAGTCCCATTCATTAATCCAAAGGAAACAATGACATGTGGAATCCAAAGTGGAACCTTGTCGGATGCATCTCTGATCTGCCATCATAGTTTAAAGATGGGCTCTCCGTGTGCACGCAAGCTCAGTCACTTCAGTCGAGTCCGACTCTTTGCGAACCCATGGACTACAGCTCGCCAGGTTCCTCTGTGCATGGGATTTTCCCAGCAAGAATACTGGAGTGGGTAGCCATGCCCTCCTCCAGGGGATCTTCTCCACTCAGGGATCGAACCCGCGTCTCCTGCATCTCCTGCACTCCCGGAAGATTCTTTACCTGTGAGCCACCTACTGGAAGATAGGCCCTCTGTTATATAACGCAAACTGTGTCCTCCCAGGTAGTATCAGTACAGCGGAAATATCAGGGGAAATGCTGGCAGATTTGACTACTGACTCAGCATTGGCATAACACAGAATTGCTTCTCAGATTCTAGATCTGGGTGTCTTTTTCTAAGATGAAAACTCATTTTACAATAATCTATTACCAAAAAAGGTTATCATATTGATTCTACCAAAGAAACTAACACTAAACTATACCACATGTGCTTTGGAGAAGCTACATAACTTACAACGTCAGAGTAAAGCATCGTTTGGGCTCTGAGTGCATAGCTCTGCTGTTTGATGTCTGGTGGTGTTCTATTAAAAAAAATGTACAAAAACTACAAAGAAGTGAAAGCTTTAAAGTACCTTTCGCACTGTAGACCATATTTGCTTTCATTTCAAATCACCTTGTCTATTTACTTGAAAGGAAAATGGTAACAATAACTCTTTGCAAAATTGGGAACATTAAGCAGTTCATTTTTCCCATTTTTGTCTTACTTCCAGAACACTCAAGCAGGGCCACTAGGCCTCAAGAGAGCATACCCCAAACTGGAAAATGACCTTCTTGTCCTCTCTCTGCACTCTTCCTTCACAAGTGAGGGTTTCTGTGATCACCACCTCTGCTGTTACCTTGGAGACTAAATAGATTCCAAATGCAGGCGGTGTCTTATCCAAATGAAGATGCAACTTACGTTCTTCCTAAAAGACAAGGACAACTCTCAAAGCATCTCCCGAGGAGCAGAGGACAACTGACACTTTGTACAGATGCTGCAGAGACAATCCTGAGCTGCTTGGTGCTGCCTGTGTGGAAACAGGTGAGTGCACACAGGCATCCGCCATGCGAGGACCACCTGCAGACCCACGTTCCGCCTGTCCTGTCTCAGAGATAGATGACTGCACCATGGCCATGGAGTTTATCGTACTTACAGCCACTCAAAAGCAGGAAGGAGTTACAAGCATACTGAGAGATTAAAATCTGCCCCTCTCTCACCCCCAAATATAGAGCAGAAGCTTCCACAGAAGGCAGCATGGGTTAAAAAGTCTGGACCTCAGAGTTTGCCATGTTGGGTTTAATTCCCAGCTCTTCCACTTCCTCTGTGATGTGGGCAAGGTGCCTATCTTCCCAAGCCCCCACTGCATCACCTGTAAAGTAAGCATGCCTGTCCCACTTAGCTCACCAGGCTCTGAGGTTTTGAATGGGAGAAGGACACAAAACACCCTCACCAGGCAGCACTCCATAAGTGATGTCACTGGTGTCGAGCCAGGTGGCACTAATGGTAAAGAACCTACCTGCCAGTGCAGGAGACGTAAGAGACGCAGGTTCGCTCCCTGGGTCGGGAAGATCCTCTGGAGGAGGGCATGGCCACCTACTCCAATATTCTTGCCTGGAGAATCCCACAGGCAGAGGAGCCTGGCAGGCTACAGTCCATAGGGTCCGAAGAGTCGGACACGACTGAAGCGACTTAGCACACGTGCACACTGTCCAGCCACCTAATCCAGGTCCCTCTGAATGAGTTTCCCACTGCTATCAAATGTCTTTGCATCCCAGGAGTGGAAAGAACAACAGCACGTGCAAGACTCAGAAAATCTTGCCCTGAGGGAGTTGGTCAAGAAAAGTTTGGTGTTCAGAAGGACAGTTTCCCATCTTCTTACTTGGTGAGGAGCCTTAGGCATGTAACAAACCCTCTTACCTTCTTTGAAAACCTTCTGGTGAGCCCAACAGAGAAACAAAGAGTCTGGTCCAGTCTAACTTCAGCCCTGGAGAACAAAGCCAGAGGCACCAACCTGCATACACAAAGCTATCTCTACACATCAGACCTCAACAAGCTGCAGACTGGAAGTGAATTGCTGGGGTCACTGTTTTGTGTCTATTGTCTGAACTGAACCTGAATATTGAATCTGATAGGTCTTCGAGGTCCTACAACCATGGGAAAAGCCCCAAAATAGTGGGTCTTGAGGAAACCTCAGACATCAACTTCATTCTTCAGCAAGCTACAGCTACACTTCAATTGGCTTCCTGTGGCCCTTGGGATGAGGTCAAAATGCTGACCACAACATACGTAACCTCCAGCTGGCCCACATGTTCCTTCAAGCTCTGTAATCCACCCCAACCCATTTGTTGCTGCAGAACTTGCACAAATGCATTCTGTCTGTCTGAAATGCTTCTCTACCTCATCCAAACTTCATTCCTCCTTATCCTTCAGTCTCAACTTCACAACTTTCCTCAAGAAGCCTTCCTCACTCTGCCAACTCAGTCCTATCTTTCCAGAGCACCACACACTTCCCTCTTCCTAAAGTACATCACCTCAGGATTATTTTTTTTTAACATTAGTCTAACTTGCTATCCTATAAAATGTAAAAGGACATGAACTATATCCAATTTACTCTCATAATCTTCCCATTGCCCAGCACAAATCTTGACACTAGCTGAACACTGGATGAATGATTGGGAAATTGGGTTTAACCATCTGGTCTACCTCCCCTTGTGTTACAGAAGGACCTGAAGGGGACCCAGAGAGGTGAAGCAGTTCACCAGAAGAAACCAAGCATCTTTGGTTGCAGCCAATAGTGGGAATAGGGCTTCCTTCATAGCTCAGTTGGTAAAAGAATTTGCCTGCAATGCAGGAGACTTGGGTTCGATTCCTGGGTTAGGAAGATCCCCTGGAGAAGGAAACGGCAACTCACTCCAGTATTCTTGCCTAGAGAATCCCAGGGACAGAGGAGCCTAGTGGGCTGCTGTCTATGGAGTCGCACAGAGTTGGACACGACTGAAGCAACTCAGCAGAGCAGCAGCAGCAGCAGCTTTTCTAACGATCAGTGCTTCGGTTCTTCCCAAGCAACCCTCCCCCTTACTAACAGTATTTGACTCCCATGCTTGATTCCAGACATGGATCATGATTTAGTGTAGACTGTGTGACATCCACCTTCTCTGTTCTGCATGAGGATGAACTAGGAAGACTGCCATTTCCCAGTCTCTTATGGGCGTGCTGGGATTCTGATTCAGACATCACACAGCTAAGCACACAGTTAGCATGTAGGAGTACGTGCTGCCCCCACTGCTTTGTTCAGTGCCTTAGAAAAGTAAATGCCACATCACAGTATCACTTTGGTGCAACCATTGAAATGGCCTTCTTTCCCCAGTGAGGAAATATCCCAATGAGTGCAAGCTCCCCTCCAGTGGTGTCATTTTCAATGAAGCTTGCCTGTGTCATTTGCAGTTAGGGGTTCATTGGTCGAAGTGTTTTCTAGGGATGTGCACAATGGAAACCATTAGAGAGATACTCAGAGCTGCCAGCTAGCCCAAAAGTTTAATCCACTATATTAACTATAATGATGGTAGGCAGCTGCTAAAAGAGAGGAAAAGATGAGAAAGCAAAAGAATGCCAGCCTTGTACCAACACACTCACATGAGGTTTTAACCCAGTGCTGGGTTTAATATAATTATAGCATTAATTACCTCTTCCAAATTACTAAAAACACCTTTAAAATCCTTTAGATAATGAGCTCCAATACTTTGGCCACCTGATGTGAAAAACTGACTCACTGGAAAAGACCCTGATGCTGGGAAAGATTGAAGGCAGGAGGAGAAGGGGACAACAGAAGATGAGATGGTTGGATGGCATCACTGACTCAATGGACATGAGTTTGAACAAACTCTGGGAGTTGATGGACAAGGAAGCCTGGCATGCTGCGGTCCATGGAGTCACAGAGTCGGACACGACTGAGCAGCTGAACTGAACTGAACTGAAGAGACTATACAATAAACTTGTATGTCTCCACTGTGAACTACCAGAGTGGAATTCTATCATCACTTTTATTTTGGTTTGGAGTGCGCTGGCAGAACTCAAAACTCTTGGGGTAGCTTTCAGGATTATTTCTCAGCTGGACAGCTTCATACATGAATCCCAGAGAATGGTGACATTCTTCTTTGGAAAGCATTGGGTAGTATAGGAATTCTCATCTCTACAATCAAAGACATCAAAAATAAATTTGGATTTTTTTTTAAAAAAAGGGTCATTGTAGAGGGTCTCAGATTCACACTGGTTCATCAGATGAATTATAGTTATGTCATCTGTGTCGGTAACTCTGTGTTAGAAAGCAGTCAATGCAATATCTGCAGTACAAATTACAGACTTTGATCCCAACGTGCCCGTTAGAACAGAGAACTAGGTTTGCTCTTTTTATTTTATATCTCCAAATGTTTCAGAGTGAAGAGATGGGAAAGTGCATTGAATCCTTCGGTTCCCTCTTTATCTGCTCTAAATGGGATCTTAGGACTTCGTGTGCTTACCTCGCCTTTTAGCCAGCCTGCAGCGAGGCTCATCTGCAAGCAAAAATTACCTTGCCCAAGTATTCTTAGGAGAAATAATTAGCCACAAGCCCCTCCTCCGCACACTCTCCCACATTCCTCGGGAGGCCCAGATGCCTGACATAAATCATTTAGTCCTGAGCCCTCGCATACACCTTTCCCACTGGATTCCATAATTGGCAAAGTAGTTGCCAACTGGGTTTAAAGTGATTTGAAATTGTTTTCCATCCAGTCTTGCTGATAGCAAAAGGTTTCCCCTTTACCTCAAGCGTGAGTTACAGTAACATGATTGAATGTAACCAGTTATTCAGTTCAAGCTGTGATTCTGATACACTATAGACAATATGAATTCCCCAGAGCTCAGTGAGGCCATCTCAATGGTCCGTTTAAGTCCAATTCAATTAGACTCACTATGGTTCTTAGACTTCCTTAGGTATGTTTGCAGCAGCCCTCGGGGTTGAATGTGAGACTGGTATTCATCTAGGACTTTTAAATTAGGTCTCAGGTGTCATCATTCTAAATGAATTATTACAGTGGTGTGTTCACACTGCTGTAGTTGAAGTTGTGTTAGCATCTCCCCTCGACCATTTTAATCCACTGTGGAACAGAACTTGTCATGTAAGGGCTCTGCCAGAGAGTGACTTTTTCCTTGAAACCCAGTTTTTAAAATAATTGGCCTACCAAGTAAACACTGTGATATGCATTTTTTTTGGAGGGAGGGGCAGGAAAGACCACCTGAATTTATTGGGGTTTTTTGTTTGTATGCTTGTTTTGTTTGTAAGAGAGCAAATGCAAGAACAGCTCTCAATGTTGCATTTTCTCACATTTAACAGACTGAGTCCCTGAATGCATCCCTATATGCAGGGGGTTATGGGGGCAAGGAGGGGGGTGGTGCTGAGCACCAGACCTAAAAGGGAAATTAATATATCAGGCTTTCTTTTTTCAAAATTTCCTGATGTCTGCCTCTATATCTCTCCTTCTGGAGCCTCAACTAACATTTTCTTCTTTCTTTTAATTTCCCGGGCTTTATATGAGCCCCAGCCATGACATCAGCAAGCATGTGGGAACATCTGTCAGTGTGTAGCTATTTCAGACACATTAAAAAGTACACGCTCATTTCCCCATGCTAGAGTTGCCTAACAAACTATAGCTTCGAGCAGAGAGTGACAGTGACATTAATACCATAGTAGAGGGATCAGCCAGGCTAACGGAGAAAGCACCCTATGCATGTGTCATCAATAACAAATCACACGCTGGGCAGAAAATAAAATAATTACAGAACCTACTTTTCTTTATCCAGGCAATTCAGACACTGTGGCAATGTTCCAAGTTCCCAAAACCAAGGGGTTGCAGTAATCAGCCTCACTCCAAAAATATATACAAAAGAGAGTTTAAAACAACAGAGCCATGAAATTCAGAACAAAGCAACAACAGGTGAGCAGATTAAATGGGGCACTAATTGGGGAGTATATAAATCAGAATCACAGAATTTGAACACATTTAGGGTTTATTATTATTTCTCAATCAAAGACAAGCTGAACTGGCAAACTGATCTTTCTATATACTATCTCTATGATTATGCCTGTGACTTTTGTGTTTTAAAAGGAGGTAATACTTTGCAAGTTACAGGGTAAATTTAAATAATTAACTGGAAAGCTCCATCTAGTCAAGGCTATGGTTTTTCCTGTGGTCATGTATGGATGTGAGAATTGGACTGTGAAGAAGGCTGAGCACCGAAGAATTGATGCTTTTGAACTGTGGTGTTGGAGAAGACTCTTGAGAGTCCCTTGGACTGCAAGGAGATCCAACGAGTCCGTTCTGAAGGAGATCAACCCTGGGATTTCTTTGGAAGGAATGATGCCAAAACTGAAGCTCCAGTACTTTGGCCACCTCATGCGAAGAGTTGACTCATTGGAAAAGACCCTGATGCTGGGAGGGATTGGGGGCAGGAGGAGAAGGGGACGACCGAGGATGAGATGGCTGGATGGCATCACGGACTCAATGGATGTGAGTCTGAGTGAACTCCGGGAGTTGGTGATGGACAGGGAGGCCTGGCGTGCTGCGATTCATGGGGTCGCAAAGAGTCAGACACGACTGAGCGACTGAACTGAACTGAACTGGAAAGCTCAGGTCCTCCAATTATTCAAGGCACGTAAATTATACAAAGAGACTCTAGTGCTCTATCCATACACAAAGCTAAGTTTATTGTTAATCATTATATAAAGTCCTAAGCAAAATCATTATAGCCCTCAGAGTTTACTTATTAAATGCATGCACACTAGAGCAAGTAGTGAAAGATTGTTTAGGATGACTGAAATGGTAGAGGAAAGTGCTAGTTGATTGCAGTGTTGGAAATTAGTTGCTGCTGATTCAAATAGATGTGAAAAGTCACTCAGTCACTCTCAGGTGTCTGACTCTTTGCCACCCCGTGGACTGTAGCCCACCGGCTCCTCTGTCCATGGCATTCTCCAGGCCAGAATACCGGAATAGATAGCCTGTCCCTTCTCCAAGGGATCTTCCTGATCCAGGAAGTGAACTGAGGTCTCCTGAGTTGCAGGAGGATTCTTTACCAGCTGAGTTCAAATGGATGGTAAATTTTTATTTCATAAGTACATTATTTTACGATGTCACATACATTAAAGATAACATTCACCAAACTAAACTTCCTCGTTCCTAGGATTTCAGGTTTCTCTGATGGGAAAAAAAATCTTCAAGACCAAGATAAACATGATGGTGTGATCACTCACCTAAAGCCAGACATCTTGGAATGTGAAGTCAAGTGGGCCTTAGAAAGCATCACTACAAACAAAGCTAGTGGAGGTGATGGAATTCCAGTTGAGCTGTTTCAAATCCTGAAAGATGATGCTGTGAAAGTGCTGCCCGCAATATGCCAGCAAATTTGGAAAATTCAGCAGTGGCCACAGGACTGGAAAAGGTCAGTTTTCATTCCAATCCCAAGAAAGGCAATGCCAAAGAATGCTCAAACTACCACACAATTGCACTCATATCACATGCTAGTGAAGTAATGCTCAAAATTCTCCAAGCCAGGCTTCAGTAATACGTGAACCGTGAACTTCCAGATGGTCAAGCTGCTTTTAGAAAAGACAGAGGAACCAGAGATCAAATTGCCAACATCCGCTGGATCATGGAAAAAGCAAGAGAGTTCCAGAAAAACATCTATTTCTGCTTTATTGACTAACCAAAGCCTTTGACTGTGTGGATCACAATAAACTGTGGAAAATTCTGAAAGAGATGGGAATACCAGACCACCTGACCTGCCTCTTGAGAAATCTGTATGCAGGTCAGGAAGCAACAGTTAGAAGTGGACATGGAACAACAGACTGGTTCCAAATAGGAAAAGGAGTATGTCAAGGCTGTATATTGTCACTCTGCTTATTTAACTTCTATGCAGAGTACATCATGAGAAACGCTGGACTGGAAGAAACACAAGCTGAATCAAGACTGCTGGGAGAAATATCAATAACCTCAGATATGCAGACACCACCTTTATGGCAGAAAGTGAGGAGGAGCTAAAAAGCCTCTTGATGAAAGTGAAAGAGGAGAGTGAAAAAGCTTGCTTAAAGCTCAACATTCAGAACATTCCTCTACCAGATCATGACATCTGGTCCCATCACTTCATGGGAAATAGATGGGGAAACAGTAGAAACAGTGTCAGATTTTATTTTGGGGGGCTCCAAAATCACTGCAGATGGTGATTGCAGCCATGAAATTAAAAGACGCTTACTCCTTGGAAGAAAAGTTATGACCAACCTAGATAGCATATTCAAAAGCAGAGACATTACTTTGCCAACTAAGGTCCGTTTAGTCAAGGCTATGGTTTTTCCAGTGGTCATGTACAGAAGTGAGAGTTGGACTGTGAAGAAATGGGGCTCCAAAATCACTGCAGATGGTGATTGCAGCCATGAAATTAAAAGACGCTTACTCCTTGGAAGAAAAGTTATGACCAACCTAGATAGCATATTCAAAAGCAGAGACATTACTTTGCCAACTAAGGTCCGTTTAGTCAAGGCTATGGTTTTTCCAGTGGTCATGTACAGAAGTGAGAGTTGGACTGTGAAGAAGCTGAGCACTGAAGAATTGATGTTTTTGAACTGTGGTGTTGGAGAAGACTCTTGAGAGTCCCTTGGACTGCAAGGAGATCCAACCAGTCCATTCTGAAGGAGATCAACCCTGGGATTTCTTTGGAAGGAATGATGCCAAAACTGAAGCTCCAGTACTTTGGCCACCTCATGCGAAGAGTTGACTCATTGGAAAAGACCCTGATGCTGGGAGGGATTGGGGGCAGGAGGAGAAGGGGACGACAGAGGATGAGATGGGGCTGGATGGTATCACTGGCTCGATGGCCGTGAGTCTGAGTGAACCTCGGGAGTTGGTGATGGACAGGGAGGCCTGGCGTGCTGTGATTCATGAGGTCGCAAAGAGTCGGACATGACTGAGCGACTGAACTGAACTGAACTGAACCCTATCTCAGATTCGTTGCTCTTGCTCTTCCCCCTTCATGAAAAGCTCTTCCCTCAGATACACAGTTTCCTCATCAACATCACGTATCATTCCCAGAGACTCCTTTCCTTACAGCCTTCACCCCTGCAGTCCCCTTCTCACTGTCACAGTCTATCCCATCACCCTGCATTCAAATTCTTTGTGAAATTGAGAACTACCTTGTTTCTTGTCTACTGATAGAGGCATTGTCTCTAAACTTGTCCTTTCACTTCTGTATCCCCGATGCCTAGATGTACCCAGTATACAACAGTGAGTGAATAAATCAGTGAGTGAAAGAAGCACCTACATGCATACACAATGATGACAACTGAAGTCAAATTATACTCACACAAATTTATCCATGCTTTTCTGATGCAAAATATGGATCTATTCCTCAAAGGAAGAACTAGGGAGTTGGTACTAATGAAGATTATCATAAAATGTGTAAACAGTGTGATGAGATGGTTGGATGGCATCAATGGACATGAACTTGGGCAAACTCCAGGTGAGGGTGAAGGAGAGGGAGGCCTGGCGTGCTGCAGTCCGTGGGGTCACAGAGAGTCAAACCTGACTTGGCGACTGAGCAACAGCAACAACAAAATATATCTAGGAATGTCAAAGAACAGAGAAAACAATAGAGAGTACTCAGCAATGCAGGATTTCAAATTCCTAGGTTATCATCTTGGTTTCCACAGTGTTGGAGTCTGGCTGAGTATCCACACGTAGCAAAAATCGAATGCCCAGTGATTGGTGGTGGTGGTTTAGTCTCTAAGTCTTGTCTGGCTCCTTAGGACCCCATGCACTGTAGCCCACCAGGCTCCTCTGTCCATGGGATTTTCCAGGCAGGAATGCTGGAGTGGGCTGCCATTTCCTTCTCTAGGAGATCTTCCCGACCCAGGGATTGAGCCTGCATCTCCTGCACTGCACTCAGATTCTTTACGATTAAGCCATCAGGGAAGCCAAATACCCAGCAGACACCACAAGCACAAAGGAAAATCTGTCCAGTGGGGATTCTAATTCCAGCATTGTGGAAGACTAGATATCGCAGAATAGAACCTTGAAAAGAGCTCAGTAAGTTATAAAAAACTTTTTTTTCCTTTTTTTCTTAAATTGTAGTAAAATATACATAACATAAACATTCCACCTTAGTTATTTTTCAGGGCATAATTCAATGGTATTAAGTTCATTGACATTGTTACCCAGCCATCATCACCATCCATCTCCAGAACTTTTTCCATCTTGCACAACTGAAATTTTGTACCCATTAAACAATGACTCCTGATTCTACTCTTCCCTCAACCTTTGGCACCATCATTCTACTTTCTGTCTATGAATTTGAGACGCCACCACAATGAGAAGCCCATGCACTGTAACTTCAGAGTAGTCCCCATTTGCTGCAAGCAGAGGAAGCCCACACGCAGCAACCGAAGATGCACCACAGCCAAAAATAAACTGATTGACAGATTAAAAAAAAAAACAATAATAATCATGTCAGAGAGAAGAACACCAAAAACAAAGTAAATGTATTAATAGCAACCAGAGGAAAGAGTTAATTAACCTACAATTAAATTCATCGCAAGCAACACTGAAAGCTGAAAGACAGTGGAATATCTTCAGTGAATTGGAACAAATAACTCTCAATGCAGAATTTTAAAAACTATCAAGAATAAGGGCAAATAAATACATTTTCCAAAAGGAAAAACACAGAGGTATTTCTTACTAAATGACTCTCACAAAATAAAATTCTAAAACTTGCATTTCAGGAAGCAAGTGAAAATTATTCCAGAAGAGAGTCTGGGAGGCAAGAAAGCAAGAAGGCACAGTGAAGTGGAGAAATCTTCAACTACATAAAACAAAAAAATGTCTAATTTGTGACATTAAAAAGCAATCAGTATAGAGCCAAATATACTAACCATGTTAAGTCAGAGAGGATAACCAGAATTGGTCATCTTAGGTTTTAAGTATCTGACAGGAAAGCAAAGATAACAAATAAACACTCTAAGTTACATACACATGTTAAAATTCTTAGAGAAACATTAAAAGAATGGAAATAGTGTATATAACTTCCAAGGCAGTAGAGAAGGGGATAAAGGGATGAAGGAAAAATCAAAGCTAACACAAGAAAGGCTTAAACAGGAAAAAAAAAAAACACAGAAACAATTATTTGAATGAATGAAAGATTAATATAGTAATAATGAAAAATAAATTAAAAATAGTAATAATGACAAGAGCAGAAATATTGATTATGCATCCAAATATAATATGTGAGCTATAGTTATAAATAAAATCATATTTCATAAATCATAGCACCTACATGAACTGAATGGACATACAGCTTAAAATATTCTGATCACGGATTTGAAAATATGCTGGAATTTTAAAATAAAAATCTACATTAAAAAAAATGCACACCACCTGGGTCAATTCAATGTAGAACTATAATGAGATATATGAATAGTTTAAAAAGACAAGCTACAGAATTGTACATACAATCCTTTTTTGTTAAAAAATTGTAAGTGTGTGTGTATATGTGATTAGACTCACACATATAAAAATGTTTGGACACATGGGAGACTCTTCATAACTATGCATTTTGCATTGTTGAAAATTATTTATACAATAAACATGCATAATTAATTTTACAATAAATTTTTATATTTAAATTTTATAGTTTTATAAAATTTTATAATTAAAAAAAGTTAAATACAGAAAAAAAAATTTAATGTATCTAAATGCTAGAAGGACAACAAACAGAGAAGAAAAACAAGACAGAAACAGATGGGATAGGGTGAAGGTTCTGGAGAAGAATCAAGTGTTAAGATGGTACTGGGAGACTAGGAAAAAAAAGTGAGAAATAGGGAAACAGAGACATCAGAAGATTTAATGTTGCTCATATTTAACTTAAAAAAACAGAGGTTTTTTTTTTTAGTTTTTTTAAATAAATTTTATTTACTGGTTGGTTTGGGGTTTTCTTATTTTTCTAATGTGTGTTGGTATGTTGCCAAAGTGCTTGATTTTTCTGCAGCTAATTAAGACCCTTGCCTGGATTTGGACCCTGGAGATAAAGGTCAGAACTGCTAGTGGGACTTTCAAAGGTTTTGGGACTTTCAAAGGTTTTAACTGTTTTCTGTGCTCCTAAAAGCTTAACTCCTCAATTGCCAACCTGAAAAATGGTGTCACCCCCCCAACTCCCTCCCCACAACCTCCTGTTTAAATCTTTGTCCACTTAATCCCTCATTAACTCCTTGAACCCCTTCAACTGAATTTACATGTCTGTTTCTTGCAGCTTTGGTTTTTGCCAGAGATAATGGTGTCTGGGAACATCATTTTGTCTCTCCTATGGCTAGTTAACATCTGGACCCTGATTTTCCAAACTACCACAGCTTTTTCAGGATTAAAAGCCCTGAGAGGAAGGTGTTAATCAGAGCAACACCCAAAACAATTGGACTCTAGGTACTGACTCAAATCCTGAGATAAAAGCAGCTTGAAAATATCCAGTGGCTCCCGCCCAGCCTTCAAAAAAAGTTAGGAAAACTGAACAGGGAAATGGGCAGGAAAGGCCTGGGCAGGAAATGAGGTAATGAGTCATATAAATCCTAATGTCTCACCACTGTGTGTGTTAAGAAGGAAATGAAAGAAGTAAATGTGCTCATTATACAGCTTAATTTTAGCAGAATACAAAAATATTCTGCTGATGAAATTTTCAAGAGATTCAGTTGCACGGTTAGTTATTAATTAAGTTTTCAAAAGAAAATATAAACTAATGGTATGACTAATTAAAATTTTGGCCTAAAATACTGTAGCCCAAGTAACTTTATTCTTAGCTAATGAAAAATAATATGACCCCCTACTGAAGACCTCCTCAAAGGCTGCTTGGGCATATTCACAATTCTCTTGATCTCAAAGCTATTTGGCCCTTTTGTTCCAACACAATAACCCCAATATATCAGACCATCTCTATTTGCTTCAAGCTATGGGGAGAATTCACTCCTTTTACCCTATGCAAATCTTTGTCTTCAGAATGGCTTTACACACAAGCAAAGCAGACAGATACCTGATACTGTGATTGCAGCGATTCCCTGAAATCTTCTAAGAAGGTCTCTGTACCCAGGTTTCAAAACACCAGAAACACCACCAGGAAAGAGACATACAGCTTAAAGCAGAATTGAATTCAGAGTTTAAAATTTCTCCTTTTCTTCAGGTTTCCTTTAAAAGACTTTCTTGGTGGTCCTGTAGCTATAGGACTCCACGATCCCAATGCAGAGGGCCTGGGTTCAACCCCTAGTCGGGGAACCAGACCCTACATGCCAACTAAAGATCCTGCTTGCTGCAACAAAGACTAAAGATCCTGCATGCCACAACAAGACCTGGCACAGCCAAATAAATAAATACTAGAATAGAAGAAGTAATAGCACCAAGCAGCAGGCATCAGCTTCACTTTAAAATACAAATATTGTGGGAGGATTAATATATAAATCATTAACATTACGGCTTGAACTAATGATCAAAGATGCCAACTCCCTGAGACCTGAGATGAGACCATCATCCTGGGCTTCAATAAAAGACCAGGTAGTTGGGTTGGATCCAAATGTCTTCCTCAGAACAGGGTTTAGGTGTGAGGAAGCTAGAAGGATTTCCTAGTGAGGACATTCGTCATACCACCTACCACACATGGACCACCTCCACTTCCCCTGCATCCTCATCCTTCCGCCCACTTCATCTGCTGCACCCCAAACTCTAGCTAAGAAATCCGAGGTTGAGTCCTGCAAAAACATTCTGTGCCTCCAACATGACTCAAGAATTCCTAACTATCCATAGTGATGGGCTTCTTTGGTTATCTGATGAAAGCTATGAACCCTGTGACTAATCAGTGTAACTTCAGTTGCTATAAAAAAGCCATCCCAGAATGTACAGTGGCTCAAACACAACAGAAGTTTTTCACTCATATAAAGTCCAAAGTAGATACTCCTGCTCAGCAGGAGGCTCTAAGTGGTGATTCAGGAACCCAGGCTAGTTCCCATCTTCAGGCTCTGCCACTTTTAACACACAGCTTCCACGGTCAATGTTCTCTTAGGCACTGATCCTGCAGAAAGGGGATGTTAGGATACAGATCAAAGACCAGGCCTAGAAGCCGCACAAAACTGCCCCTGAAGCCCTTTGGTATATCTTAGGGTTTGGGCACATGAAGTTAAAAATTCCCTGGATTAGATCTTTTGTTTCCTGAGTAGCAATGGCTTAAGACCTGAGCACCTGATACATAGGAAGCACTAAGAGGGCAAGAGAATCAGAAAAAGGAGATGAAGAGAAACAGAAACACACTCAGGATTTGACCTAGAGTCTGTTTTCCTCAAATCATGGGGTAAATAATGGATCCTCTTGTACTTCTCCAAAGGAGCCTTCATCCCTTGCTTATAAGACTTTAGATAGATAGAAAGCAGATAGAGATACACATATACATGTTATATGTGCATTAGCTATATATAGCTGTTATTTATCAAATAGACAGATATATATAAATCATATACATGTGTGTGTATGTATGTGTATGTATAGGGCTTCCCTGTTGGCTCAGCTGGTAAAATCCACCTGCAATGCAGGAGACCTGGGTTCGATCCCTGGGTTGGGATGATCCCCTGGAGAAGGGAAAGGCTACCCACTCCAGTATTCTGGCCTGGATGATGGACTGATTCCATTCTAAGTGGAGTAAGTCAGAAAAGACATATACCATATGATATCATGTATATATGGAATCTAAAATATGCCACAAATGAACCTGTCTGTGAAACAGAAACAGAATCACAGACATAGAAAACAGGCTGGTGGTTGCCAAGGGGGAGGGGATTGGTAGAGAGATGGAATGGGAGGTAGAGGTTAGAAGATGTCAACTTTCACATATAGGATGGATAAACTTCAAGGTCCTACTCTATAACTCGAGAACTATATTCAGTATCCTGCGATAAACCATAAGGAAAAAGAATATATATTTTTTAAAGTGTGTGTGTGTGTGTGTGTGTGTGTGCTGTGCTGTGCTTAGTTGGTCAGTCATCTCTGACTCTTTGCAACCCTATGGACTGTAGCCTGCCAGGCTCCTCAGTCCATGGGATTCTCCAGGCAAGAGTACTGGAGGGGGTTGCCATGCCTTCCTCCAAGGGATTTCTTGACCCAGGGATCAAACCTGCATCTCCTGCATTATAGCCGGATTCTCTACCACCAAGCCACCAGGGAATATATATATATATTTTTTCCCCTGGCTGCTCTAGATCTTAGTTGTGGCACATGGGATCTTTAGTTGCAGCATGTGAGCCCTTAGCTGCAGTATGCAAACTCTTAGTTGCAGCATGTGGGAACTAGTTCCCTGATGAGGGATCAAACTGGAGCTCCCTGCATTGAAGCATGGAGTCTTAGCCACTGGACCACGAGGGAAGTCCCTGTACAGCATAAATTAACACATTTTAAATTAACTATATTTCAATTTTTAAAAAAAAATAAAGCTGAAAAAAGAAACCATGAATAACTAAACAAAAAGTCCACCCATTCTCAAACTCTATCATTTTTTTCCCTCTGCAACCCCTTACCCAAATACAGAAAGAGAAAAGGAAGAGGGTCCAAAGTACCATCTTCACAAGATTCAGGGACTCTAACAGTTGGTAGGACATCTGTAGCTTCTCCTCAAAGGAGAAGCACTGAGGAGATGGCATCCCCACTCTGCACTCTGGCCCACCACCTCCTGTCTGCATGGTGGACAGCATAAGGCAACTATTTCCATAAGACTAATGCCTGCTTCCTGTTTGTTATCAGAGGGAGTGGGATAACATAAGAATAGATGCTTTCAAAAATTAGTCTTTCCAGATGTTTTAATATATGCATCTATTAATTTCATAAGAAATAAAACAACAATCTAAATGTAAACAGTCTAAACCAAAAAACATTTCTCTTCTCAGGAAATAAGAACTGCCGAATGTCGATTTCTTAAAGATACATTACTTGGATATTTTAGCTTCTTTTTTGTGACTTTTCTAGAAAATGTGTCACTTTCATCAAATAAACTTCCTTTCATATAAGACAGAATGTAAACAACTTGCTTGTGGAAGGGAAAAAAATAATTTTTTTCTCTACCCATCTTAAACTCATTGGCTGAGACTCAACAAATTAGACTGAGAAGACAGAACCGTAAGAGAAAAGCAAGAAATGAGCAATTTATTAGCAGGTGCACCAAGGCTCTCCTGGTGGCTCAGACGGTAAAGAATCTGCCTTCAGTGCAGGAGACCTGGGTTTGATCCCTGGGTGGGGAAAATCCCCTGAAGGAGGGAATGGCAACCCCAGTCTTAAGGGAATGCTTTTCAAGTGATAAAAAGTCTTTCTTCATTGGGGAAAAATAAAAAACTGGGTACCAATTGGTGTTACAGTTGCAAGTTGAAGAAGCCTTTACACCATATCAAGCCCTGGACCTGCTTGTTTTCTTTAGCCTTTGACCTCCTCCCATAAGGGATTTCCCCTTGTCCTTTCAGGGCACAGGATTATAAGCCACGATGCCATTTCCTTGCTTCCCTCACCTCCTTTTTCGTCCTCTGTCATCTTATAGTTCCTCCATCTGAGCTTGGTTTTGAAAACTTCACCATTCTCCATCTCTTTGTTATATGGAGAAATTCAACTCCCTCTCTAACTACTATGCCCAAACTTAGCTGTTGCCTTCCCTTTTTATAGCAAACACATCTAATTTCTCACAAAGGGGTTTTTCACAACATAAAATTCATCCCCTCAAAAAGTCCTCTGAGCTGATCACTTTTATTATAATTATTTTAATTAATGATAATTTTATTATTTATCATTAATAAATTATAATTTTATTATCACCATCATTAATTATTATCATTATTTTAAAGGCAAATGGACTTAATTCTCCAATCAGAAGCAGAATGCATGGATGGTTAAGGAAAAAAAATAGATCCCACCATATGCTGCCTGTAAGAGAATCAATTCAGCTTTAAGGACACACATGAGCTGAAATTAAGTGACAGAAAAATATATTCCATGCAAATAGAAACCAAAAGAGAACAGAAGTAGCCACATTTACATCAGACTAAATAGACTTTAAGTAAAAAACTGTAATAAGAGAAAAAACATTGATGAGTGGATTCCATTAAGAGAAAATAAAAACAGTAAATATATATGAACCCAGCATCAGAGCACCTTAATATATAAAGCAAATATTAACAGCTTTCAAGTAGGGAACTTCTTATCCAGACAGAAAATCAATAAGGAAACATTGGACTTGAACAATGCTTTAAATCAAATGATCTTAACACACATATTAAGACATTCCACTCAACAGCAGCACAACAGACAGTCTTCTCGGTGCACATGCAGTATTATTTAGCATTGATCATATAGAGGTTCCGCAAAAATAAAAATAACACTGCCATGAAACAGCAATCCCATTTGTAGGTATACATCCAGAAGAAATAAAATTATTATCTTGAAAGAATGTCTACACTCTCATGTTCATTGTAGGATTAATCACAGTAGGCAAACTATGAAAACAACCTACGTATCTGTCAACACATTGAATGAATTAAGAAAATATGGTATATATGGACAATGAAATGCTGTTCAGATTTTAAAAAGAAGTAAATCCTGCCATTTGCAACAACATGGGTAAATCTGAAGGACATTATACTAAATAAAATAAGCCAGGCACAAAAAGATAAATATCACATGATCTCACTTATATGCAGAACTTTAAAAAAAAAATCAAACTCAAAAGGTTATTAGAGTGGTTGTTACCAGAG
>SJXQ01005351.1:758376-788069 GCA_006408695.1 Aepyceros melampus
GGGGGGGGGTTGTGGGGGGGGGGGGGGGGGGGTTCAAATAGAGGCAAGTGGTCATTCATTTGAATACTAAGAGCCATTCCTGCATTCGGCAAAATGTAGGAAGAGGTGACCTCTAAAAGGTGACTCTTCAGTTTCTTGAGTACTGTGCTAGAGTCCCTGTGTGGCACAGACTGTCAACAGTTTGAGTATTTAGACAAAGGGGAAATAATGGCTTTCCATCAGGTTATTCTGAGGACAATTTGCAAGCGCCCAAGCATCTCTTTGTCCCCTAGTCAGATCATCAACCACAGTTACTCTTTGGTAAAATGAATTTTATTTCTTTGTTAAATTGCTTATTTGTAATCCAACCTTGTTTCAGAGAAAATCTGGAATGACTATAATGCAAATTGGACCAAGCAAGAGTGTTAAAAATGCAGAGACAGACTTAGAAAACCTCCCAAGAACTCAAACCAAGTAGCTGTGTCCACAGTATTTATATGGAGCAATAGTGACATCCAGTGGTCAATTAAGTTATTCTTAGATGAGGTTTGTAATTTTCCTTTGACCTAGTATTAATTATAACCAGAAAAACTGTTTTTTGAGCAACTCAATTTGGGGGCTCTTCTGAACTTCAAGAAAGGCTTGAATTTTGTGGCCTCAAATGCAGGAAACGCTGTTTTCTGTCTCCCAGCTTTAAGCTTTAACATCTGCAGATGGTCTTTGCTCAAATGTAGGAAAAATAAAATAAAAAGAGCTCGCTATTGCCTCATCTATAAAATGGAACAGGTAATAAACTACCTGCCAAATTGGAGCCAGAAATGAGTGGCCACGGGAAGCACAGTGTATAAGGACAGCCATAAACGTGCACCAGAGGAAAAAAGGAAGAGAAGGTATTCCATACGTCACACAGAGAACAAAGAAAGGAACGATGAAAGAATGAGGCCAGATCAATGGTCTCAGGTGGACAGCTGCGTGGAGGGTAAGAGCTGTGGCTGGCCCACTCTTGTATCCCGGGTATAATATCCATCGTATAGCAAGTATTCAGACACTCTTTACTCTGTGAATAAATGAATGAATGGAGGGTTTTCTGGGCATCCTATCCCGAAGGATCTGCCTGTTAGGATGAGGCGGGTCTGCTCAGCCCAGTATTGAGGTCCAGAAACCGCCCCTCAAGACGGTGTCTGAGGACCAACAGGAAGAATACACACTCAAATGATCTCACTGATCTGAGAATAAAACAGGCTAGAACAGCAAGCAGTGCTAAGGACTGAATCAACAGAAATTTCGTATCTCGGTAGTTTACACTGAAAATCACATGGTTAGCTATCTCATTCACTGTGTTCATGGCAGGTGCTCAGTGGCTGACCTACCACCAGACAGTGGCCCAGAATTATGGAACAGGAGCCTGTGACAAAGCACAGCCTCCAGGGTCACAGGGTTCAGAGCTTTTTCTTCATTCCCTTGGGTCATGACAGCCAGACTCATCAGAGGTTACTCTAAAGACTGTGCAACTGGGCTCTAAATGGTTTTACATACACTGTAACTTAGATTGTTCATCTTATTTTAAATAAAATATTTGTAACAAGAATATTGTACTCAATATAAATAATTTTCTTTAATAATGTTTCAGGAGTCAGTTATGTAGAAAAAATATCTTCGTTTTTAGAAGCTTTTACTACTAAATATACTTGCGAACAAAGCAAAATCTTTAAAGATATAGTCCAAATAATCTTATTCTATTCTTCTTTGATCCACCTTGGGTGAGGGTGTATTTAAAAGTCTTGAAGTCACATCAAATGGTATTTTTTGCATAGTTTGTAAAAAACAATCAAAAAGAACTATTTACAATAATTTCCAACAATTCATCTTCTGATAATCTTGCAAAAAGATGTAGCAAAACATGCTATTCTTGGTAAAAATAGTATCTCTATAATTCTAAAAAATACAGAGAACTCCAAGTCAGTTTCTTCCTAAAACGGCAATTAGTATAAAAGAGCATGAAGTCTTATAATAACAATAACACATTTGTTTTAAGAAAATAATTTCTGGCCATTACTAGAAAATTGCTAATTCTTGAAAAGGCATGTGTATATACATCATTAGTGCAATTATTATACTCTTATCTCTCCATGAAATGTGATAATATCAACATAAGAATCAATAATAAATCAAAGAGTATGCATATAAATTCATTTAATGATTTTACAACCTCTTCTGTGCAGATGGGCTGCAGTCTAGATTAAAATAAAGATTTGCGGGTTCAAGAACTGCTGAAATGAATGATTGGGAACACAATGCAATCTCCCGGCATATGGGTTCTCCTGGTAGCAAAGTGCATCCACACTCCAGTGTAAGGCATAACCCTCAGGACTCCCCACAAGCAGGTTGGGCAGTTCAGCCTGCAGTTCCCACGAGTCAATTCTTTCAAGATCCAAAAGCCCAGGTATCAGAAAACAAGAGAAGGGTGCAATCTGAGACCAAAGACAGGGGCTTCTGCCTACACAGTTCTGCATGCAGATAACATGCTGTCACATTTCATTTCATTCATGACAGAACACAGAAAACTACTATCAGAAATAAAACTGCTTTAACTGAAAGTCAATTCAAAATAATTCTCTCTGAACATTTTTGAGGATTTCAGGCAATAATTGTGCACATCAATACATTTTAATTACCAGACATCATTCCTCAGTTAAAATCTCCACCATGACTTCCCATCATCTGTCATACCAGGTTTTACCAGCATTGAGTAACACGTGTGCCTTAGTGTTCTGACCACTCTGTACCTCCCCAGCTGTCCCTCTAATACACCCTACCTACTCTGTTCCTCCCGCAAAGAACACTCAGTAAATAACCCAAACAAGCACAACATCAAATAAGAGGCCCATTTATCTGCCTTTCCCTACATTCATTTAGCAAATAGTTTCAATACCTTCTTCACCACTGGCTCTAAGGATAAAACAATGGCCAAACCATCATTCTTATTCAAAAAGCTTAATCTAGTAGATAGCTGCCAATGAACAGTGACCTCTATCTCTTATGAAGAAAATAGGACACATGCCATCTTTCCACTCACCAAGAAAAGAGAGCCTGAGGCCTTAATGACAAGATAAGGTAAACTGTCTTGTCATTAAGGGAAGCAGCTTCAAATTATCAATCACATTCAAACATGGGCCAACAGAGACCAGTTATCCTCCCCCCTCAAAAAAAAAAAAAAAGGTTAAGGAACAGGAGAGAGAACTGGTGTGCAGACTTCGAAGCACAGACTAGATGATAAGAGAACATACTCAGACATCATGGCAGATCTTTCAAAAATCATCAGATTTCTAATCAGGTCAGAAAGAAATAAGACCCAGCGCTGATTGTGATGAGAGTGTTCAGGGAGGAGCAGAACAAGCAGAGATAAAACCTGGGGACCTCTGGAGAGAAGAGACTGGTTGACTCAAGCTCACCGAGATAGCATTCAGGTTAGAGGAACTGGGTATAAAGACAGGCCAGCTCTTCAGGTTAAAATTTTCCACCGTTTGTCAGATATCAGCCATAGAACTTTGCAGATCAAGAGTGGAATGAGAATAAGTTGGCCAATTCCACAATGGCTCCAAGGAAGAGAAGATGGGGCTGCGCAAGGTGTGGTACCCAGCTCTCATTGCTGACCAAGGTTTCTCATCAGTGTAAGAGGAGAGAGATTTCCAGTGAAATCTGCATCTGCATCTCCCATGTTCCCAAAGTTGCCGCATCCTGGGCGCTTAGTAACCCTCATGATCACCTATGTGATATTATGATCTCCATTTTATAAACAAAGACACTGAGGCCCATTTAAATTAAGTAACTTGTTCAACATCCACATGTGTGCATGCTCAATAACTCAGCCATGCCCAACCCTTTGAGATCTCATGGACTACAGCCCACCAGACTCCTCTGTCCATGGAATTCTCCAGGCAAGAATACTGCAGTGGGTTGCCATTTCCTTCTCCAAGAGATCTTCCTGACTCAGGCATTGAACCCATGTCTCCTGCATTGCAGGCGGATTCTTTACCACTGAGCCACCTGGGAAGCCCCAATATTCACATAATTCAGTTCATGTTAGAGTCACAATTCCAAAACCAGTCTTTGTAATCACTTGCCATGCTGCCTCCCTCTCTGAGCCATTTAATCAGCCCCAAGTTTCTTTATAACTGGGATAGGGATAAATGCACTTATGCTGCCTTCCACATAAGACATTAAGGAACACAGGTCACCTCAGAGTTTCCGGGTTGACTGCACATCAGTACAGCCTTTAGGATTAAAATAAGCCAGCAGATGCTCAGTTCAGTTCAGTCGCTCAGTCGTGTCCGACTCTTTGCGACCCCATGAATCGCAGCACGCCAGGCCTCCCTGTCCATCACCAACTCCCGGAGTTCACTCAGACTCACGTCCATTGAGTCTGTGATGCCATCCAGCCATCTCATCCTCGGTTGTCCCCTTCTCCTCCTGCCCCCAATCCCTCCCAGCATCAGGGTCTTTTCCAATGAGTCAACTCTTCGCATGAGGTGGCCAAAGTACTGGAGCTTCAGTTTTAACATCATTCCTTCCAAAGAAATCCCAGGGTTGATCTCCTTTAGAATGGACTGGTTGGATCTCCTTGCAGTCCAAGGGACTCTCAAGAGTCTTCTCCAACACCACAGTTCAAAAGCATCAATTCTTCGGCGCTCAGCCTTCTTCACAGTCCAACTCTCACATCCATACATGACCACAGGAAAAACCATAGCCTTGACTAGATGGACCTTAGTTGGCAAAGTAATGTCTCTGCTTTTGAATATACTATCTAGGTTGGTCATAACTTTTCTTCCAAGGAGTAAGCGTCTNCTCAGCCTTCTTCACAGTCCAACTCTCACATCCATACATGACCACAGGAAAAACCATAGCCTTGACTACACGGACCTTAGTCGGCAAAGTAATGTCTCTGCTTTTGAATATACTATCTAGGTTGGTCATAACTTTTCTTCCAAGGAGTAAGTGTCTTTTAATTTCATGGCTGCAGTCACCATCTGCAGTGGATTTAGGCAAATGTAATAATGACATTGTTAGTTGTTCAGTCATGTCCAACTCTTTGCGACCCCATGGACTGTAGCCTACCTGGCTTCTTTGTCCATGGAATTCTCCAGGCAAGAATATTTGAGTGCAATGCCATTCCTTTTTCCAGAGGAACTTCCCAACCCAGTGATTGAACCCTGGTCTCCTGCATTGCAGGCAGATTCTTGACCATTTGAGCTACAGGGAAGTCCTATATGACATTATCCATCATTACAATACCATACAGAGTATTTTTCACTGCCCTGTTCCTTTGTTCTCTGGTTATTTACCTCTTTCCTCCCCACAATCCACCACCATCATAATCACTGATCTTTTCGTTGTCTCTACAAAGTTTTGCCTTTTCCAGAATGTCATGTACTTGAAATCACACAGTATGTAGCCTTTCAGAATGGCTTCTTTTACTTAGCAATATGCATTTAAGGTTCCCCTATGTGTTTTTATGGCTTGATAGCTCATTTCTTTTTATTGTTGCGTAATATCCCATTGTCTGGATATTCCACAGTTTACTCCTTCACCTACTGAAAGACATCAACTGCTTTCAAGTTTTGGCAATTACGAATAGAGCTGCTATACATATCCATATGCAGAATTTTGTGTAGACATAAATTTTCAATTCTTCGCATAAAAACCAAGGAGTAGTATTGCCCGATCATATGGAAAGTATGCGCTAGCTTTTGGAAAACACCCACCAAACTGTCTTCCAAAGTGTCTGCGCCATTCTGCATTCTCACCAGCAATAAGTGAGAGTTCCTGATGCTCTGTATCCTCACTAGCATTTCAGGTTGTCACTGTTCCAGATTTTGGCCGTTCTAAGGAATGTACAGCAATCTCATTGTTTTAATTTTCATTTCTCTAGTGATATACAATGTGAAGTATCTTTTCACATGCTTGTTTTCCACCTGTATATTTTGGTGAGGTGTCTACTACGGCTTTTGACTCATTTTTAATTAGGTTGTTTGTTTGTTTTCTTATCATTGAATTTTAAGCATTATTGGCATATTTTAGATAATAGTCCTTTATCAGGTGTGTCTTTTGCAAATATCTTCATCCAGTCTGTGGCTGGTCTTCTAATTCTCTTGATTTTTCCTTTCACAGAGCAGAAGTTTTTAACTTATCAGTTTCAGCTTATCAATTATTTCTTCCATAGTTTCTTTCAAAAATGACTATGGTATCTTTCTTGTTGTCTCTAAAAACATATCACCATGCCCAATATCATCTAGACTTTTCTCCTGTGCTAATGTCTAGGAGTTTTATAATTTTGCATTTTCCAGTTAGGTCTATGATCCATTGGTGGTGATGGTTTAGTTGCTAAATTGTGTCTGACTTTTGTGACCCTATGGACTGTATCCCACCAGGTTCCTCTATCCATGGAATTTTCCAGGCAAGAATATTGGAGTGGGTTCCCATTTCATCCTCCAGGGGATCTTCCCAACCCAAGGATCAAACCTGTATCTACTATACTGCAGGCAGTCTCCTGCATTGCAAATGGATTCTTAACCAATTGAGTCATGAGGGAAGCTGATAGAATATACATTTAGGAGTATATATTTACCTCTAAGTACTACTACAGCTGCATCCCACAACTTTTGTTCTATAATATTTTTATAATTCAATACAAAACATTTTCTAATTTCTGATATGCTTTCCTCTTTACCCAGATGTTCCTGAGAAATAAATTTAATTTCCAAACACAAGGCAATATTCTAGTTGTCTTTCTGTTACTGCTTTCTAGCTAAAATTTAACTATACAGTGTGATCAGAAAACATAACGCTTACCCCTTGGAAGAAAAGTTATGACCAACCTAGATAGCATATTCAAAAGCAGAGACATTACTTTGCCAACTAAGGTCCGTGTAGTCAAGGCTATGGTTTTTCCTGTGGTCATGTATGGATGTGAGAGTTGGACTGTGAAGAAGGCTGAGCGCTGAAAATTGGTGCTTTTGAACTGTGGTGTTGGAGAAGACTCTTGAGAGTCCCTTGGACTGCAAGGAGACACAACCAATCCATTCTGAAGGGGATCAGCCTTGGGATTTCTTTGGAAGAGCTGAAACTCCAGTACTGTGGCCACCTCATGTGAAGAGTTGACTCATTGGAAAAGATTCTGATGCTGAGAGGGATTCGGGGCAGGAGGAGAAGGGGACGACAGAGGATGAGATGGCTGGATGGCATCATGGACTCGATGAACATGAGTCTGAGTGAACTCTGGGAGGGACAGGGAGGCCAGGCGTGCTGCAATTCATGGGGTCACAAGGAGTCAGACATGACTGAGCGACTGAACTGAACTGAACTGAACTAAATGATTATGGTTTCAATGCTTTGAAATTTGAGACTGAATTTGTGGCTTAAAATATGATCAAATGAAATAATTTTGTAGTTGGAAGATGTTGATTAAGCATTTTATATATGTCCATGTAAAAATGTGGTAATCCTTTTGTCCTAATCTTCTATATCCTATTGATTTTATGGTTGTTCTATAACTACTGAGAAAGGGGTGTTAAATCTCCCACTGCAGTTGGTTACAGTTGGTCTTTATACCTCATTTACTTTGAGGCTATATGATTAGATCTGTTCAAACTGGAAACTATTGTCTTCCCAGTTAAGTTTTATCAATATGACATGAGCCTCTTGAACATTTTTTCCCAAGGCTTATATCTAAGTCTTAAAAATTACTTCATTAGGTTTTTTTAAATCCAGTCTGACAATGTTTATCTTTTAATTGGAAGTTAATCCACTTATATTTAATGAGAATTACTTCTGAATCTACATCTACCTCTATCTACTTTGTCCTGCTTTGAATTTATTAAAAAGAATTATTCCAAATGTTTTCCCTGTACTGGTTTGGAGTTTTTATGCTCAAATTGTGATTTTTTAGCAGCTACCCTTGAAAATATTACATGTACCCTTTTAACTTATCAAAGTTTAATATTAACACCCTATAAAAATACCTTTTTATTACTCCTGATATGTTGTTGTTAGTTTAACTCTGTATTTTTTAACTTTATAATTAAACTTTATAACTTATAATTACCTTTTTAAGCAATCAATACTTATTTATATTTATTCATACAAAATGACTTTCATTTTTCTACTATCATTTTTGCATCTATGATCTTCACTTTCCTTCTGCCTGAAATATATTCTTTAGAATTTCCTTTGGTAAGCTGACTGGTGGCACACACTTTCAACTGTGTGCCTAAAGGTCTATTGTACAATCACTCTTAGAAAATATTATTTGCTTAGTGTAGAATTTGTGGTCAGTAGTTGTTTTCTTTCAGGCTATTACAGATATTCCACTATCATTTAGCTTCCACTATTGCTGCTGAAAAGTCATCTATCAAACTAACTAACATGACTTTGAGGGACTTCTGAGATGTTTCCTATTTGGTTTTCTGTAGTCACCATAACTTTCCACATGTGTATTTCTTTTAATATAGACATCAAATCAGAGGATAAGTAAGTCTAACAAATTCCAAAAAAATATATGATCCTGTAGGAGTTTTAATTTTTGTGAAGAGTAATATGGTCTGTGTCTAGATTCACTCTTTCTTGAATGTATATGTCCAGTTGCTCTAGCACCATTTACTGAAGAATCTATAATATCTTTGTTCTACAGTATTTTCTTTGCTCCTTTGTTAAAGATCAGTTGACTATATTTACAGAGGCATATTTCTGTTCTTCTTGTATATTTTTATAAATATAAATTAAGTTTACTTCTTAAACAGAGTGATAGGCACAGCTGGGTATATTATACAACTCCTTAGACTTTTAATATGTCTGAAATACTTAAAAATAAGAATAAAAGATAAATTACATCCCTTCTCCCTCTAAGAACCCATGAATGAGACAAATCTTTTTCTTCCTTTAAATTCTGTTACTTTCAACCAAGGGAAATCTCAGTCATTTAACTCAATAACTATATGCCAAATTTATGAAGAAACAGTAAATATTCCTTGTAACTCATAAATTAGGGCTGAATAAGGAAAAAATAACTGATACAGCGATTTTCTTCAATGATCTGACATTGTGTTGAAAAGACAAACATTAAATAAAATAAAGAAACAAACGTTTACAAACTACAACTACAACAGAGGCATTTAGGTAGTGCTGTAAGAGTATTATAACAAGATAGTCCAGTCAGGGAGTCAGCAAAGTCTGAAGAAGAGGAGATTTCTTTAGGACTTAAACATGAATAACTGTAGCATGAATAACTGTAAACCAGGAGTTAGGAAAGTGAAAGAAAAGAAGTTGCTCAGTCATGTCTGACTCTTTGTGACCCCATGGACTGCAGCCTACCAGGCTCCTCTGTCCATAGGATTTTCCAGGCAAGAGTACTGGAGTGGGGTGCCATTGCCTTCTCCAGGGGATCTTCCCAACCCAGGGATTGAACCCAGATCTCCTGTACTGCACGCAGATGCTTTACTGTCTGAACCACCAGGGAAGCCCATGAGAGTCAGGGGGAGTGGGAAACTAGAGATTTAAGCAGGACAAACAGGATGTACAGAACATAGCAGGGTAATATGAGAGATTAGTGGTTCAAAAACAAACTTCTTATTCAAATCAACTTGAAAAGGTAGACACCTAAAAAATCCACTTGAGGCAGTAGAGACCTAAGAAGAGAATATACAAATTACAAATCTGAAACTCAGTATAAGAAATAAATACATGTATGATATCATAAGTGAAATGAATCACCGGTCTAGGTTCAATGCAGGATGCAGGATGCTTGGGACTGATGCATGGAGATAATCCAGAGAGATGGTGTGGGGCTGGAGGGGGGAGGTGGGGGTCAGGATTGAGAGTTCATGTACACTCATGGCTGATTCATGTCAATGTATAGCAAAACGAATACAGTATTGTAAAGCAAAACAAACTAAAAAATAAAAATTAATTAAAAAAAAAAGAAAGAAATACAGAGAAGTAAGCCTGGTATTTGAGGCTGCTTCTCTTTTTGGGTATCTGACAGTTTTGACAGAGGTAGCTAAGAGGGTAAGAAGCAGAGTATAACTTTTTGTAAGCTTATGAAGTAGAGTTACAAAAACTGGAGTATCATGACCTTGGGAAGAGATGAGAAGGGAGGTCTGCAGGTAAGAGACAATGGCCTGTAAAGTAGCTAGGCCTTAGGACTGAATCCTGAAAGGATAAACTGGTAAGAGTAAACTAAAAATAGATAACCCATGCTATATACTGAATGTCTGCATCCCCTCAAAATGCATATGTTGAAATTCTATCCCCCCGCCTCAGTGTGATATTTAGAGTTAGGGCCTTTATGAGGTTATTAGGGCTAAGGCTTCATTAATGGGATTAGTGCCCATTAGTGCCACTGGTGACCAAAAGAACCCAGAGAATGTCCTTACCACTGGTATTTGAGGCTGCTTCTCTTTTTGGGTATCTGACAGTTTTGACAGAGGTAGCTAAGAGGGTAAGAAGCAGAGTATAACTTTTTGTAAGCTTATGAAGTAGAGTTACAAAAATTGGAGTATCATGACCTTGGGAAGAGATGAGAAGGGAGGTCTGCAGGTAAGAGACAATGGCCTGTAAAGTAGCTAGGCCTTAGGACTGAATCTTGAAAGGATAAACTGTAAGAGTAAACTAAAAATAGATAACCCATGCTATATACTGAATGTCTGCATCCCCTCAAAATGCATATGTTGAAATTCTATCCCCCCGCCTCAGTGTGATATTTAGAATTAGGGCCTTTATGAGGTTATTAGGGCTAAGGCTTCATTAATGGGATTAGTGCCCATTAGTGCCACTGGTGACCAAAAGAACCCAGAGAATGTCCTTACCCTTTCTGCCACATGAGGAAACAGAGAGAAGATGGTCATCTATGAACAGAAAGAGGACCCTCACCAAATCTGCTGACTCCTTGATCTTGGATTTTCCAGCTTCCAGAACTATGAGAAATTAACTTCTATTATTTATAAGCCACCCAGTCTAGGGTATTTTGCTGTACCAGCCCAAAAGGACTAAGACAGTCAACTAAGAATTTAGGCTTAAATCTGAATCATCCCAAATCTCGTCGGAATTAAGTTGGTCTAGAATTCCAAGTACCCTTTAGAAATCTTCTAAAACAATCATAAACCTTGTCTGAAGGAAAATATCTTCATAAAAGGTTTTTAATCATTTCTAAAATGTTTATATACAAAATCTGACATTTAATGAAAATCAACCAGGGATATAGGGGAAAAAATCACTGGGATCAAAACACAAGAGAAATAACAGGAAATAAAAACAAATCAACAGGAAATCCAGAAAAAGTAGCTATCAGACTGCAACTTAAAATATGCTTACTATGCTCAGAAAATAAAATACAAGATTGACAATGCCAGCAGACAACTAGAAAGCATTACAAGAACCAAGTGGAAAATTTTTAACTAAAAAATAAAACAACCAAAAATTAACCATAACCAAGTATTTACTAACAGATTATAAATTACTCCAGAGAGAATTATGGAATTGGAAGACAAAAGCATCTTGAGAGAAGCACAGAAAACCAAAAAGATGGAATAATATAAAAAAGAAAAAAAAGAACAGAGTAAGAAGATATAATAATGCATAATTGGATTTGTAAAAAGAGAGAAGAGAAAAGGGGAAAAATATTTGAAAAGTTAATGTCTGAGAATTTATCTTGAGAAATACATCAAGATACAAATCCCAAGAGAACAAATTTTAAAACACACACACACGCGTGCGTGTGCAGAGTTGAGTAAACTGAAGTAAAGCTACAGGAAAACAGATATAAGAGAATATATTAAAAGAAGCAAGCAGAAAAAGGAAAAAATACCTTCAAAGAAGTAACAAAAAAATTACCAGATGATTTCTCATCAGAAAGTAAGGGAGCAAAAAGATAACGGAGTAGTGTTAATATTTTCTAAGTGCTGGATGACACTAATACCAACATTCAGTACATGTGTAACTCAATCACTTTGCTGTACACCTGAAACTAATACAACAGTGTTAATCAACTATACTCCAATACAAAATTTTAAAAAATATATCCTTCATAAAAGGTGAAACAAAGACATTTTCTCTAAAAATCAAGATAATCTATCAACAAAAGACTATAAGGAAGGAATCATGAAAGGATATTCCTTAGAAAGAAGCAATAAATCTAGATTTTCAAAAAATGAAAGGAAATAAAGAACCAAAAAGGCAAAATATAAAGTGAAATAAATGATGCCTATATAATAATAGCAGTACTATTTTGTGTGGTTTAATTGCACACTAAATTAAAATGCATAACTAAAAACAGTATATTATCTACAGGGGTTCCAAATGAAGTGAACCGTGATTTCCAGATATTCAAGCTGGATTTTGAAAAGCATAGGAACCAGAGATCAAATTGCCAGTATCTGTTGGATCACAGAAAAAGCAAGTGAATTCCAGAAAAACATCTACTTCTGCTTCATTGTCTACACCAAAAATCTTGGACTGTGTGGATCACAACAAACTGAAAAATTAATCAAGAGATGGGAATACCAGACCACTTTCCCTGCCTCCTGAGAAATCTATATGCAGGTCAAGAAGTCAACAGTTAGAACTGGACATGGAACAACAGATTGGTTCCAATTTGAGAAAGGAATACATCAAGGGTGTGAATTGTCACCTTGCTTATTTAACTTATATGCAGAATACATCATGCAAAATGCTAGACTGGATGAAGCACAAGGTGGGATCAAGATTGCAGGGAGCCATCTGTAGTCTTCTTTGGAGAACTGTTTAGGTTTTTTTCCTACTTTTTGATTGGTTTGTTTGATTTTCTGGTATTGAGTTGTATGAGATGCCTGTATATTTTGGAAATTAATCTTTTGTCAGTTGTTGAAAAGATGCTCATTATTAGAGAAATGCAAATTAAAATTACACTGAGATATCACCTTTCACTGGTCAGAATGGCCAGCATCAAAAAGTCTACAAACAATAAATGCTGGAGAGGGAATGGAGAAAAGGGAACACTCTTGCACTGTTGGTGGGAATGTAAATTCATATGGCCACTATGGAAGACAGTATGGAGATTCCTAAAACTCTAGGAATAAAACCACCATATGATCCAGCAATCCCACTCCTAGGCATATAGCATATACCCTGAAGAAACCAAAATTGAAAAATACACATGTACTCCAATGTTCAATGCAGCACTATTTACAATAGAACATATTTACAATATGTTTACAATAGAATATATTTACAATAGCTAGTAAGCAACTTAGGTGTCCACCGAAAGATGAATGGATAAAGAAGTTGTGGTATATATACACAATGGAATATTACTTAGTCATAAAAAGGAATGCATCTGAGTCAGTTCTAGTGAGGTGGATGAACCTAGAGCCTATTATACAGAGTGAAGTGAGTCAGAAAGAGAAAGATAAATATTGTATACCAACACATATATGGAATCTAGAAAGATGGTACTGATGAACTTATTTTCAAGGCAGCAATGGAGAAACAGACATAGAGAACAGATTTAGGGACACAGGGAGAGGGAAGGAGAAGCTGAGATGTATGGAGAGAGCAACATGGAAACTTACATTATCATATGTGAAATAGATAGCCAATAGGAATTTGCTGTATGTCTCAGGGACTCAAATAGGGGCTTTTATCAACCTAGTGGGATGGGATGTGGGGGGAGGTGCAAGGAAGGTTCAAGAAAGGGGACATATGTACGCCTATGGCTGATTCATGTTGATGTTTCACAGAAAACAACCAAATTCTGTAAAGCAATGATCCTTCAATTAAAAAATAATTATTTTTAAATGTGCAAAAAAAACTTTGCAGAAAAAATATCAATAACCTCATATATGCAGATGACACCACCCTTATGGCAGAAAGCGAAGAGGAACTAAAGAGCCTCTTGATGAGAGTGAAATAGAAGAGTGAAAAAGCTGGCTTAAAATTCAGCATTCAAAAAATAAAGATCATGGCATCCTGTCCCATCACTTCATGGCAAATAAATGGGGAAACAATGGAACAGTGGCAGACTTTATTTTCTTGGGCTCCAAAATCTCTGCTAATGGTGACTGCAGCCAGAAAATAAAAGACACTTGCTCCTTGGAAGAAAAGCTATGACTACCTAGACAGTATATTAAAAAGCAGAGACATTACTTTGCTGACAAAGGTCTGCCTAGTTAAAGCTATGGTTTTTCCAGTAGTCATGTATGGATGTGAGAGTTGAACCATAAAGAGAGTTGAGCACAGAAGAACTGATGCTTTTGAACCATGGTGTTGGAGAAGACTCTCGAGAGTCCCTTTGACTGCAAGGAGATCAAACCAGTCCATCCTAAATGAAATAAGTCCTGAATATTCATCGGATGGACTGAGCTGAAGCTGAAGCTCCAATACTTTGACCAACTGATGTGCTCTGACTTATTGGAAAAGACCCTGATGCTGGGAAAGGTTGAAGACAGGGAGAGAAGGAGATGACAGAGGATGAGATCATTGGATGGCATCACTGACTTGATGGACATGAGTTTGAAAAGCTCTGGGAGTTGGTGATGGACAGGGAAGCCTGGCGTACGGAAGTCCATGGAGTCGCAAAGAGTTAGACATGACTGAGCGACTGAAAAACAACAATCTTATTGTATATACTTAGTAATTTTATCTCCTCTTTTTAAGTTTTTATGCTTCTAATTTCTTTTTCTGTCTAACTGCATTGGCTAGTACCTCCACAACAATTTTAAAGGGTCATCTACTTTCTCTAATTTTTTGGGCCATGCTGCATGGCTTGTAGCATCTTAGTTCCCTGACTAGGATTGACCTCAGGCCACCATACTGAACACACTCAGTCCTTACAACTGGAGCATCAGGGAATACCCAGAGATAAGAGTTAGACATGACTGAGCGACTGAAAAACAACAATCTTATTGTATATACTTAGTAATTTTATCTCCTCTTTTTAAGTTTTTATGCTTCTAATTTCTTTTTCTGTCTAACTGCATTGGCTAGTACCTCCACAACAATTTTAAAGGGTCATCTACTTTCTCTAATTTTTTGGGCCATGCTGCATGGCTTGTAGCATCTTAGTTCCCTGACTAGGATTGACCTCAGGCCACCATACTGAACACACTCAGTCCTTACAACTGGAGCATCAGGGAATACCCAGAGATTATTTAGTTTCTAAGATCTCTTCCCACTCTGAGAGTCTAGATTTTACCTGGAGTAGAAAGGGTCTAGGAAATTAACCTGTATGGGGTCTGAGCTTGAAGTTCTAGTTCTTTTTCTTCTTCATTGCACATATTCAGCACTTTTCTGGCAATACCAAAGACCACAGATACTAATTTCATCACCATCCTACTATGTTTTATGCCTAAACTGGCCTTATGGGCTCATGTTGGTCCATAAGAACAGAGGAAGGAAGGCAAGCAGAGTTCCTAACTCTGGTTCTAATGTTCATATAATCTATAACCATGTACAGTACCAGCTATTCACTGTACCTCAATTTCTGCATCTCTAAAAGTGGCTGTTGGATGAGAGAAAACAGACATGGCTTTCTCAAGTTTTCCATGATTTTGTCTCATATTCTGTTAAAATAAATCCCTTCATCTTCTGCAAACAGCTTCTTGCTTGGGCCTTGATGTCAGTGCTTGTTATTGTATAGGTATCCTTGTGTACTGTACAGATATACTTGTTACTGTGTAGGTATACTTGTTACTGTAATCTGGCTAGAAAGTATGTCTGTCTGCCTATGACCACATTGAGGACACGGACCAACTCTGACCCCATTCCATCATCTCTTTCTTGTTTTAGTACAATAACTTCTGACCTGGTTTCCTTGCTGCTTCAGAGCAATCTTTTAAAATGTAAACAAATAATGGCGCTTCTTTAACTGAAACTGCTCTATCCTTCCCTATCACTCATAGGACAGACTCTAAACCCCTTCATATATTATAAAAGGCCCAGTGTGATCTTGCCCTTGCTCCCTGACTACTATCAGCTCTCATAACTTCTGGTCTGATACTCTATACTTCAGTCCATGGAGCTGCCTGGCGTACTTCAAACCTCTAGGCTTGTGACTTTCATCTCCATATTTACATATAATGAATATCTCCTCTGCCTGAAATATAAGTTCTCTTTATCTGGGTAACCCTGAGACAACCTTAAGACTAAAGGCAAACTACGGAGATGCTCACCAGTTCCATATCCTTTTCCTGAACCCTGGACAACATCTCTCAGTCTCCCTTGGTAAAAACTGCTCTATCCTTCCCTATCACTCATAGGACAGACTCTAAACCCCTTCATATATTATAAAAGGCCCAGTGTGATCTGGCCCTTGCTCCCTGCCTACTATCAGCTCTCATAACTTCTGGTCTGATACTCTATACTTCAGTTCATGGAGCTGCCTGGCGTACTTCAAACCTCTAGGTTTGTGACTTTCATCTCTATATTTACATATAATGAATATCTCCTCTGCCTGAAATATAAGTTCTCTTTATCTGAGTAACCCTGAGACAACCTTAAGACTTAAGGCAAACTACGGAGATGCTCACCAGTTCCATATCCTTTTCCTGAACCCTGGACAACATCTCTCAGTCTCCCTTGGTATTTGGTTGGGATCAAAAGGGAGGTGGGCAGTGGTAATAAGTGCCACTTCCAGGCCTGGTCATCAAACACATATACAATTGCCCAATTCTCGCTCTTGGGCATGGAAGCTACATGTAAAATCAATGGTATCATAATAAGGAAAAAGGCTAGTTCACCAAGTCAACACTGGGAGGAAAACTGCCAGACAAGTCACTTGACCTGCATCAGACTGTAATGAACCTTTACTGTATTAAGCCATTGAGATTTGGGGACTGCTTATTATAGTATCTAAAATTGTTCACCTGACTAGTACAAAAATATTAATTCGAATAGCCATTTTTATCCCTCGGGGATGAGTAAAGAGCCTCCTGTGTGCTCTCATAATTCTCTCTCCTGGCACTGACCACATGGCATAATCATGTTTTGCTTTATTTTCATCTCCCATTAAAATGTGAACTCTTTCAGGGAAGGGACCATACATTCTTGGTTTTTTAAATTCACAGGACCAGAGCAAGCCCTGGTACATAGTAGGTTATCACTGGAAGTTTATTGGGAGAATGAGTAGAAAATGAGTCAATTAACTGATGGAAGAATGAGTGAAATAAATGAATGAACAGCTGCATCTGAACTTTTTCACAGCAGTCAAATGAGGTGCTTTTTCTGTGGCTATGTTAGAGCAGAGGGTGTCTGCTAATGCAGGGACCTAAATCAGGTGAGGATGTTAGAGGTGGACTATAAAGAAAGCTGAGCACTGAAGTCAATTAACTGATGGAAGAATGAGTGAAATAAATGAATGAACAGCTGCATCTGAACTTTTTCACAGCAGTCAAATGATGTGCTTTTTCTGTGGCTATGTTAGAGCAGAGGGTGTGCTGCTAATGCAGGGACCTTAATCAGGTGAGGATGTTAGAGTTGGACTATAAAGAAAGCTGAGCACTGAGGAACTGATGATTTTGAACTGTGGTACCGGAGAAGCCTCTTTCAAGTCCCTTGGACTGCAAATGACCAAAACAGTCAATCTTAGAGGAATTCAGTCCTCAATGTTCACTGGAGGAACTAATGCTAAAGCTGAAGCTCCAATACCTTAGCCACTTGATGCGAAGAACTGACTCATTGGAAAAGACCCCGATGCTGGGAAAGATTAACAACAGGAGGAGAAGGGGATGACAGAGGATGAGATGGTTGGATGGCATCACCAACTTGGTGGACATGAGTTCGAGCAAGCTCCAGGAGTTGGTGATGGACAGGGAAGCCTGGCGTGCTACAGTCCACGGGGTCGCAAAGAATTGGACAGGACTGAGATTTTCAAAATAATTAAAATTCAAAGAGGTTTATCTTAGACCTTAAAAATGAGTTTAAGTTCACCTAGAAAAATAAACAAGTAGGAATATAAATGTGTGCTTTTCAAATGAAAGAACATAGATTATAGAAAGATGTAACAATTAACTATGCAATATTAGCCCACATATAGATACTTAGAATAAGTAAATAGATATAATGAGGTGGGGACAAATGAGAGAGTACATAGAGACACAGGATGAGGGAAGAAAGGATACTAATGAGGAACAGATTTCTGCTTCAGATAATGGCAATTTACATAAAGCAGACCAATCATCTTACTAAGAAGACTAAGAAAATCTGGTCAAGTTATTTTTTAAAATCTGCTTGAAGGCACAGAGAAACTAATAAAGCAATGAAGAATAACAGGGCCAAGTTCTGGGAAAACAAAGAAGAGTCAGGGAGATGAGCCAAACATTGGAACTGCTTTCTCCCCAAGGGCATCTGCTAATTCCAGAAATGGCAAACTAAGGATTAATAAACTTAGCTGAGATTTTGATGGTCTCATAGATCTAGAAGAAAAATATCACTACAGGAGACCTCCCCGGTGGTCCAGTGGTTAAGAATTTGCCAGCCAAAGCAGGGGACACAGGTTTGATCCTTCGTCTGGGAAGATTCCACACGCTGCAGGGCAACTTAGCTCACATGCCACAGAGCACGTGCTCTAGAGCCCGTGAGTCACAACTACAGAGCCCAAATGCCACAACTACTGCAGTCTGTGTACCTAGAACCTGCGCTCTGCAACGAGAAGCCATCACAGTGAGTTGATGGTCTCATAGATCTAGAAGAAAAATATCACTACAGGAGACCTCCCCGGTGGTCCAGTGGTTAAGAATTTGCCAGCCAAAGCAGGGGACACAGGTTTGATCCTTTGTCTGGGAAGATTCCACACGCTGCAGGGCAACTTAGCTCAATGCCACCAGAGCACGTGCTCTAGAGCCCATGAGTCACAACTACAGAGCCCAAATGCCACAACTACTGCAGTCTGTGTACCTAGAACCTGCGCTCTGCAACAAGAGAAGCCATCACAGTGAGACGCACACACACCGCAACTAGAGAGTAGCCCCCACTTGCAACAACTAGAGAAAGTTCACTCTCAGCAACAAAGGCCCAGGGCAGCCAAAAATTAATTAATTAAAAAAAAATCACTATAGGGCCTACACCAAGAAGGAGAGGTCTTCATAAATTCTCCACAGTTCAGATAAGAGTGTCTAAAAGACAACACCACAGGAGTAAGGATAAACTGGAAACACCCTCCCCTGGTCCTTTTACTCAGAAAGAAACCCAGCTTCCAATCACCATAATCTCTGACATCAGACTGACATGATAGAGGTTTGCTGGTACCACTGACACCCTACAGAAGGGAAATAAAAGGCAAACATAAAGCCTATCTGGAGAACAATAGTATGATGTTATATCCCCAATTATTTCTATAATTTTTCACATACAAAGTTCAATACTCAAAAGGAACTGTACAATTATTTTTAGGAAAGTGTTCAGCAGTATCAAATAAAGCTAACCACTCTAAGAGAACTGAGTATAAATGTTTACCAAAAGATATTGGTAAGAATATTCATAATAAGCCTAAAAACAATCCTCATTTACAAGAAATGAATAAATTACTTTCATATAATGGAATAATAAAAAGCAATAAAAAAAAGAATGGACTAATGAAAAACATCATAGGTGATTCACAGACATTAAGCTGAATGAAAAAACTCATTCAAACAAATACATATTTATGATTTAAATTAAGTCCAAAAATGGACAAAAGTAATCAATACTGACAAAAGTTACAACAGTGATTATTGTGAGGCGGGTACTGACTGGCAGAGGTACAAAACCTTTTCAGATGCTGGAAATATTCTCTATCTTGATGAATGGTGGTTATGGAGTACTCAAATGTGAATAATCATTCAAGGGTACATTTAGGGCTAAAATTAGCATACTTTAGACACTAAAAATACCTAAGACAGTCTTCATAAAGGATAAACCTGGAGGGCTTAAACTACCAGATATCAAAACTGAACTTCTAGTAATTAAGAAAGCATAAGGTTTATGAAAGGACCCATGAAACAAAACAGAAAATATATAAATAAAAAAAAATCCACAAGTGGCAGGCATTTAGCTTGTGATAAACATTAAGAGTAAGGGGAATAAAAGTCTCTTCACCAAATGGTATTGCCCAATTAGATATACATAAAATAAAAATACTATCCTTACTTCAACCATATATAGAAATAAAATCAAAGCAAGACTGCAGATCTGAATGTATATGGTAGAAATAAGTCTTCTAGAAAATTTATATAGAGTATCTTCATTTGGAAATATTCTCTATCTTGATGAATGGTGGTTATGGAGTACTCAAATGTGAATAATCATTCAAGGGTACATTTAGGGCTAAAATTAGCATACTTTAGACACTAAAAATACCTAAGACAGTCTTCATAAAGGATAAACCTGGAGGGCTTAAACTACCAGATATCAAAACTGAACTTCTAGTAATTAAGAAAGCATAAGGTTTATGAAAGGACCCATGAAACAAAACAGAAAATATATAAATAAAAAAAAATCCACAAGTGGCAGGCATTTAGCTTGTGATAAACATTAAGAGTAAGGGGAATAAAAGTCTCTTCACCAAATGGTATTGCCCAATTAGATATACATAAAATAAAAATACTATCCTTACTTCAACCATATATAGAAATAAAATCAAAGCAAGACTGCAGATCTGAATGTATATGGTAGAAATAAGTCTTCTAGAAAATTTATATAGAGTATCTTCATAACTTGAGTGTGAGAAAATTAACAAGATGGCTCTAGTCTCGCTCTTTCAACCCGTGCTCTCACGCTCATTCACTCCATGTTCTGAAAACACGACTGTGCACAATTGTGTGATGGCTGAGATCACTTATAGCACTGTGTGTGAGTGTCACGAGCTGCTCACCTGGTCATGGGCTACTTTGTGCAGTATGCCTGTATGAGCTTCACCATGAACGCCCTGGCTGCTGCTGCACTGGGCTACACTGGAGTGACATCATGGTTACGTTACCTGAAGTTATGTTACGGCAACCTTATGGCTACATTATGGTTATGTTATGGCTGCAGCTTCAGCTGCCACGTCAGCCAGGAGAGAGACTGAGTTGTGGCTGTTGGGCCAGCCAGAAAAGAATAACCATGGTTCTTAGAGTCTTCTTCCAGCCTCTTAGCTTGAGCTGGCCTATACCCTAGGTGCAGTGAACAGAGGAAACAGCAAGACAACTGGCATCACAAACAGAAACCGTGACATACTGGGATAGGGAAAAACACAACCCCCAAAAGCACTAAACATAAGGGGCTTCCCTGGTGGCTGAGATGGTGAAGAATCTGCCTGCAATGAGGATGACAACAAGAATCACTAACGGATTAAAAATGCAAGCCACAGAGTCAGAAATTATTGTACTTATAACACACATAACTGACATAAATCTTGTTAACCAGAAAATATTGAGAAGCCCTACAAATTAGTAAGAAAGTAATAAACAGCCAAAAAGAGAAATGAGCAAAAGATAAGCATTCACACACACACAAATGTCTAGAAAAGATGATGTCATTTATCTTCACAGAAATGCAAAATGAAACCACTGTCAAAAACCATAATGACTAAAATGAAAAAGTCTGGCAATTCCAGGAGTTAGCAAGGATGTGGCAAAAAGAACTTTCACCAATGGCAGAGTGTATATCGACAAAGCAACACTGGAAAACTGCTTGGCACTGTCTACTCATATTTACCTTCAGTCAGTTCAGTTCAGTCATTCAGTCGTGTCTGACTCTTTGCAACCCCATGAATTGCAGCACGCCAGGCCTCCCTGTCCATCACCAACTCCTGGAGTTCACTCAAACTCACATCCATCTAGTCGGTGATGCCATCCAGCCATCTCATCCTCTGTTGTCCCCTTCTCCTCCTGCCCCCAATCCCTCTCAGCATCAGAGTCTTTTTCAATGAGTCAACTCTTCGCATGAAGTGGCCAAAGTACTGGAGTTTCAGCTTTAGCATCAGTCCTTCCAAAGAAATCCCAGGGCTGATCTCCTTCAGAATGGACTGGTTGGATCTCTTTGCAGTCCAAGGGACTCTCAAGAGTCTTCTCCAACACCACAGTTCAAAAGCATCAATTCTTCGGCCCTCAGCTTTCTTCACAGTCCAGCTCTCACATCGATACATGACCACTGGAAAAACCATAGCCTTGACTAGATGGACCTTTGTTGGCAAAGTAATGTCTCTGCTCTTCAATATGCTGTCTGGGTTGGTCATAACTTTTCTTCCAAAGAGTAAGCGTCTTTTAATGTCATGGTTGCAATCACCAGCAGTGATCTGGGAGGCCAAAAAAATAAAATCTGACACTGTTTCCCCATCTATTTCCCATGAACTGACAGGACCAGATGCCATGATCTTCATTTTCTGAATGTTGAGCTTTAAGCCAACTTTTTCACTCTCTTTCACTTTCATTAAGAGGCTTTTTAGTTGCTCTTCACTTTCTGCCATAAGAGTGATGTCATCTGCATATCTGAGGTTATTGATATTTCTCCTGGCAATCTTGATTCCAGCTTGTGCTTCTTCCAGCCCAGCATTTCTCATGATGTACTATGCATATAAGTTAAATAAGCAGGGTGACAATATACAGCCTTGACGTACTCCTATATTCACCTTAAGACTCAGCAATTACACACACACACACACACACACACACACATACATTTTATATATATATATATATATACACACACACACACTCATATATATGTGTATATATATATATATAAGTGTATGGGTTTCCCAGGTGGCACTAGTGGTAAAGAATCCACCTGCCAATGCAGGAGCGGTAAGAGACATGGAATCAATCCCTGGGTTGGTAAGATCCCCTAGAGAAGGTCACGTCAACACACTAAACACATACCAAATAGATGTGCATGCTCATGAACATCAAGGCATGTAATCAAGAATGTTCATAGTAACTTCATAACAGCAGAAATGGAAATAAGCAAAATGCCCATTAATAACAGAATAAACAACTTGGAGTATAGTCACATAAGGAGATACTACATAGCAACAAAGACAAATGAACTAGTTATCAAAACAAAAATCAATTTCTCAGCAAAAATGCTAACCAAAATAGGCCTGGAACAAAATAATTTGCTAACAATGATTCCACTTATTTAATTTTCAAAAATAGGTAAAACTAAACTACAGTATCAGACTTTAAAATGGTAATTTCTTTGTGGAGCATAGAGGAAATAGAGATTGAACACAAAAGTAAAAGTGTTACCGGCTCAGCTGTGTCTGACTCTTTACAGCTCCATGGACTATAGGCTGAAAGGCTACCCTGTCCATGGAATTCTCCAAGCAAAAACACTGGCGTGGGTAGCCATGTTTTTCTCCACGGGATCTTTCCAACCCAGGGATTGAACCCAGGTCTCCTGCAATTCAGGCAGATTTTTTACCATCTGAGCCACCAGGGAAGCCTTTAGGTCAATAAATAGACAGCCAAATTTCAGAAATTTCAGATGTTCAAATTTCATTTTAAAAAGACAGAGGAACCAAAGATCAAATTGCCAGCATGCTGGATCACTGAAAAAGCAAGAAAGTTCCAGAAATATACTACATCTGTTTTATTGACTATGCCAAAGCCTTGAGAGAGTGGACCACAACAAACTGTGGAAAATACTGAAAGAGATGGGAAGACCAGACCACCTTACCTGCCTCCTGAGAAATCTGTATGCAGGTCAAGAAGCAACAGTTAGAACTGGACATGGAACAACAGACTGGTTCCAAATTGGGAAAGGAGCATGCCAAGCTGTATATTGTCACCTTCCTTTTTAACTTCTATGCAGAGTATTTCATGTGAAATGCTGGGCTGGATAAAGTACAACCTGGAATCAAGATTGCTGGGAGGAATATCAATAACAAGATATGAAGATGACACCACTCTTATGGAAGAAAGCAAAGAAGAACTAAAGGGCCTCTTGATGAAAGTGAAAGAGGACAGTGAAAAAGTTGGCTTAAAATTCAACATTCATAAAACTAAAATCATGGCATCTGGTCCCATCATTTCATGGCAAATAGATGGGGAAACAATGGAAACAGTGACAAATTTTATTTTGGGGGGGTGTCCACAATTACTGCAGATGGTGACTGCAGCCATGAAATAAAAGACACATGCTCCATGGAAGAAAAGTTATGACCAACCTAGACAGCAATTTAAAAAGCAGAGACATTAATTTGCCAGCAAAGGTCCATCTAGTCAAAGCTATGCTTTTTCCAATAGTCATGGATGGATGTGAGAGTTGGACTATAAAGAAAGCAGAGTGCCAAAGAATCAATATTTTCAAACTGCGGTGCTAGAGAAGACACTTGAGAGTTCCTGAGACAGCAAGGAGATCAAACTAGTCAATCCTAAAGTAAATCAACTCTGAAGATTCATTGAGAGGACTGATGCTGAAGCTGAAACTCTAATATTGGCCACCTGATGAGAAGAATTGACTCATCTGAAAAGACCCTGATGCTGGGAAAGATTGAAGGCGGGAGGAGAAGGGGATGACAGAGGATGTGATGGATGACATCACCATCAACGGACCTGAATTTTAGTAAACTCCAAGAGTTGGTGATGGACAGGAAAGCCTGGTGTGCTGCAGTCTAAGGGGCTGCAAACAGTCGACATGACTAAAGACGGAACTGAACTGAAATTTCAGAAAGCTTTCCTTATCAGTTCAGTCAGTGACTCGTGTCCAACTCATTGTGACCCATGGACTGCAGCATGTCAGGTCTCCCTGTCCATCACCAATTCCTGGAGTTTACTCAATCACATGACCGTTGAGTTGGTGATGCCATCCAACTATCTCATCCTCTGTCGTCCCCTTTTCCACTCACCTTCAATCTTTCCCAGCATCAGGGTCTTTTCCAATGAGTCAGTTCTTCACATCAGGTGCCCAAAGTATTGGAGTTTCAGCTTCAGCATCAGTCCTTCCAATGAATATTCAGGACTAATCTCCATTAGGATGGACTGGTTGGATCTCCTTGCAGTTCAAGGGACTCTTAAGAGTATTCTCCAACACCTTAGTTCAAAAGCATCAATTCTTTGGTGTTCAGCTTTCTATATAGTCCAACTCTCACATCCATACACGACTACTGGAAAAACCATAGCCTTGACTAGATGGACCTTTGTTGACAAAACAATGTCTCTGCTTTTTAATATGCTAAGTTGGTCATAACTTTTCTTCCAAGGAGTAAGCGTCTTTTTCTTTCATGGATGCAGTCACCATCTGCAGTGATTTTGGAGCCCAAGAAATTAAAGTCTGTCACTGTTTCCACTGTTTCCCCATCTATTTGCCATGAAGTGATGGGACTGGATGCCATGATTTTTGTTTTCTGAATGCTGAGCTTTAAGCCAACTTTTCACTCTCCTCTTGCACTTTCATCAAGAGGCCCTTTAGTTCTTCTTCATTTCCTGCCATAACGGTGGTGCCATCTGCATATCTGAGGTTATTGATATTTCTCCCAGCAATCTTGATTCCAGCTTGTGCTTCATCCATCTTGGCATTTCTCAAGATGTAGTCTGCATATAAGTTAAATAAGCATGGTGACAATATACACTCTTGATGCACTCCTTTTCCTATTTGGAACCAATCTATTGTTATATGTCCAGTTCTAACTGTTGCTTCCTGACCTGCATATAGGTTCTCAAGAGGCAGGTCAGGTGGTCTGGTATTCTCATCTCTTTCAGAATTTTCCACAGTTTATTGTGAGCCACACAATCAAAGGCTTTGGCATAGTCAATAAAGCAAAAATAGATGTTTCTCTGGAACTGTCTTGCTTTTTTGGTGATCCAGCAGATGTTGGCAATTTGATTTCTGGTTCCTTTGCCTTTTCTAAAACAAGCTTGAACATCTGGAAGTTCATGGTTCATGTACTGTTAAAGCCTCGCTTGGAGAATTTTGAGCATTACTTTGCTATCATGTGAGATGAGTGCAACTGTGCAGTAGTTTGAGCATTCTTTGGCATTGCCTTTCTTTGGGATTGGAATGAAAACCGACCTTTTCCAGTCCTGTGGCCACTGCTGAGTTTTCCAAATTTGTTGGCATACCGAGTGCAGCACTTTCACAGCATCATCTTTCAGGATTTGAAACAGCTCAGCTGGAATTCCATACCTCCACTCACTTTGTTCATAGTGATGCTTTCTAAGGCCCGCTTGACTTCACATTCCAGGATGTCTGGCTCTAGGTGAGTGATCGCACCATCGTGGTTATCTGGGTCATGAAGATCTTTATTGTACAGTTCTTCTGTATATTCGTGCCACATCTTCTTAATATCTTCTGGTTCTGTTAGGTCCAGACCATTTTTGTCCTTTATCGAGCCCATCTTTGCATGAAATGTTCCCTTGGTATCTCTAATTTTCTTGAAGAGATCTCTAGTCTTTCCCATTCTGTTGTTTGCCTCTATTTCTTTGCACTGATCACTGAGGAAGGCTTTCGTATCTCTTCTTGCTATTCTTTGGAACTCTGCATTCAGATGCTTATATCTTTCCTTTTCTCCTTTGCTTTTTGCTTCTCTTCTCTTCACAGCTATTTGTAAGGCCTCCCCATTTTGCTTTTTTGCATTTCTTTGCCATGGGGATGGTCTTGATCCCTGTCTCCTGTACAATGTCACGAACCTCTGTCCATAGTTCATCAGGCACTCTATCAGATCTAGACCCTTAAATCTTTATATCTTTCCTTTTCTCCTTTGCTTTTTGCCTCTCTTCTTTTCACAGCTATTTGTAAGGCCTCCCCAGACAGCCATTTTGCCTTTTTGCATTTCTTTGCCATGGGGATGGTCTTGATCCCTGTCTCCTGTACAATGTCACGAACCTCATTCCATAGTTCATCAGGCACTCTATCAGATCTAGTCCCTTAAATCTATTTCTCACTTCCACTGTATAATCATAAGGAATTTGATTTAGGTCATACCTGAATGGTCTAGTGGTTTTCCCTACTTTCTTCAATTTGAGTCTGAATTTGGCAATAAGGAGCTCATGATCTGAGCCACAGTCAGCTCCTGGTCTTGTTTTTGCTGACTGTATAGAGCTTCTCCATCTTTGGCTGCAAAGAATATAATCAATCTGATTTCAGTGTTGACCATCTGGTGATGTCCATGTGTAGAGTCTTCTTTTGTGTTGTTGGAAGAGGGTGTTTGCTATGACCAGTGCATTTTCTTGGCAAAACTCTATTAGTCTTTGTCCTGCTTCATTCCGCATTCCAAGGCCAAATTTGCCTGTTACTCCAGGTGTTTCTTGACTTCCTACTTTTGCATTCCAGTCCCCTAGAATGAAAAGGACATCTTTTTGGGGTATTAGTTCTAAAAGGTCTTGTAGTTCTTCATAGAACCATTCAGCTTCTTCAGCGTTACTGGTTGAGGCATAGAGTTGGATTACTGTGATATTGAATGGTTTGTCTTGGAAATGAACAGAGATCATTCTGTCATTTTTGAGATTGTATCCAAGTACTACATTTCGGACTCTTGTTGACCATGATGGCTACTCCATTTCTTCTAAGGGATTCCTGCCCACAGTAGTAGATGTAATGGTCATCTGAGTTAAATTCACCCATTCCAGTCCATTTTAGTTTGCTGATTCCTAGAATGTCAACTTTCACTCTTGCCATCTCCTGTTTGACCACTTCCAATTTGTCTTGATTCATGGACCTAACATTCCAGGTTCCTATGCAATATTGCTCTTTACAGCTTCAGACCTTGCTTCTATCACCAGTCACACCCACAACTGGTATTGTTTTTGCTTTGGGTCCATCCCTTCATTCTTTCTGGAGTTATTTCTCCACTGATCTCCAGTAGCATATTGGGCACCTACCGACCTGGGGAGTTCCTCTTTCAGTATCCTATCATTTTGCCTTTTCATACTGTTCATGGGGTTCTCAAGGCAAGAATACTGAAGTGGTTTGCCATTCCCTTCTCCAGTGGACCACATTCTGTCAGACCTCTCCACCATGACCCACCTGTCTTCGGTGGCCCCACAGGGCATGGCTTAGTTTCATTGAGTTAGATAAGGGTGTGGTCCTAGTGTGATTAGATTGACTAATTTTCTGTGAGTATGGTTTCAGTGTGTCTGTCCTCTGATGCCCTCTTGCAACACCTACCATCTTACTTGAGTTTCTCTTACCTTGGACATGGGGTATCTCTTCACGGCTGCTCCAGCAAAATGCAGCTGCTGCTCCTTACCTTGGACGAGGGGTATCTCCACACCACCACCCCTCCTGACCTTGAATGTGGAGTAGCTCCTCTAGGCACTCTTGTGCCCGCACGCCACTGCTCCTTGGACGTGGGGTTGCTCCTCTTGGCTGCCACCCCTGACCTCAGGCTTCTGGTATGGCCTCGCTTATTTCATGAGCTTACCAGGAACAGGACTGCTGGGAAGACCATTCTTTATCTTGACCTTAGGCCTCTCATCTTGCCAACAGTCCCATGGACTCATTTCTGGGTCAGACTTGCATTTGTGATTGCATTGTTTCCTTCCATGAAAATTAACATGAATATCACCAGCATTTCTCTACTTTCAGATTTTTACTGTGGAACAGAGGGTCAGGAATCACCTGCTGAGCTCAGTGTTTCTGTAGAAGTATCACAGAACATGAAGTCCAAGGCAGTTTCATCTACCCTGAAGGGCTACCCCTGTGACCTGTGTGGCCTACACTTGAAAGACGTTCTATATCTGGCTGAACATCAGGCAACACATTCCAAGAAGAAACCACACATGCATGAGGCACATAGGAAAGAGTTCAAGTTCAACACTCACGTTCACCAGCCACGGATGCAGCAGAATGTGGACAAGTCTATTGGAAGGAATGAAGGCAGGGCCTTACTTGTGAAGAGCTTAAAAAATGACACATCAAAGAAATCTTTCACATTCAGGGAGGATGGGAAGGCCTCTGTGGCCAGATGTGGTTTTCTGCAGCATCAGGTCACTACTAGTGTGGGGGAGCCAGAGCAGAGCTCTGAAAGTGCGGTGGATTTTCCCACTGTGCAACTCCATAAGAAGTACAGTGAATTTGAGAATGCTCTCAGTGACAAACTTTCGCTTGTTCAGCAGAGAACCTACACTGGAGAAAGGTCTTATGAGTGCAACAAATGTGGGATATTCTTCAGCTATGCTGCTGGCCTCTTTCAACACCAGAGAGATCATAATCGAGGAAAGCCTTATGAGTGTGATGAATGTGGGAAATTTTTCAGCCAGCACTCCAGTCTCATCAAACATCAGAGAGTTCACACTGGTGAAAGCCCTCACGTGTGCAGTGAGTGTGGCAAATTCTTTAGTCGAAGTTCTAATTTATTCAACATAAGAGGGTTCACACTGGAGAAAAGCCTTATGAATGCAGTGAGTGTGGAAAGTTCTTCAGGCAGCGCTCGAACCTTATTCATCATAAGAGGGTTCATACTGGTAAAAGTGCTCATGAGTGCAGTGAGTGTGGAAAATCCTTCAACTGCAACTCCAGCCTAGTTAAACACTGGAGAGTTCACACTGGAGAAAAACCTTACAAGTGCAATGAATGTGGGAAATTTTTTAGCCGCTTTGATGGACTTGTTCAACATCAGATAGTTCATTCAGGTGAACGACCATACAGATGCAGTGTATGTGGAAAAGCCTTCCGCCGGAGCTCTGACCTCATGAATCATCAGCGAGTCCATACTGGTGAAAGGCCTTATGAGTGCAGTGAATGTGGGAAAACCTTCAGACGAAGTTCTAATCTGAGGCAGCATCGAAAAGTTC
>SJXQ01005352.1:0-55410 GCA_006408695.1 Aepyceros melampus
TGTGGTAATGCGGATGTCTCAGTGTTACTCTTTCAATTTGTCCCTCCCTCTCCTTCCCCTACTCTGTCCACAAGTCTGTACTCTACATCTGTGTCTCCATTGCTGCCCTGCAAACAGGTTCATCAGTACCATCTTTCTTGATTCCATATATATACATTAATATATGATATTTGTGTTTCTCTTTCTGACTTACTTCCCTCTATGTAGTAGGTTCTAGGTTCATCCACCTCATTAGGACTGACTCAAATGTGTTCCTTTTTATGGCTGAGTAATATTCCATTGTATGGTAATTTGATTCTTAAGAGAACACTTTAGAAAAAATATTATCTTCTTTACATATATTAGGAAACTGAAGAACAGATATAAATGACCTTGAAAGAAATATAGCAATTAAAAAGAAAAGGGAAAGTGGGGACAAACTGACTAAGATGCCACACAGATTGCTCTGTCTTACTATTTTACATATAAGTATGTAATTTAATATTAAAATATTTGAAATATTTCCCTTTTATTGGCCCAGATGAGTATTCAGTCTCTCCAAAATGAATTCATACTTGTATATTTAGTATTGCTGATTTATAAAACTACAATTTTATTATGTTAAAAAATAGGTTAAAAAGGCTTTCCACTGACCAGATTAGTCAAATCTTCTTTACAAAATACTCCTTTCCTAGGTGGAAAAGCAAATGGGAAATAATAAATTGTCCAGAACAAAAAGATACCTCACCCAGCCTATAGCAGAACTTGGAGAATTATCTTAGGTTCCCTTCAGGGGACACCTTTCCAGTGGCCACAGAAATAACAGAATTTTTAAACTGGAGTCTTCAATTTTAGCCTCTTTCCCCACCAATATGGCCTACCCAGCATTGCTACAGCACCAATTAAGCCACTCTTCTAGAAACTTGCCATAGAATTTAAGCAACAATGATTTCAACTGATCTGTCTTGCCATTCTCCATCAGTGGGATGAATTGGAGGGCAGAAAAGGTAAAGTACTTGGGACATGGGATGGTCTTATTATCAGTTCAGTCAACTCCTGGGACATTAAGACCTTGGCACTGATAGTGAGGTCAACTGGACATGCAACCAGTTATAATAGTACCCAAAAGAGTGTGTATGTGTAACTCAAAGTTCTTTCTGTTGAAAGAGTATGAAAGATTTGTTGAAAATTACTAAACAGACATTCTGAAAACAGACAATACATGTTAGTACACATATTGTGTACTAAAATTGTGAAATTCAAAGTAGAGAAAGTTTGCAATTTTACCATTTTCTGGCACCTTCAAAAGAAGTTGGCAAAAACAAAGTAATATGAAAAAATTTCTAAATGATTTTTTAAAAACCGAAGGAAAAACAGTTGAAAAAAGGAGAGAAGTTTTAAATAGCTCTGTATAAGATAGAAGAGAGATAAGGAGAGAGGGTTACTAGAGCAGATACCTGACAAACCAGGGCCAGGAGATCAGCAGGAGCAGCTAACGGAAGTATTGAGAAAGAGATGAAGTGGCTGGTGAAAAAGAGGAACTTCAGAGGGATGAGAGATATAGCTAAAGAGGATTTTCATGAGGATTTCAAGCATCATATGTCATATAACCCTCCTCTTCTTTTCCCATTAGTCTTCAATAAAGAATCCAACTCTCTAAAGACTTAGGGAGTTGGTTTTCCTTTAAGGACTCATGAGAGGTGCTGAGCTGGGCTCTACCAAACAGGTTCAGAATGCAAATCCCCTTGAAGCATAGCTATGTTTTCATCAAACAACTAATACACAATGAACTCGCAGCAGGCTCTGATCCCAGTGTCAGTTCTTCCTTGGAAAGAAACTGGCAGTCACCGGATTCAATGGCTCAGTAACCAGCAATAACTTGATTCAGATTGAATTTTCTGCCTACATATTCTACTCTGTTTTGTCCAGCAAACCTATGCTGCATCTTGTTTAGGAAACCTTAGGGTGAAGTATCAGTCTTTACCGTTACTTGCTCATAGCACAGTATATATATATATATATATATATATATATATATATATATGCTGTTAAGTTGCTTCAGTCGGTCCAACTCTGCGACCCCATAGACGGCAGCCCACCAAGCTCCCCCGTCCCTGGGATTCTCCAGGCAAGAACACTGGAGTGGGTTGCCATTTCCTTCTCCAATGAGTGAAAGTGAAAAGTGAAAGTGAGGATGCTCAGTCGTCTCCAACTCTTAGCGACCCCATGGACTGCAGCCTACCAGGCTCCTCTGTCCATGGGATTTTCCAGGCAAGAGTACTGGAGTGGGGTGCCATTGCCTTCTCTGATATATATATATATATATATATATATATATATATACACACACACATACATACATATATATATATGAAAGTCTGTATGGAAATTGCTGACTGACAGCGTCAAGGATGATCTTCATGTTGCCGTCTCTGTAAGATCAATGATGTTCTATTCTGGTACTCACATGGCTTAAGAAGGATAGGGGTGGGGTTTATACCCCCTATTATGATAAAAATAGTTGCTTCTTACTTCACACGGTATCTGAAAATAGATTGCTCTACATTGACATTCAGTTCAGTTCAGGTCGGTTGCTCAGTCATGTCCCCAGCCCTATGGACTACAGCAGGCCAGGCTTCCCTGTCCATCATCAACTCCCAGAGTTTACCCAAACTCATGTCCATTGAGCTGGTGATGCCATCCAACCATCTCATTCTCTGTCATCTCCTTCTCCTCCCACGTTCAATCTTTCCCAGCATCAGGGTCTTTTCAAATGAGTCAGCTATTCACATCAAGTGGCCAAAGTATTGGGGTTTCAGCTTCAACACCAGTCTTTCCAATGAATATTCAGGACTGATTTCCTTTAAGATGAACTAGTTGAATCTCCTTGCAGTCCAAGGGACTCTCAAGAGCCTTCTCCAACACCACAGTTCCAAAGCATCAATTCTTCAGTGCTCAGCTTTCTTCACAGTCCAACTCTTGCATCCATACATGACTACTGGAAAAACCAAAGCCCTGACTACTTGACTAGATGGACCTTTGTTGACAAAGTAATGTCTCTGCTTTTTAATATGCTATCTAGGTTGGCATAACTTTTCTTCCAAGGAGTAAGTGTCTTTTAATTTCATGGCTGCAATCACCATCTGCAGTGATTTTGGAGCCCCCCCAAAATAAAGTATGCCCCTGTTTCCATTATTTCCCCATCTATTTGCCATGAAGTGATGGGACCAGATGCCATGATCTTAGTTTTCTTAATGTTGAGCTTTAAGCCTACTTTTTCACTCTCCTCTTTCACTTTCATCAAGAGGCTCTTTAGTTCTTCACCGTTTTCTGCCATAGGGTGGTGTCATCTGCATATCTGAGGTTAGTGATACTTCTCCCGGCAATCTTGATTCCAGCTTGTGCTTCATCCAGTCCAGCATTTCTCATGATGTACTCTGCATATAAGTTAAGTAAGCAGGGTGACAATATACAGCCTTGACATACTCCTTTCCCAATTTGGAACCAGTCTGTTGTTCCATGTCCAGTTCTAACTGTTGCTTCCTGACCTGCATACAGATTTCTCAGGAGGCAGGTCAGGTGGTCTGATATTTCCATCTCTTTCAGAATTTTCCAGTTTATTGTGAGTCACAATCAAAGGCTTTGGCATAGTCAATAAAGCAGAAGTAAATGTTTTTCTGGAACTCTCTTGCTTTTCCCATGATCCAATGGATGTTAGCAATTTGATCTCTGGTTCCTCTGCCTTTTCTAAATCCAGCTTGAACATCTGGAAGTTCACAGTTCACGTATTGTTGAAGCCTGGTGTGGAGAATTTTGAGCATTACTTTACTAGCGTGTGAGATGAGTGCAATTGTGCAGTAGTTTGAGCATTCTTTGGCATTGCCTTTCTTTGGAATTGGAATGAAAACTGACTTGTCCAGTCCTGTGGACACTGACTTCCCTGGTGGCTCAGACGGTAAAGCATCTGCCTACAATGCAGGAGACTTGGGTTCAATCTTGGGTTAGGTAGATCCTCTGGAGAAGGAAATGGCAACTCACTCCAGTTGCCTGGAAAATCCCATGGATGGAAGAGCCTGGTAGGCTATAGTCTGTGGGGTCGCAAAGAGTTGACACAGCTGAGTGACTTCACCTCTTCTTTGGGATTGGAGTGAAAACTGACCTTTTCCAGTCCTGTGGCCACTACTGAGTTTTCCAAATTTGCTGGCATATTGAGTACAGCACTTTCACAGCATCATCTTTCACGATTTGAAATAGCTCAACTGGAATTCCATCACCTCCACTAGCTTTGCTCATAGTGATGCTTCCTAAGGCCCACTTGACTTCACATTCCAGGACGTCTGGCTCTAGGTGAGTGATCACAACATAATGATTATCTGAGTCGTGAAGATCTTTTTTGTACAGTTCTGTGTATTCTTGCTACCTCTTCTTAATATCTTCTGCTTCTGTTAGGTCCATACCATTTCTGTCCTTTATTGTGACCATCTTTTCATGAAATGTTCCCTTGGTATCTCTAATCTTCTTGAAGAGATCTCTAGTCTTTCCCGTTCTATTGTTTTCCTCTATTTCTTTGCATTGATCACTGAGGAAGGCTTTCTTATCTCTCCTTGCTATTCTTTGGAACTCTGCATTCCAATATGTATATCTTTCTTTTTCTCCTTTTTCTTTTCACTTCCCTTCTTTTCACAGCTATTTGTAAGGCCTTCTCACACAGCCATTTTGCTTTTTTGCATTTCTTTTTCTGGGGGATGGTCTTGATCCCCGTCTCCTGTACAATGTCACAAATCTCCATCCATAGTTCATCAGGCACTCTGTCAGATCTAGGCCCTTAAATCTATTTCTCACTTTCACTGTATAATCATTAGGGATTTGATTTAGGTCATACCTGAATGACCTAATGGTTTTCTCTACTTTCTTCAATTTGAGTCTGAATTTGGCAATAAAGGATACATGACCTGAACCACAGTCAGCTCCTGGTCTTGTTTTTGTTGACTGTATAGAGCTTCTCCATCTTTGGCTGCAAAGATATATCAATCTGATTTTGGTGTTGACCATCTGGTGATGTCCATGTGTAGAGTCTTCTCTTGTGTTGTTGGAAAAGAGTGTTTGCTATGACCAGTGCATTCTCTTGGCAAACTCTAATAGCCTTTTCTCTGCTTCATTCTGTATTCCAAGGCCAAATTTGCCTGTTACTCCAGGTGTTTCTTGATTTCTCACTTTTGCATTCCAGTCCCCTATAGTGAAAAGGACAGCTTTTCTGGGTGTTAGTTTTAGAAGGTCTTATAGGTCTTCATAGAACTGTTCTAGTTCAGCTTCTTCAGCATTACTGGTCTGGGCAGACTTGGATAACCATGATATTGAATGCTGAGTGGCGCTGGAGCGTGAGAGGAGATACCCCATGTCCAAGGTCAGGAGAGGTGACTGTGCTTTGCTGGAGCAGCTGTGAAGAGGTACCCCGCATTGACATTGACAGGGTTCTTTGTGTCAACTGTGAATCTTCTATGTCAGCAGTGGCTTAGGAAAGCCAAAATATGTTAATAGTTATGGGACCAGTATACAAATTATTTCTCATTGAGATATAGTTGATGTGCAATATTATGTATATTTCAGGTGAGCAACATAATGATTCACAATATTAAAGGTTACATTGCATTTATAGTTATTGTAAAATATTAACTATATTCCTTGTGTTTTCTGTATATCCTTATAGATTATTTATTTTATACATAGTAGTTTCTATTTCTTAATGCCCTACCCCTATTATGCCCCTCCCCTCTTCCCACTCACCACTGGTAACCACTAGTTAGTTCTCTGAGTCTGTTTCTTTCTTGTTATATTCACTAGTTTGTCTTGTTTGTTAAGTTCCACATATCATATGGTATTTGTCTTTCTCTGATGTATTTCACTTAGCATAATACCCTCTGAGTCCATCCATGTAGTTGCAAATGGCAAAATTTCTTTATTTTTTATGGCTGAGTAATATTCCATTGTGTATATTGTATGCACATATTGTATATATACAGTACATAAATTGTATATATATTGTACATCTTTATCCATTCATCTGTTGATCGACACCTAGGTTGCTTCCATATGTTGGCAATTATAAACAATGCTGCTATTTTAGCTATAGAGATATAATTTCGAGATATTGAAGTTCAGTTCCAGACTTCCACTATAAACTGAATATCACAATAAAGCAAGTCACAGGAATATTTTGGTTTCTCAGTGCATATAAAAGTTATATTTGGATTATATGTAGCCTCTTCAATGTGCAATAGCATTATGTCTAAAAAAAATAATGTACACACCTCAAGTAACAAGCACTTTATTGCTAAAAATTCTAACCATCATAGGAGCCTTCAATGAACTGTAATCTTTTTGCTGGTGGAGGCTTTAAAATATTGTGAGAATTATCAAATTGTGACACAAAGACATGAAATGAGTAAATGCTGATAGAAAATTGAGCTGACAGACTTGCTCAGTGCAGAGTTGCCACAAACCTTTAATCTGTAAAAAGTGCAGTATCTGTGAAGCACAATAAGACAAGGCCTCCCTGTGTGTGAAATGCCAAGCCAGGAACAGAAAGCAGAGACTAGGGAGATAGCCTAGATGGATTTCTCACTCTGTAATTGATCGATCAACACATGTTCCCCTCATTTCCATTTCGATAACCTCTCCTCTTATCTGATAATATCTTCTCTCTCACATCAGTCTATCTAAAACCCACTGGGCTTCTTTTCCCTTAATTCTGGAACTTCTGCCCAGTTAAACGTGATCTCAGGGCCTTCCCTGGTGGTCCAGTAGGTAAGACTCCATGCTTCCAGTGCAGGGGCATGGTTCAACTCCTGGATAAGGAGGAAGTTCTGCATGCCTTATGATGCAGCCAAAAAATAAAATATTGCTTTTCTTTAAAGTGATCTCATTTCTGCTGAACTATTTTTGTTAAAAAAAAAAAGGGCAAAACAAACTAAAAAATAAAAATTAATTGAAGAAAAAAAAAAGGGTTATTTTTATTTTTTGGCTATAGTGGGTCTTCACTGCTGCGCTTGGGCTTTCTCTAGTTGCAGCGAGTCAGGGTTACTCTTCCTTGCAGTGTGGAGGCTTCGCATTGCCATGGCATCTCTTGTTGCAGAGCACAGGCTCTAGGGCACTTGGGTTTCAGTTGTCACTCACGGCTCAGCAGAGCTTACGGGCTCTAAAGTGTGGGCTCAGTAGCTGTGGTACTCGGGCTTAGTTTCTCCTCAACATGGAGGACCTTTGATCTCTAGTCTTCCCAGACCGGGGATCAAACCTGTATCCCCTGAATTGCAAGGCATATTCTTAACCACTGGACTACCAGAGAAGCCTTCTGCTTAGCTTTTGTAGCAAATTATATTTCTCTCTTTTATGGCATGTTTACATGGTCTTGTAATCTGGTTACTTTTGTAATATTTTAACACTCCTACCACACTATTCCTACTCACCTTAAAATGTACAGAATATAAATAAAGGGCCTTAAGTTTGTTGAAAAACACTGTGGTATGGGCATGCACACACACAAACACAAAAAAGACAGGAAGAAAATAAATGAAATGGTGATGATTATTTTCTCCAGCTTAAAGGCATCCATATAATTTCCATCTTGTTCCTTATACTTCTCTTTACTGTTAAAAAAATGTATTATATGTAATACATCAGAATGTGTCCTGCTTTTTAATGTAAAATAAAATACGATTGTAAATATATTTGATCAGAAATCAAAATATCTGATTTCTTCTTTTGCCAAAGGTACTTTAGGCACTTTTCTTCACAAGACATTCTCAAGTGATATCAATAAAACAAATCACTTATCATCTAGGGTTATTTGGTGGAAGGATAAATAATTCTAGCTTATAGCATAAAATCAGACTCTAGTAGCATCTGTTCAAGTGGTTTTCAAACTATTTTTTTTCAGTAGAGTTCTATTTTCAAATGAACTTTTACATAGAACCTTAATATTTAAAATAATTTTCAGCAAGGTGCAAGATTCTTAGATGGTCTAAATTGTATATATATTGTACATCTTTATCCATTCATCTGTTGATCGACACCTAGGTTGCTTCCATATGTTGGCAATTATAAATAGTGCTGCTATTTTAGCTATAGAGATATAATTTGGAGATATTGAAGGTTCAGTTCCAGACTTCCACTATAAACTGAATATCACAATAAAGCAAGTACAGGAGCAAATATTAGTGGTTGGAGCAAATATGAACCCTGAATCACCCCCTTAGAACCTTGGGTTCCTTTGGCCCAACTCTCTCATTTTACCAGAGAGGAAACTAAGTCACAGAGAGGTTATAATGCCTGTTCAAGAACACTCAGCTGGAAACCAGAACCTACATTTTCTAAGGCTAAGTTTCAAGCTCTTATGTTGTGCAGTCATGATTCTTGTTTGGGATTATTTTATTTTATTTGGGGGTAGGGGGAGGGATTATTTTAAAGCATTCTATTTCTCTGACCTAACTCCAGATTAAGACCTATATCTAATTTAAATCAGAGAGTCCTGACCCTCTGCTTATGCCCCTAATCTCAATGCCCAAAGTCTTGGTTTCATTTCAGACTCCAAGTAAGGCTTCTTTGCCAAAAATTTCTGTCACTCTGGCTATTTCCTGACTTCTGGGCTTGTTCGCAATGCCTGATTTGTTGATTTGTTATCACGTGCTCATCACTACATTGCTCCTCCTTTGAGAGACTGATGATACGTTTGAACCTGAAGGTAATGACATCCTTTTTGTCTAATATGGTCTGATTTTGCAATTGAAAGCATTTCAGTCGCCAAGTGCCTATCTCTAAGTTAAGGTTAAGCAATTTATCTAGATCTTTCCCTGTTCTGTTTTCTTTCTTGCCCGACCTAAAGGGCAAATCCTTGAGTGCATTTTAATTTGGTCTTCTAAGAACGAGTCGGAGTGGTTCATCTCTCTTTTTCTTTCATGGACACGAGTCCACAAGGTAATCATACAAGACATGACTAAGTGCTCAGATGAGTCGAAAAGGCAATATCAGCCTTGATGGTTTTAGAAAAAGATCAATCTGAGTGAAAACAAACAGGAAAATGCTCTTGAAGAGGACAGCACTTTTTGGTACCATCAGATAGACAGTTAGCAGGGAAACAATGTGAGTAAAAGAAAAGTCTGAAATACAGTGAGATTGACCAGGATTGAGAAAAAAAGGAAAATGTTTGTATAAGGGACTTGTGAAGATTATTTTCGCTGGAGCTTAAGATGAATTCTTTTCTAGAGTACATTAAAGTAATTTTAGTCACCAAGCCTTCAAAAATTTCTGGTTTTATTTTATTGATGTATGGCCACATCCTTCTCTTTATTTGTTGTCATTAAACGAGTCTTAGGTGAAATCATGAAGCAGGCAATAGTTCATCTGGCAGAAAAGGTCAGCCTAGCTTTTCCTTGAACCTAGAAATACACAAAACTGTCTGCAATGCTTTCTTGGACTTAACAGTCAGCTGCCACAGTCTTTTTGATGGTGTGTGTGTGTGGAGGTGGGGTGGGAGGGTATGTTCAGTCACTCAGTCATGTCCCACACTTTGGGACTCCATGGACTATGGCCCTCCAGGCTCCTCTGTCCATGGAATTCTCCAGGCAAGAATACTGGAGTGGAGTGCCATTTCCTACTCCAGGGGATCTTCCCAACACAGGGATTGAACTTGCGTCTCTTACATCTCCTAGCAGATTCTGTACCACTACACCATCTGGGAAGCCCAATAAATCATGGTAGCTGCCTATAACCTGAAGTTGATCTCAAAACCTTTGGGATCATTCCCTGCCAAACCTCTCTAAATATTTGTTAGAACTTTTTATGTTGCAAGTATCAGAATGCTCCACTCAAATTCAATTAGAAAAGATTTATCAAGTCTCATAATTGGATAGTCCACAGGTATATCTAGCTTCTACAATGCTTGGATCAAGTTTCATGAGATAAAATTGGGACGTCTCTCTGCCACTCTGCTCTGTTTCCTTGGTGTTGGCTGTGCTCCAGGCAACCTCTTCCCTCATGTTTGCAAGAGAGTCCTGTCTTTGGAAACATATTAAATCACAGAGATAAGCTTTCTTGGCCCTAATTGATTTTAATCAGGTCAAGAATCCATCTCAGAAATCAGTTCAGTTCAGTCACTCAGTCGTGTCTGACTCTTTGCGACCCCATGAATCACAGCACGCAAGGCCTCCCTGCCCATCACCAACTCCCAGAGCTCACCCAGACCCACGCCATCAAGTCAGTGACGCCATCCAGCCATCTCATTCTCTGTCATCCCCTTCTCCTCCTGCCCCCAATCCCTCCCAGCATCAGAGTCTTTTCCAATGAGTCAACTCTTCGCATGAGGTGGTCAAAGAATTGGAGTTTCAGTTTCAGCATCATTCCTTCCAAAGAAATCCCAGGGCTGATCTTCTTCAGAATGGACTGCTTGGATCTCTTTGCAATCCAAGGGACTCTCAAGAGTCTTCTCCAACACCACAGTTCAAAAGCATCAATTCTTTAGTGCTCAGCTTTCTTCACAGTCCAACTCTCACATCCATACATGACCACTGGAAAAACCATAACCTTGACTAAATGGACCTTTGTTGGCAAAGTAATGTCTCTGCTTTTCAATATGCTATCTAGGTTAGTCATAACTTTTCTTCCAAGGAGTAAGCATCTTTTAATTTCATGGCTGCAGTCACCATCTGCAGTCATTTTGGAGCCCCAAAAAATAAAGTCTGACACTGTTTCCACTGTTTCCCCATCGTTTTCCCATGAAGTGATGGGACCAGATGCCATGATCTTTGTTTTCTGAATGTTGAGCTTTAAGCCAACTTTTTTTCTCTCTACTTTCACTTTCATCAGGAGGCTTTTTAGTTCCTCTTCACTTTCTGCCATAAGGGTGGTGCCATCTGCATATCTGAGGTTGTTGATATTTCTCCCGCCAATCTTGATTCCAGCTTGTGCTTCTTCCAGTCCAGCGTTTCTCACGATGTACTCTGCATAGAAGTTAAGTAAGCAGGATGACAATATACAGCCTTGACGTACTCCTTTTCCTATTTGGAACCAGTCTGTTCCAAAGGCCAGGTGGTCTGGTATTCCCATCTCTTTCAGAATTTTCCACAGTTTATTGTGATCCACACAGTCAAAGGCTTTAGCACAGTCAATAAAGCAGAAATAGATGTTTTCCTGGAACTCTCTTGCCTTTTCCATGATCCAGCGGATGCTGGCAATTTGATCTCTGGTTCCTCTGCCTTTTCTAAAACCAGCTGAACATCTGGAAGTTCACGGTTCATGTATTGCTGAAGCCTGGCTTGGAGAATTTTGAGCATTACTTTACTAGCGTGTGAGATGCGTGCAATTGTGCAGTAGTTTGAGCATTCTTTGGCTTTGCTTTTCTTTGGGATTGGAATGAAAACTGACATTTTCCAGTCCTGTAGCCACTGCTGAGTTTCCCAAATTTGCTGGCATATTGAGCGCAGCTCTTTCCCAGCATCATCTTTCAGGATTTGAAATAGCTCTACTAGAATTCCATCATCTCCACTAGCTTTGTTCAAAGTAAGGCCCACTTGACTTCACATTTCAAGATCTCTGACTCTAGGTGAGTGATCACAACATCGTGATCATCTTGGTTGTGAAGATCTTTTTTGTACAATTCTTCTGTGTGTTCTTGCCACCTCTTCTTAATATCTTCTGCTTCTGTTAGGTCCATACCATTTCTGTCCTTTATCGAGCCCATCTTTGCATGAAATGTTCCCTTGGTGTCTCTAATTTTCTTGAAGAGATTTCTAGTCTTTCCCATTCTGTTGTTTTCCTCTATTTCTTTGCATTGATCAATGAGGAAGGCTTTCTTATCTCTCCTTGCTATTTTTTGGAACTCTGCATTCAGATGCTTATATCTTTCCTTTTCTCCTTTGCTTTTCACTTCTCTTCTTTTCACAGCTATTTGTAAGCCTTCCCCAGACAGCCATTTGGCTTTTTTCCATTTCTTTTCCATGGGGATGGTGTTGATCCCTGTCTCCTGTACAATGTCATGAACCTCATTCCATAGTTCATCAGGCACTCTATCTATCAGAATCGTGATCATCTTGGTTGTGAAGATCTTTTTTGTACAATTCTTCTGTGTGTTCTTGCCACCTCTTCTTAATATCTTCTGCTTCTGTTAGGTCCATACCATTTCTGTCCTTTATCGAGCCCATCTTTGCATGAAATGTTCCCTTGGTGTCTCTAATTTTCTTGAAGAGATTTCTAGTCTTTCCCATTCTGTTGTTTTCCTCTATTTCTTTGCATTGATCAATGAGGAAGGCTTTCTTATCTCTCCTTGCTATTTTTTGGAACTCTGCATTCAGATGCTTATATCTTTCCTTTTCTCCTTTGCTTTTCACTTCTCTTCTTTTCACAGCTATTTGTAAGCCTTCCCCAGACAGCCATTTGGCTTTTTTCCATTTCTTTTCCATGGGGATGGTGTTGATCCCTGTCTCCTGTACAATGTCATGAACCTCATTCCATAGTTCATCAGGCACTCTATCTATCAGATCCAGACCCTTAAATCTATTTCTCACTTCCACTGTATAATCATAAGGGATTTGATTTAGGTCATACCTGAATGATCTAGTGTTTTTCCCTACTTTCTTCAATTTGAGTCTGAATTTGGCGGTAAGGAGTTCATGATCTGAGCCACAGTCAGCTCCTGGTCTTGTTTTTGTTGACTGTATAGAGCTTCTCCATCTATGGCTGCAAAGAATATAATCAATCTTATTTCAGTGTTGACCATCTGGTGATGTCCATGTGTAGAGTCTTCTCTTGTGTTGTTGGAAGAGGGTGTTTGCTATGACCAGTGCATTTTCTTGGCAAAACTCTATTAGCCTTTGCCCTGCTTCATTCCACATTCCAAGGCCAAATTTGCCTGTTACTCCACGTGTTTCTTGACTTCCTACTTTTGCATTCCAGTCCCCTATAATGAAAAGGACATCTTTTTGGGGTGTTACTTCTAAAAGGTCTTGTAGGTCTTCATAAAACCGTTCAACTTCAGCTTCTTCAGCATTACTGGTTGGGGCCTAGGCTTGGATTACTGTGATATTGAATGGTTTGCCTTGGAATGAACAGAAATCATTCTGTCGTTTTTGAGATTGCATCCAAGTACTGCATTTCAGACTCTTGTGTTGACCACGATGGCTACTCCATTTCTTCTGAGGGATTCCTGCCCCACAGTAGTAGATATAATAGTCATCTGAGTTAAATTCACCCATTCCAGTCCATTTTAGTTCGCTGATTCCTAGAATATCGAGGTTCACTCTTGCCATCTCTTGTTTGAGGACTTCCAATTTGCCTTGTTTCATGGACCTGACATTCCAGGTTCCTATGCAATACTGCTCTTTATAGCATTGGACCTTGCTTCTATCACCAGTCACATCCACAGCTGGTTATTGTTTTTGCTTTGGCTCCATCCCTTCATTCTTTCTGGAGTTATTTCTCCACTGATCTCCAGTAGCATATTGGGCACCTACCGACCTGGGGAGTTCCTCTTTCAGTATCCTATCATTTTTGCCTTTTCATACTGTTCATGGGGTTCTCAAGGCAAGAATACTGAACTGGTTTGCCATTCCCTTCTCCAGTGGACCACGTTGTGTCAGACCTCTCCACCATGCCCACCCATCTTGGGTGGCCCCACAGGGCATGGCTTAGTTTCACTGAGTTAAAGAAGGCTGTGGTCCTAGTGTGATTAGATTAACTAGTTTTCTGTGATTATGGTTTCAGTGTGTCTGCCCTCTTGCAACACCTACCATCCTACTTGGGTTTCTCTTACCTTGGACGTGGAGTATCTCTTTACAGCTGCTCCAGCAAAGCATAGCTGCAGCTCTTTACCTTGGAATCTCAGAAATAGTGTAGATGAAATACACTGAATGGCTTACACTGATGAGGTGGTTAAGTCAACTTGGAAGATATTTTTGAATGAGATTAATTTTAAAGTTGATGAACACTGAATAAGCATATTGTCCCCCATAATATGGGTGGGCTGCATCCAGTCAGTTGAAGACCTAAACAGAACAAAATAAGTTAGCCTTCCAGAGCAAGAAGGACTTTTTCAGCCAATTGCTTTTGGTCTTCTTCTGCACCATTGTCTCCCGGGTCTTCAAGCTGCCAGCCCATACTGAAGATTACAGACTTCCCAGCTTCTATCATCACACAAACCAGGTTTTTTAATAATAACTCTATATATCATCTATCTATCTGTCTACTTATCTACCCTTCTCTGTCTTAGAGAAGTCTGACTAAAACAATCACTGAGTTGCTCGTAATAAGACAATGAAGAAATGCCCACTAATACTTTGCAATTTTCTACGACCTTTGGTCTCATTTCTGAGACCCAGAGACTGGCTTTGAATCTCAGGTCAGCTTTTTATTAGATATGCAATCAATAAAGATACCCAACTTCTCTGTTCCTCATTTCCATCTCCTCCATTCCCCATTTAAAGACAATAGCTCCTACCTTGTAGTGTTGTGGTGGTGATTACAAAAATAAAGAAATATCTGTAAAATGACTTAGGGCCGAAACCTAGCAAGTATTCTGCTGTGTTGTTATTATCATCATCATCTCCTCCCATCTCTTCTTCTTCCTCACCGTTTATTGGGTTTCCAGTTTTTCTACATTACAATGCCCAGGGCTTTCAACTGAGCATTCCTGGCCTAGTTTTTTCAGTTGCTTCTGCCTCTTCAATCATAATTCACTCATGCCAAGAAGATTTTCATCAATGTATTCTTTCTGTAATTTACAAAGCTGAATGGACAGCCTGGAATCATAGCTTTTGAAAGCTGGTGGAGATCATTGAGTCCTGCAGTTTGCAAAGTAGGGTGCATATGATCTTGATATCTTGAATCAATCCTGAGGGCAAAATACAAAGATTTATATTTTTAGTGTAAAATTAAGAAAGCCATAAGCTCATTAATTAATGAATGGATTCACAATACTATACGTGTGACTTATTGTAAATGCATGTTCATCTCTAAATGCTCCAAGATTTTTTTTAATTAATAAGATAGTATAATCAAAAAAGTTGAGAGACCGGTGATCTTAGCTATTCCTGTTATTTCATCAAGGAGGCAAGTGACACCAAAGAAAGGAACGACTTTCCCAAGATCTCACTGTGAGTAGAAAAATCTGGTAATCAGTGGAAGAGTATGAAATGCCCCAAGCTAAAGTATTTAACCCCACTGGGTCTCAGTTTCCTCATCTTTAAAGGGGAAATTAAGAACCTTAAAAAGAAAATTGTAATGAGTTTTAAATTAAATGAGAGAATATTTAAAGAGGGTAGTACAGTGTTTACTCCAATTTTTGGCCTAAACACCTAAAAACACCTAAACACCTAAGAACGATGTGGACTGTTTTTAAAGTCTGGTGGAATTTGTTACAATATTGCTTTTGTTTTATGGTTTTTGGTGTTTTGGCCCCAAGATATGTGGGACCCTAGCTCCCTGACCAGGGGTCAAATCTGTACCCCCTGCTTTGGAGGATGAAGTCCTAACCACCGGCCTGCCAGGGAAGTCCCAGCTTGGTCCCATTTAAAGGCTGATTAATGTTCCTTCTCTTCCTTTAGTGTCTGTGGGTGACTGTTAACCTTTCAGTCCTGTCTGACTCTTTGTGACTCCAGGGAGTGTAGCCCATCAGGCACCTCTGCCCATGGAATTCTCCAGGCAAGGGTACTGGAGTGGTTGCCTCCAGTGGTTCCCTTACCCAGGGTTTAGTGTCTAAGGAGGTCTTTCTGTTAAACAATAGCCTTTCAAAAAGTGGAATAAATAGCTCTGCATTATTTAGAGCTAAGTGAAAAATGTCACTAAGTAAAATTTTTCCAATTCAAAATATTCTTAGAGGATGGAAAGACAATAATAATAATAAACCCAAGTACCACAGTAGACTGGTGGCTCAGGGATGTAGGCAGAAGGGATTCCTTTGCTACCCTCCATATCAACCCTCATGGGTCAACACTGTAGTTGGTACCAGGATTATCCGGTGAGGAGTTAGGATCAGTACTCTGTTTGGAAAGGGAAACCAAGGGCTTGTCTTAAAGTTGATATATATAGAAACACACTGATTACTTAATGAATATTCATTTGGGATCGTGTTTTTAGGGGATCGTTCTATTTTAATAGGATTTTTCTATTGCTCACCCAACCCCCCAGCCATCACTACACTGAGGACACCTACTGTCACACATGCCTGTATTCTTAGCCTGGCGGTCCTTCCATTCCTTCTCGAAATCCTATGCAAATAAGAGTAAATCTCCTTCATATTCCAATGTGCTCTAAATAGCCACTATACTGTGCGATCTCTCCACTTTCAACTTAATAAGTCTTCCCATCCCTAAATCAAAACTAATTAGCTTTGTTTTTCAAATTGCTGACACTGGGGGTCTTCGCTATAACCAACCTGTGTGTGATTAGTGATATAACGGCTGGTGCTGAGCTTGGGCAAATATTTATAGAGTAATCATATTGGATAGGGTTGAATAACCTCTTGGATTAAGTGTGAGCTTCTGCCAGACGGTGCTGCAAAATTGTGCTAATTTAATGGTACAGTCCATTGTTCTGTCTGCTGATACAACCTCTATGACACTGATACAAATATAATCAGGGATATTAGGGCATAGTATGATTCCTTTATCGGTGCTCTTGGCAATAATGTGCCAGAAGAATCCAAATATCACTTTGCAAATATAAATTATGTGGTCAGTAAGTGGAAGCTCATACAGAGAGACAATTAACTACAGACCTAGCACAGAGATGAGCTTAAGGTAAGTCATCACTGAATAAATACTTGTTATGTTATTAGTATATTAGATACCAGAGGAACAATTTTGCTTTTATTTACTTCCAGGAACAATGAGCAAATTCTAATGAGGCAAGCCAGTTTGAGTGTTAAAGGGGGATTTCTTCTATATCAAGCTGATTGATATGAACTCCAAGTTCTCACAAAGAAGCAGCAAGTGAATCTGAAAATACGCAGTCCATTCTTAATATGTAGTCCTTAACCTGCAGTCTGAAAGGAGACTCAGACCTTGGGAAGGAAGCATCGAAGGCAGTAGTTTATAAAGGTCGTGCAGTTAAGCAGTGACCAAACAGAGACTAGAAATCTCATCTTCACATACCAGGGTGCTTTCCCAACCTGGGCACAAGGAACCAGTAAAACAATTACTGTTAATATTGACGTCCAAACGACTTTAGGAAACTGGGTCATTTTCTTACCTATATTCCTTACTCATATTGTTATATAGTTTTTAGTTTAACAAAGATTATATATTTGCTATACATAAGTAATAAGACATTGAGCTTTTTATTTGTGTAGATTAATTGTAATTGTACCATTTTAAAAATACAGCTTAGCTATCTGCCTTAGACACTCGAACTAGTTGGCTATATTTAGATGTGAGGAGGAGGCAGAGTAATTCTTAAAGAGTTCTATGTTTCTTACAACTGACTTGACTGACAGTCCTTAAGTGCTATTTCTTTCAAAGCAGATATGACTCACAGCCCTTAGGTAGAGTGTGCACAGGCTGGAAATATTGATCTGTCCACATCCCAGAAACATTAAGACACAATAAAAAGAATTCTTAACTTAATTCTGAATAATGCAATAGGAAAAACATAGGAAGAGTACACAATCGACAATGGTAATGGATCTGTAATGTTTCATAATGTCAAGGATTTAATTTAAACTCCAGAGAAAGAAACTGTCTTTCCAGCCCAAACTCACCCCCTTCAGCTTAACTGTGACAGTTCTGAGAATAGGAGGTGCCTAAAGAAACTTATTTAAAGATATAAATAAATATGCATTATTTAAGTCCTGGAGGACCAGGTACCCATCTTGGAAATCACTCTAAGTCAACAGTGTCATCATTTAGAAATGAGAGCAACCAAGAAGCAGTTTGGTAACTTTTCCCTTTGGGGTTTGCTAATGTTCCCAATGGCTCCACATCAACACTGGCCGGAGGTAAATGGAGGAAGTGGTGGTTGCGAAAGGCAGCAGGAGAACCAGAAGTCCCACTTAGTAGTGCTCCCTCTCTGGTGCTTCTTGAACTACTCAGAAATTTGTTTTTCTATTTGCCCCCAGCCAGCCTTCTTGCTAAAATCATTTCTGATTCCCACAGAAGGCAGCAGAGAATAATCAATACTGCTGTGGGTTACAAAACATGAAGTTTTCTCAATTGGGGCTTCCCCAGCCCCACAGAAGTGCCAACAGCTGGGTTCTTCCTTCCAGCAGTGGCTCAATGACAGGGTTGCCGGCTGCACTGCGGTCACTACCTGAAGAGTATTAGTTTCTTTGTTTTTTTTAAGTTAAGTTCTCTACAAATAGCTCTGTTTCCATTTAATAAATGTGTATAATGCTTTCCTAAGGCAATAGAGATTGGCTTCCACAATTACATCATTTGGGGAGCAAATGTCAATGGATGAAGGAAAACGGTCTAAAGGCAGAGACAGCCGGTGAGTGTGGGAGGAAAAAGACTGACAGGTCTCTGAAGGACATCTCCTTGCCTGCTGAGCTCTCCTCTTTTCTCTTTCCCTGCCCCCACCTCTGCAAATCACCGCCATCCTCTCTCACCCACTCCTTTCTCAGTCTCTCGCTGGAATTTGCAAAACTGGGCTTCTCCATCATCACATAGATCAGAGTTATTGCTTGGATAATTGTCCACTTAGCCTTCCTCTGTAGGCTACAATTTGACCCAGAGGGCAAAATCAGCCCAGTCCTTAGGCAGAGGACTAAGTGTTCATATTTAAGGAGCTTTATCACCACATTACATCAATTTTCTTGCTATTACAACCCTGTGACTTGTGCAGCCAAGTCTCCTCAAGGCTGGACTCTAGTTGCTGCGTCATCTTTACCACCTAGTCTTTCACCTAATTTGCACCCCATCCCTGCAGCTAGGCTCTCGGCATCCACTACTGAGTATCTGAATACGTGTCTCTTTAGATTCTTGGTAGCTCCTCTCTACAGGGTTGGGGTCTCGGTGGACCCTGTAACTATTTACTCTGTCTCTGCTTAAGGTGACACATGAGGTTTCCTTTAACCTTCATTCATATCTTAGCTGTTTTTCCACACTTGGAATCATTTCCCAATTTCAGATCCCCTTTCTGTACTCACATCCTTGCCCTCCCAAAGCTAGATCAATAACTTGATTATAATCCTATTCTAGAGATTCTGGGAGTGTCTAGGGACTCTTGGACCTGATCTTCTCTGGCTGCTTCAGTTCCACAATAATATATGTAATAAGTAATAAAAAGCATGAACGCTAATAGTAACTTTTACTTTTTGAATACCTACAGGATTCTAGGCACTGCAATGCTAAGCATTATTTTAATATTCCCAACCATCTGAATTTTTTGAGAGCTGCTAGCCTGCTGATAGGCATAAGGACATCACCTTCCCAATTATGGGAATACTATAATACTTTCTCATGGGTTAGTAAATACCCACAGCCTTAGTCTTCTAAGTGCTCCCCACCTGACTCCTCAACTCCCAGGCTCTCTTGCCATCCCCATGAATGAGCGGATTCATCCCCATGAATGATGAATCTGCTATCCCCATGAATGGGAACTAAAAAGTTGGTGCCTGGGTACTTCTCTGATGGTCCAGTGGTTAAGACTACATCTTCCAGTTCAGGGGGTGCAGGTTTGATCCCTACTCAGGGAGCTATGATTCAACATACCTCATGGGCAAAAACCAAAACAGAAAACAGAAGCAGTTGTAACAAATTCAGTTCAGTTCAGTTCACTTCAGTCCCTCAGTCTGTCTGACTCTTTTCAACCGCATGAATCCCAGCATGCCTGGCTTCCCTGTCCATCACCAACTCCCACAGTTTACTCAAACTCATGTCCATCGAGTCGGTGATGCCATCCAGCCATTCATCCTCTGTCGTTCCCTTCTCCTCCTGTCCCCAATCCTTCCCAGCATCAGGGTCTTTTCCAATGAGTCAACTCTTTGCATGAGTTGGCCAAAGTATTGGAGTTTCAGCTTCAACATGAGTCCTTCCAATGAATACCCAGGACTGACCTCCTTTAGGATGGACTGGTTGGATCTTCTTTATTGGACCCTTGGACTTGCAATAAAGTCCAAGTCTTTATTGAACAAATTCAATAAAGACTTAAAAAAGAAGTCAATGCCTGGCACAGAGCTCTGGCTAGTATTGATTCTAATTGGTGGCTGCCATGCCACCAGGCTGCCAAATATTTTTAATACCAGTCTCTATTAGTATTATCCTTATCTATTGATTAGAAAAATGAGGATCAGAGAAATTTACCTGCCAGGCCACATAATTAGGAAATGAGAAAGCAGAGACTCAAGTCCACATCTGCCTGTCTTCTTAGACCATTTTCTTTTTCCTAGACCAACAGCTCACAGACACAGAGCAATGTTTCCCAAAATTGTCCGATAGTAAAAGTAAGCCTTTGTCAAAATTATAGATTCCTGGGCTCCTCCCTCTGTAGATTCTGATCCAAGTCAATCTAGTTTCTGGCTAGAATCTACATTCTTCAAGAAGGTTATTCTTATAGTCAGAGAAGGTAATGGCACCCTACTCCAGTACTCTTACCTGGAAAATCCCATGGACAGAGGAGCCTGGTGGGCTGCAGTCCATGGGGTTGCTAAGAGTCGGACACAACTGAGCGGCTTCACTTTCACTTTTTCACTTTCATACACTGGAGAAGGAAATGGCAACCCACTCCAGTGTTCTTGCCTGGAGAATCCCAGGGATGAGGGAGCCTGGTGGGCTGCCATCTATGGGCTCGCGCAGAGTTGGACACGACTGAAGCGACTTAGCAGCAGCAGCATCACTCTTACAGTTATTAGAGCTTCAGTAACAATGCACTAGAGCATTTTTTTTCCAGAACACAATCTGAAACCAACTAGACTTATGATGATATCTGAGTGTCTTAAGTGAGCAAATAAAAACTTTAACACCACTGCTTCCCTGGTGACTCAGTGGTAAAGAATCTGCCTGCAGTGCAGGAGATGTGGGTTAGATCCCTGCAGAAGGAAATGGCAACCCACCCTAGTATTCTTGCCTGGGAAATCCCATGAATGGAGGAGCCTGGCGGGCTACAGTCCATGGGGCCACAAGATTCAGATGCAACTGAGTGACTAAGCCACCAATCCTGAATCACATAAAATGTTTTTGAGCAGAACAGGGTATGTGTATCAGGAAGTGGGCTAGTCACTGCTTATTTTAAGTGAGGTGGTACAATCCACTGTATAGCAAGTGGAACTCTGCTCAATGTTATGTGGCACTTGAATGGGAAGGGAGTTTGGGAGAGAATGGATATTTGTATATGTATGCCTGAGTCCCTTTGCTGTTTGCCTGAAACTGTCACAACATTGTTAATACTCCAATACAAAGCCAAAAGTTTTAAAACAAAGTACAAAATTAATTTAAAAGAAATAAAATTTAAAAAACAAAAACTCCTCAAAGTGTCATTGTTTCACATCTCTGGAAACATCATTAGAGATAGTCTATAGTTAGAATGAAGCAAGATTACAGATAGGTCAAGTGAAAAAGACCTAGAAGGAGAGTTAAAACAAAAGTGATTCCATGAAACCTGGAGAGGGGACACCAAGTTTACTAAGCAAAACATCCTGGTTCTAAAAGCTACCAATTTACCCCAATAGCATTCCAAATCTGCTTTACAGAAGGTCTACCTGTGAGTTAGGAAGTTAGAGGAACTTAAATGCACATGGTTATCTGTGGGTGTCATTGGTATCTCTCCCCTGTGTTTTGTCATTGTTCTGCGGTTGTATTTTTTCCAGTAATGCTTGACAATGTGGTTCATCACATAAAGCCTTTCAAGTAGTTTCTCTCTCCTGACATCCTCTATCCCATTTCTGCTGTTAGCAAACGCTCATCATGAAACATAAAATGATGTAAAAAAAAAAAAAAAAAAAGGCAAGGCTCACACACTAATTACATAGGGCAGGTTTAGGATGCAATTTTCTTTGTCAGGAAAAGGCTTAGAAAGAAACAGGAAGAAAAAGAGCAAAATAGACAAGCGATTGTCTCCAGCCTACTCTTATAATGGGAACTGATTCATTAAATATTTCTGAGGATGGCAGAGTCATCTAACTCAATAGAACCTCTTAGAGGCTCTTCCCTGACAAGTAAATCATCGATGAGCGGGAGAAACCTACAGCGGAGCTGAAATTTACTACCACAGGACAGGGCCCAAGCTGGGTTGGTTCTCTTCCAAGTGACAAGTCCTGCCAAACGCTTAAACACCTGCCACAGTTATCAGTACACATACTCCCTTAGACAACTAGAAACAGCTCCTCGGATAAACCAATAAGTAAAATAAAGTGCCAAATGCACGCTCAGCAGAGGCTGATAACATTAAACATTTAAATAAATTTAACTGAATACTTCCAAATGGCACACCTGACAATGAGGAGAACACACATGGGCGGAGAAACCGTATTGTGTCATTTTTCTATAATAATTCTAGAAAGCCAAACTGGTGTGTAACCGCACGCGCATCATCTACAAATAATGCGGCTTTCCACCCTAGAGTGGAAAAAAAGAAAATAAAATAAAACAATAGCAACAGCGAAGATCATCAAGCTTAGAATTACACGGTACAAGGGACTTGGAGTAAGCAACGCTGTCTTCCCTTATTTATTTGGGTGAAGAATAAAGCTTTTCTTCGTTGACTTGTTAGGGTTTTTTTTTTTTTTTTTCCTCCAGTACTTAACACCTGTATGAAACCCCCTGACTTAAGAGGTCGGTCTTAGCTAATGAGGTGTGTCAACACGATTGGAAGTCCATTTCTAAATGAAAATTGCACTGTGCTGTGAGCACAATCCCTTCGGGTTGAAGAGAGCATTTATAAAGCAGCAGGGGTGGTACTGGGGCTTTCTCTGCACTAAGGGGCTGGTGGAGTTACCGCAGCTGGGGGAGAGAGAAGCTGAACGACAGCTATGGGCTAACGTGATAATTCTCCTCCAAATTAGTCGTATTTCTCCAGGTTACCTTGGTAGACAGTGAGCAAAGGCAGATATAATCCCTCTCCTAATTGTAAACCAGCACCAGCCTAATTATATTCCCAGTTACCCCAGATACTCTAAAATCATCGGCTTTCTGTTTGCTAATTCCTCTTATTCATGGTTTTATGGCTCCAGAGGAGGCTTTGGGGAGAATGAATTGAAAAACAGTGCAGCCAGTTAGTTCCACATAGACATTAACTATGAAAAAGTAATGGAATGAAGGAGAAAAGGGGGGAGGGAAGGAAAAGCCTTATATTTAGTTTAGTTTGATTTCAATTAAGACTGGAGAAAGACTGGAGGCTTGCCACACAGTCCAGGGAGTCAAGGTCATAGTTCCAAGAGTACCAAGTAATGTTTCAGCCATCCAGCCTGTATTTCCTGTAACAGAGCCCTTCTGTGATGAACTGCACTGCCTTTATTTTAGAATGTGTTTTATCTGTACCCCCAGTTTTTATCTAAGATCTATGTAATTATGAGTGTTTTTATGTCAACTGATTAATGTTAGCCTTGAGAGGGACCCAGGCACCGAAACTCTTGGGATAATGCTGAAAATCACATTATGTTGGGTAAACAAATTCATTCAAGTCTTTCAATCAATGTCACCCCATGCTCCTTTTCCCAGTTCTCACCCCTTATGATGTCTACGGGTGTAGTCTGTGTCAGGGGGATGATAATATTAGAATAGTATATAACTGTATGCTGGGAGAAGGCAGTGTGTGTGTGTGTGCTCACATGCGTGTCTGTGTGGGTATTAGAGAGATCAAGCTACATAATTCTAGATTGAAAACAAACTTTTAAAATTGATTTATTTTTAATTGGAGGATAATTGCTTTCCAATGTTGTGTTGGTTTCTGCCATACATCAGCATGAATCAGTCACAGGCATCCATATGACCCCCCCCCCTTGAACCTCCCTCTTATCTTATCAGTCCCTGGCCCCCATATCTCACGCTTCTAGGTCATAACACAGCACCAGGTTGAGCTCCCTGTGTTACACAGCAATTTCCCACCAGCTATCTGTTTTACATATGGTAATGTATATATTTCCACGCTACTCTCTCAATTTGTCCCACCCTATCCTTCCCCCTCTGTATCCATTAGTCTGTTCTCTATATTCGAGTCTCTACTCCTGCGGAAGTATAGTGTATGTTAGCTGGTCAGCTGTGTCCGACTCTTTGTGACCCCATGGACAGTTAGCCTCTGTCCATGGAATTCTCCAGGCAAGAATACTGGAGCGGGTTGCTATTCCTTTCTCCAGGGGATCTTCCTAACCCAGGGATCCAATCGAAGCCTCTCGCATTGCAGGCAGATTCTCTACCATAAATTGTATTTGTTTCTGCTTATAGCAAAATGATTCAGTTATACATGTATATATTCTTTTTCATATTCTTATCCATTATGGCTTATTACAGAACCATACTGAATATAGTTCCCAGTAAGACTTTGTTGTTTATCCATTCTATTATATAATAGTTTGTATCTCCAAATCCCAAACTTCCAATTCATCTCTTCCATACCCACATCCCTATTGGCAACAACAAGTCTGCCTGTGATCTTGGACCTTTCTTTTCCAGGTCAGGAAACACTGAGAAATTGAATTTAAATTTGAAGATTACTTGGTAAATACAGCTGGCCCTCTGTACCCACAGGATCCACATCTACAGATTCAACTAATTGCAGATTGAAAATAATTGGAAAAAATTTCAGAAAGTTCCAAAAAGCAAAATTGGAATTTGCTGCAAACTGGCAACAATTCACAGCATGACATTACATTGTGTTTATCACTATTTACATAGCATTTACATTGTATTAGATTTCATGAGTAATCTAGAGATAATGTAATATATACAGGAGGATGTGCATAGGTTATGTGTTAATATTTTTCCATTTTATATAAGGGACTTGAGCATCTGGAAATGGTTGGTATTGTGGGGGAAGTCAGGAAGATCCCTTGGAGGAGGGCACTATGACAACCCACTCCAATATTCTTGCCTGGAGAATTCCATGCACAGAGGAGCCTGGCAGGCAATAGTCCATGGGGTCACAAAGAGTTGGACACAGCTGACGCAACTTAGCACGCACACACGGGGCTGTGAGGTTGTCCTGGAACCAATCTCCCTTGGATACCAAGGAGTCACTGTATGGAATCAGTGAATTAAAAATTGCATAGCACCTAGAGACAACATTTTCATCAAGCTATGAAGCCTCATGAATCACTCCTCTCCACTGAAGGGTTCTGTTTGCCAGTTTCATCATGTATTTGTGTTCTCTAGTCATGCTACCTTCTTTCTTTGGGATGCTGTTCTTTCCCTGGAAACACATTCATTTATCCTACTTTTTTTGGATCTATAAAAATCTTATCATCTGTATTATCAAAATGTTCCCTGTTTTTATTTATCATCTTTTTTTCCTGATGACCTCTAGAATATTCTTTCAACTAACGTGTTGATTTTTAAGGTCTAGCTTAAGACTTTTCTTTCCTCACCTACCCTGCTGAATTTCGATTCAACCTGATATATGACCAGCACATGTAAGGTAGAGAATTAACTGCTAAGTGGATATGAACAGTTATGAGCTTTGATCCTTGCTTGCATCATTCAGTATCCATATCGTGTTGGTTGATGAGCCTGTTAGACTATTTTAGAGAGTCATAGAGTGGGGTAGCTATGTGGACAAGATTGTTGGATTCACATCCTCCCCTCACATTTGCTAACTGTGTGATCTTGAGCATCAGTTTACTCAACTTCTTTGCAACTATTTCCTCATCTATAAAATACGAGTGCTAGTAACAGCTTCTATTTGGTGAATAACAGCTTCTATTTGGTGGGGTTATAGTGAGACTTAAAGAATTAATATGCTTCCTTTCCTTAGAACAATGCCTGACAAACAAACAAAAACAATATGTTTGCAATTATTATGCACTAATTTCTCAACCGTTAAAACTTTCACATTTACTTATTTTCAACTACCCACAGGCACAGAGACATCTTGTATATTGTCATCATTGTGGGTGGTCTTCACCATCACTTCATTTTCTAACTCTCTTAGTCATGGAAACATGGATGGTCAATAATACTGCCTCGTGTTCATTTGTTCATTCATTTGCTCACTAAACAAATATTTACTGAGTACTTGTTCCATGCCAGGCTCATTTAACATTGCAGATACAACGCTAAACAAGATAGAAATAAGGCTTCTGGCTTCATGTAGCTCTTATAGAAGAGAGAGGCTTATACAAATGAAATAATAGAGAAATAAGATAATAACAATAAAATTGTGATATAAGTGCCATAAAGAAAAAGAAAAGGGTGATCATTTGTGAACACAAATTTGTGACTTGTCATGAGCTGGGAGAGATCAGACCAATAAAAGGAGAAACAGAGTAAGATCTGTGGCTGCTTTTAATGATATCGATGTGACAGAAATCTACTAATGGGAGATATTGGAAGTCATGATTAGTTTGGATTTCACTCTAATCAAAGCAAGGGCTTCCTTGGTAGCTCAGATGGTAAAGAATCTGCCTGCAATGCAGGAGACCCAGCTTCGATCCCTGAGTTAGGAAGAGCCCCTGGAGAAGGGAATGGCTACCCACTCCAGTATTCTTGCCTGGAGAATTCCATGGACAGGGGAGCCTGGCAGGCTACAGTCCATGGGGTCACAAAGAGTCAGACACGACTGAGCAATTAACATTAACTAACACCTAATGAACTAAAACAGGAATCAACTGAACTGTTCTCAATGCCTTCTCTGTGTTAAGAGGAGAACAGATTGTAGGGGAAAAAAATGAAAATGAGCTCCATCAGGAGGTCACTGCCACTTTCAAAGCCATGTATTAATAGATGGTGAGAGATGGACAATTTAAGGTGTGTTTTGGAGGTAAGACAGACCATCCACCTCCAAGTAAATGAGTAAGACTTTAACACTGAAAAGCCACTTTCTCAGGGAGCTGAAAAGCAAGGCAGGCAAATGACATGTCCACAGGGGTGGGGGGAGGGGTCACTTGAAATCATTCAGTTTATTTCAATTATGAATAATATGAGTTAAGAGAAAAAAAATGTATCCCAAATCTAAATTTACTAACAATAATCATCCATTATCTGAAAGTCCTTTTCTGGACTGAATTCTAAAGTAGATAATGTTTGTCTTTGGCTTTCCAATTCATACTTTTAAAAATATTATTAATAATTTTTGAGAGCCTAGCATAAATGAAGTACCCTTCATTCATGTTTCCATTTAAATCACATAACAGCCCTTTAGGTATTTATTATGATTATGCTCAATTTTATAGATATGGTGTAACTGAATCACAGTGAAGTAATATTTCCAAGAGCCAAAGACAACGGGTCTAGGATGAAACCCAAGTGACTGACACAAGAATCTTAATAGAACACTATTTTACACCATTGATGACACCACCTTTCTCTCTCTTTCTCACATGCACACAATCTTCCCTCAGAGAGAATCTATTACTTTCCGTCTCTCCAAATCCACTAATGACCTAGCAAATTTTGACAGATTACATCCTTCATCTCAATAGTAGAACCACTAATTGTGAAAATCCAGCTTGAGCAAGGCAGTAAAGAGATACTTCCTGAAACAGAGCAGCCTTACTGGTACCTCTGATAGCACATCATAGCCAGCCCTGTGGATAAATGTGGCCTTAGCCAGGAAAGGATAAATGATAGATGATTTGGAAGAAATAAATGACAGGAGTGTTAAAATGTTTTAGGGCAGGGGACATTCAAATAAATGCTATTGGATGATTTATTTTCCAAAAGGTATTATATTCACTGCTGAAACACACCTCCATGTCTGCCAGAAATGTGGCCATAAAAATCTATGTGTATAAAAAATTTACACTGTAGCAAGCTGACCTCAACCTTGCATTTACCAAAGCCACCACCTTAGCTGCAAGAATGCTTTTCTAACTTTCTCCTAGACTTCAACACCTGGATGTTGCCCTCCTAGCACCTCAAGCAGGATATATTCAAAATTCAGCTCATTACCTTCTCTCCAAACATTTAATATTTGAAATCTTCGTTAACACATCATTTCAGCAGTTGCCAATACCATCATCTTCCAAGGTTTTATAATTGCCTCTCTTCCTCAGCTCTTCAGTTCCAGTCCAGAGCAATAGCAAATACAGACAGTTCTTCTCTTGAATTAACGCAACCATCTACCCCTCTTTACCTTCTGCACTGTGACTCCGGTAGTTCAAGTCTTCAACATGCCTCAAGTGCAATCTTTCAGGCCAGGTTTCTAAAACAGCAGAATCGAAGGCAAAGCCAAAGTGCTAACACTGAATATTGAGGGGAGGGGAGAGGGGCAAAATAAACTGAGACAGGAAAGAAGGAAGTGGGAGATGATCTGCTTCGGAACTGGCACAGCTTCTCGAGGAGATCCCGGTGCTTTCCATTCCACAAGACAGAATGAACGCCCCACTAGGTGGGATCTATGCAAGAGGATGGGTGAGCAGATTTGCTTTGGATCATGTCTTCCATCTCTTATTGGTCAACGAGATAACCAATCTCTTTTGAGCTTTAACTTTTTCCTTTGGGCTTTAACTTCCTCAACAATTCCATCTTGGTCTCCAGGTCCCTCTGGGCAACGACGGAAGAAGCTGGAGCCTCCAGGTAGCCCCACTCAGGCTGGAGCGAAGCGCTAGCGCTACTCTGGCTCACAAGTTGCAGCGGATGGCATGGAGTGTGTGTGCACTCAGTTGCTTGGTTGTGTCCAACTCTGTGAGACACCATAGACTGCAACCTGCCAGGCTCTTCTGTCCATGGGATTTCTCAGGCAAGAATACTGGAGCAGGTTGCCATTTCCTTCAGCAGGGGATCTTCCTGACTCAGGGACTGAACCTGTGTCCCGTATGTCTCCTGCACTGGGAGGTGGGTTCTTTACCTGCTGAGCCACTAGGGAAGCCCATGCACTTCCAAGTGACATAGAGGTTGTGCCAGAACTCAGCCCTTACCTCCTGGGGAAGGTGTAAACAACTGGAGGTTTGGCGGCTATAAAGCGATTTCAGAGTGTAGCACAAAATGCTGTGAGCAGTTTCCAGGGCCAATCTGGTCAGAAAAGAAAGCAAACCACTGAATTTGGGCTGGGGAGGCAAGCTGATGTGGGGCGACGCACACTGAATCTAATAATCTTTACTTAGTAAAGATTAGATACTCAGCTCTGCTCACAAAATTCAATAAAACACCAATGTTAAGGACTTCCCTGGCAGGCCAGTGGCTAAGGCTCCATGCTCCCAATGCAGGGGACATTGGTTCAATCCCTGCTCTAGGAGCTAAAGATCTCACATGCAAGTCAAGTGACATCACTCAGTCGTGTCCTACTCTTTGCGACCCCAGGGACTGTAGCCTGCCAGGCTCCTCTGTCCATGGGATTTTCCAAGCAAGAATACTGGAATGGGTTGCTAGTTCCTTCTCACATGCTACATGACATGGCCTAAAAATAAATAAAATGACAGACAACAAAAAACACCATGGAAAAAATAAAGGGGCAGAAAATGCAAGCAGACAATTAAATAAACATTTTTTAAAAAGTACCAATCTTAGATGAATAGAAGGTGTCCTCACTTCTTCCCCAGGTAATTGTGGTGGTTTAGTTTCCAAGTCGTGTTCAACTCTTGCAACCGCATGGATTGTAGACTGCAAGGTCCCTCTGTCCATGGGATTTCGCAGGCAAGAATACCGGAGTGGGTTGCCACTTCCTTCTCCAAGGGATCTTCCTGACCCAGGGATCAAGCCATGTCTCCTGCATTGCAGGCAAATTCTTTATCATCTGAGCCATAAGGGAAGCCTCACTACATCCTCAGTTTTCATTCTGTGACCCCATGGACTGCCAGATTGCCCTGTCCTCCAATATTTTCTGGAGTTTGCCCAAACTCGTGTTCATTGAGTCAGTGATGCTACTTAATTATCTCATCCTCAGCCACTGCCCTCTTCTCCTTTTGCCTTTAGTCTTTCCCAGCATCAGGGTCATTTCCAAAGAGTTGGCTCTTCATGTCAGGTGGCCAAAATATTGGAGCTTCAGCGTTAGCGTCAGTCCTTCCAGTGAATATTCAGGATGGATTTCCTTTAGGATGGACTACCATGTAGATAGTTTTTCAATAAATTCATGCTGCGGTACTACATGATCTGAGGTTGAAGAAATCCACTTGTATGAAGACACAGATGTCAGTGGCTCACTGTAAAGCTATACATGGATTTTAGACTGCATGGGGTTAGCACCTCTCACCCCCATGTTCCTCAAAGGTCAGCTACATTAGTTCTTTATTACAGTTATAACAGATCGTCACAATTAGTCACTTAACACAACACAACTGAACAGTCTTACAGTTTTGTAGATCAGAAGTCTGCTGTGGATCTCAGTTGGCGAAGATCAAGATGTTGGCAGGCAGAGTGCATTCCTGTCTGGAGATGCTAGCCAGGCAGCAGAAGAGGGGCTTTTCCTTGCCTTCTTCAATTTCTAGAGGATGCCCACAGTCTTTCCTTCATGGCTGCCTTGCTCCATCTTCCAAGCAGTGTAAAACTGAGTCCTTACACTGCCATCTCTCTGGTTCTTTGTTTCAAGTCTCTCTTCTAAGTATCCTTAGCATTAACAGTGAAACTTCCTGGAAAACCCAGGAAATCCTAAGGTCATCTGGTTAGCAACTGTAATTCCATCTGCAATGTTAATTCCTATTTGCCATGTAACCTAACATACTCAGAGGTTTCAAGGATTAGTCTGAAAACATGTTTAGGGGAATGGGTAGCGTCATCTGCCTGCCATACTCATATCCAGAATAATGTACTTGACTGAACCACGTGAAATTCTCATTTATGTAAGACAAAAATGGTCATTTTTTTAATATACATATTTTCTTGGCCATGCTCCATGGTCTGTGGACAACCAGTTCCCCATCTAGGGATTGGACCCACACCCCCTGCATTGACGAGAGAAGTCCCCAAATGGTCATGTATTGACAAATTCATCTGCTTCTATTATTAGTTCTGGTAAGAATGAATTAGTACTTCCTCTAAGATGGAAGAATTTCAATGGCATTGTCACCGTGTAACTGGCTCTTCTATCTATTTTTTGGATAGCTGGCTTTTCTATCCAAAAAATAGTGGCATATGAGAGCTAAGTGTTAAGTCACTGCTGCTGGTGAATTGTTCACTCAACAGTGCCCGTGCTCAGGTCCGGTCATGATTGTACCACCTCTATCCTACAAGGATTCGCTGCTGTGTGCATTTAATATGATGATGCATGAGATCCAAAAGCACTCAATTCATAAGAGGCAGCTCACATCCCATTCTTATTTGCTGTTCCATGATCAACTACTCAGGCTCCATGAGGGCTCTGAAACATGCAGGGAGCTATTCTTTAAAGAGAAAGAGCAGTAGTCCAGTGGTTAAGAATCTCCCTGCCAATGAAGGGGACACAGGTTTGATCCCTGGTCCAGGAAGATCCTACATGCAGTGGAACAAAAGGCCTGTGTGCAAAAACTACTGAGCCTGCACACCTAGAGCTTGTGCTCCCCAATGAGAAGCCCAGGCACGCCAAAGAAGAGTGGCCCCTGCTGTCACAACTAGAAAGAGCCCATGTGCAGCAATGAAGACCCAGTACAGCTGTAAATAAATAATAAATTTTTTTAAAAGAGAGAGAGTGGCCTCATTTCAGAACCCTAAAGGACTGCGCTGCAACCCACCCCCTGGGAAATCCTCATTCATCATGATAGTTACCCCTAGTTGAAAACAGTGAGTCAGATGCTCTAACTGGCAGGGTGGCTTGACTGCAGCCTGCACCTTGGACATGCCATGCTGGCACTGTGCCCAGATATAAGCTGGCAGATTTCCAGAGTACCTTGATAAATAAGTTATATATTCTGCCTTCTAAATCCAAAAAGACCCATCAAGTCCTGGGCCTCTTAGTGATAAAAGATGCAAAGTACAAGGCACATCCTTCTTAGTGGTAAGAAATACAAATCCTTTATTCATAGTTTTCCCAACGTGCTCCAAACCAGTAGGTCCGTAAACACTTCACTGATATACCAAGCCCCTGGGGTTTACCTTTCTCCCTTTGTCACGTAGCATGTTTTATGAAAGCATTTGGGCCACTTGCCTCCTCTTGCTCATCAGGTGTAGTTAATATGATGTCATCAACACAGATGAGTTACATGACAGCTTGAAGACCATCAAGATAATCCAGATCCCTGTGTTATGACAGAAAGGAGGGGATTTGTGCAAAACAATGAAGGGTATATATCGACAGAGGTCCAAAAGCATTCATCAAATTCAGAGCTGCATGCCACATACCAAGGCAATGCTGATCTATCACAATCAAGAACCTACATGTGTAGCCTCTGCTACTGGGGCTCAAAGTCCTGGTGATCCCATCATAATTTGTCAGGTTACTGCAGAAACTGGACAGGAGAATTGAGAAGGCAGGGATTAAGACATAATCCCCACTGTCCCTGTACTCTTCAACTCTTGAATAAAAGCACTAATGCGCAATCCCTTCTGGAACATAATATTGCTTTTGATTATAGGGACTTACTTGGCCCTTCCTTTCATAATGGACCTTCCTCCACAGATCAGAGAACCAACGAGAGGGTTCTACCAGCAGCTAAGAATATAGTATCAATTAACCTTAGAGGGTGGGGAAATAGACACAGATAGGATCAATAGACCCACAAATCCCACTATGAAGCCAGCAATTCAGTTCTCACCTGCCTTCCATAAACCCCATTAAAACTAAGGGATTATAATACAATTTAATGTCAGATCGGGCTTTCCTGGTGGCTCAGCCGTAAAGAATCCACCTACCAATATAGGAGACGTGAGTTTTATCCCTGGATCAGGAAGGTCCCCTGTAGAAGGAAGTAGCAACCCATACCAGTATTCTTGCCCGGAAAATCCTGTGGACAGAGGAGGCTGGTGGGCTACAGTCCATGGGGTCACAAAGAGTTGGACACAACTGAGAAACTAAATGGGCTTCCCTGGTGGCGTAGACGGTAAAGCGTCTGCCTGAAACTGGGGAGACCCGGCTTCGATTCCTGGGTCGGGAAGATCCCCTGTAGAAGGAAATGGCAATCCACTCCAGCACTCTTGCCTGGAAAATGCCATGGACGGAGGAGCCTGATAGGCTACAGTCCATGGGGTCGCAAAGAGTCGGACACGACTGAGCGACAGCAACTAAATAACAACAAATGTCAGATCCTTGAAAACATTATGTATTCCCTTTGCACTGTTCTCCAGTAAATGGGCACGTGATCTTTTCTTAAGGTTCAGAGAAGTATTTACCAGACAAACTCTTGGTAGTATTGTGGGGTGGTCTTTCCTCAAAGGAATTCAGTCTGCCCTTCAATCAATGTGATCTATGTCTGTAAAAATGACTTAGATTTGGAAACTACATGCAAGCTTCAATTTTCCATTAGAGCAACTAATTTCTACTTGCCAACCCCATGTTATTATTTCTTAATTGCATAAACTGAGAAACACTTAGCTGTTCCTATATCTTATTCTCAGGATTATCATGACCTGTTGACCTTTACCACAGATTCCTACAGGGAAACAGACTTTGATTGTCACAACTGATTTGCTACTTTTACTTCTTATTCTGTAATTAAATCAATTTTATCTATGATAGTTAAGCACCTGGCTCCTGACATTCTATAGTCCCAACATCCTTACTGATAATAGGGAGTCTAGTTTCATGGCATATTTTATTGCCAATCCCCAGCTTGCAGAAAACATCTCCAGTAAGTTTCTCCAAGATTTTGGTGTCCTCTCTAATGACTTCCATATTACCTTAGTGAAGGGAATATCATCACTTTTACTCTTCTGCCCAGTCGCTCCCAGGGACCAAAGTCAAATGGTGGGTCTTACCGTATAGAACCATCTAACAATTCACCTCTCTGAGCCTTCCCTCAACTTCCTCAAAGTGCCAAGGAGATTCTGGCCTCTCCACTTCGTTTACTACTGTCCATTATCGTGTCCAAGTTTCTAGGAGTCATCCTGACAAAATCCCAGAACCGACCTCAGGCGTTGACTCCTAAATTGATGAAGGGCTGGAAAAAGATATTCCACACAAATAAAGACCAAAAGAAAGCAGGAGTAGCAATACTCATATCAGAAAAAATAGACTTTAAAACAAAGGCTATGAAAAGAGACAAAGATGGACACTACATAATTATCAAAGGATCAATCAAAGAAGAAGATATAACAATCATAAATATATAAGCACCCAACATAGGAGCACCACAATATGTGAGACAAATGCTAACAAGTATGAAGTAGGAAATTAACAATAACACAATAATAGTGGGAGATTATAATACCACACTCACCCCTATGGATAGATCAACTAAACAGAAAATTAAACAAAGAAACACAAACTTTAAATGATATAATAGATCAGTTCGACCTAATTGATATAAATAGGACATTTCACCCCCCAAAAAAGAATCTCACCTTTTTCTCAAGCACACACGGAACCTTCTCCAGGATAGATGACATCCTGGACCATAAATCTAGCCTTGGTAAATTCAAAACAATTGAAATCATTCCAAACATCTTTTCTGACCACAGTGCAGTAGAATTAGATCTCAATTACAGGAGAAAATTATTAAAACTCCCAACATATGGAGGCTAAACAACACGCTGCTGAATAACCAACAAATCACAGAAGAAATCAAAATATGCATAGAAATGAATGAAAATGAGAACACAAAAACCCAAAACCTGTGGGACACTATAAAAGCAGTGCTAAGGGGAAAGCTCATAGCAATACAGGCTTACCTCAAGAAACAAGAAAAAAGTCAAATAAATAACCTTACTCTACACCTAAAGCAACTAGAAAAGGAAGAAATGGATAAGCCCAGGGTTAGTAGAAGGAAAGAAAACCTTCTCCAGGATAGATGACATCCTGGACCATAAATCTAGCCTTGGTAAATTCAAAACAATTGAAATCATTCCAAACATCTTTTCTGACCACAGTGCAGTAGAATTAGATCTCAATTACAGGAGAAAATTATTAAAACTCCCAACATATGGAGGCTAAACAACACGCTGCTGAATAACCAACAAATCACAGAAGAAATCAAAATATGCATAGAAATGAATGAAAATGAGAACACAAAAACCCAAAACCTGTGGGACACTATAAAAGCAGTGCTAAGGGGAAAGCTCATAGCAATACAGGCTTACCTCAAGAAACAAGAAAAAAGTCAAATAAATAACCTTACTCTACACCTAAAGCAACTAGAAAAGGAAGAAATGGATAAGCCCAGGGTTAGTAGAAGGAAAGAAATCTTAAAAATTTGGGCAGAAATAAATCAAAAGAAACAAAGAAACCATAGCAAAACTCAACAAAGCCAAAAGCTGGTTCTTTGAAAGGATAAATAAAATTGACAAACCATTAGCCAGACTCATCAAGAAACAAAGGGAGAAAGATCAAATCAATAAAATTAGAAATGAAAATGGAGATCACAACAGACAACACAGAAATACAAAAGATCATAAGAGACTACTATCAGCAATTTATGCCGATAAAATGGACAACATGGAAGAAATGGAAAAATTCTTAGAAAAGTACAACTTTCCAAAACTGAACCAGGAAGAAATAGAAAATCTTAACAGACCCATCACAAGCATGGAAATTGAAACTGTAATCAGAAATCTTCCAGCAAACAAAAGCCCAGGTCCAGACGGCTTCACAGATGAATTCTACCAAAAATTTTGAGAAGAGCTAACACCTATCCTACTCAAACTCTTCCAGAAAATTACAGATGAAGGTAAACTTCCAAACACAATCTATAAGGCCACCATCACCCTCATACCAAAACCTGACAAAGATGTCACACAAAAAAAGAAAACTACAGGCCAATATCACTGATGAACATAGCTGCAAAAGTCCTTAACAAAATTCTAGCAAATAGAATCCAACAACATATTAAAAATATCATACATCATGACCAAGTGGGCTTTATCACAGGGATGCCAAGGATTCTTTAATATCCACAAATCAATCAATGTAATACATCACATTAACAAATTGAAAAATAAAAACCACATGATTATCTCAATAGATGCAGAGAAAGCCTTTGACAAAATTCAACATCAATTTATGATAAAAAACCTTCCAGAAAGCAGGAATAAAAGGAACATACCTCAATATAATAAAAGCTATATATGACAAACCCTCAGCAAACATTATCCTCAATGGTAAAAAATTGAAAGCATTTCCCCTAAAGTCAAGAACAAGACAAGGGTGCCCATGTTCACCACTACTATTCAACATAGTTTTGGAAGTTTTGGCCCCAGAAATCAGAACAGGAAGAGAAATAAGAGGAATCCAGACTGGAAAAGAAGAAGTAAAACTCTCACTGCAGATGACATGATCCTCTATATAGAAAACCTTAAAGACTCCGCCAGAAAGTTACTAGAGTTAATAAATGAATATAGTAAAGCTGGAAGATATAAAATTAACACACAGAAATCCCTGGCATTCCTATACACTAACAATGAGAAAACAGAAAGAGAAATTAAGGAAACAATTCCATTACCATTGCAATGAAAAGAATAAAATACTTAGAAATATATCTACCTAAAGAAACAAAAGACCTATATATAGAAAACTATAAAACGCTGGTGAAAGCAATCAAAGAGGACACAATAGATGGAGAAATATACCATGTTCATGGATCAGGATAATCAATATAGTGAAAATAAGTATACTACCCAAAGCAATCTATAGATTCAATGCAATCCCTATCAAGCTACCAATGGTATTTTTCAGAGAACTAGAACAAATAATTTCACAATTTGTATGGAAATACAAAAAACCTCAAATAGCCAAGCAATCTTGAAAAAGAAGAATGGAACTGGAGGAATCAACCTGCCTGACTTCAGGCTCTACTACAAAGCCACAGTCATCAAGACAGTATCGTACTGGCACAAAGACAGAAATATAGATCAAAGGAACAAAATAGAAAGTCCAGAGATAAATCCACACACCTATGGACACTTCATCTTTGACAAAGGAGTCAAGAATATACAATGGAGAAAAGACAATCTCTTTAACAAGTGGTGCTGGGAAAACTGGTCAACCACTTGTAAAAGAATGAAACTAGAACACTTTCTAACACCGTACACAAAAATAAACTCAAAATGGATTAAACATCTAAACATAAGACCAGAAACTATAAAACCCCTAGAGGAAAACATAGGCAAAACACTCTCAGATATAAACTACAGCAGGATCCTCTGTGACCCACCTCCCAGAATATTGGAAATAAAAGCAAAAATAAATAAATGGGACCTAATTAAACTTAAAAGCTTCTGCACAACAAAGGAAACTATAAATAAGGTGAAAAGACAATCTTCAGAATGGGAGAAAATAATAGCAAACAAAGCAATGGACAAAGAATTAATCTTAAATATATACAAGCAACACCTGTAGCTCAACTCCAGAAAAATAAAAGACCCAATCAAAAAAATGGGCCAGAGAACTAAACAGACATTTCTCCAAAAAAGACATACAGATGGCTAACAAACACATGAAAAGATGCTCAACATCACTCATTATCAGAGAAATGCAAATCAAGACCACAATGAGGTACCATTTCATGCCAGTCAGAATGGCTCCTATCCAAAAGTCTACAAGCAATGAATGCTGGAGAGGGTGTGGAGAAAAGAGAACCTCCTTCCACTGTTGGTGGGAATGCAAACTAATACAGCCACTATGGAGAACAGTGTGGAGATTCCTTAAAAAACTGGAAATAGAACTGCCATATGACCCAGCAATCCCATTGCTGGGCATACACACTGAGGAAACCAGAATCCAAAGAGACACATGTACCCCAATGTTCACTGCAGCACTGTTTATAATAGCCAGGTCATGGAAGCAACCTAGATGCCCATCAGCAGATGAATGGATAAGAAAGCTGTGGTACATATACACAATGGAGTATTACTCGGCCATTAAAAAGAATACATTTGAATCAGTTCTAATGAGGTGGATGAAACTGTATAATACAGAGTGAAGTAAGCCAGAAAGAAAAACACCAATACAGTATACTAACACATATATATGGAATTTAGAAAGATGGTAATGATAACCCTGTATGCGAGACAGCAAAAGAGACACAGATGTATTGAACAGTCTTTTGGACTCTATGGGAGAGTGCGAGGGCAGGATGATATGGGAGAATGGCGTTGAAACATGTAAAATATCATATATGAAACGAATCACCAAAAAAAAAAAAAAAAAAGGAAGAAGAAGAGGCTGAGGCAAAGTGAAAATAACATACAGTTGTGGATGTGCCTGGTGGTGAAAGTCTGATTCTGTAAAGAACAATATTACATAGGAACCTGTAATCTTAGGTCCATGAATCAAGCTAAACTGGACATGTCAAGCAGGAAATGGCAAGAGTGAACACGAACATTTTAGGAATCAGTGAACTAAAATGGACTGGAATGGGCAAATGTAAATTAGATGACCATTATATCTACTACAGTGGGCAAGAATCCCTGAGAAGTAATGGAGTAGCCCTCATAGTTAACAAAAGAGTCCAAAATATAGTACTTGTGTGCAATCTCAAAAATGACAGAATGATCTCAGTTCATTTTCCAAGGCAAATTATTCAATATCACAGTAACCCAAGCCTATGTCTCAACTACTAATGCCAAAGAAGTGAGTTGAATGGTTTTATGAAGTCCTACAAGACCTTCCAGGATTAATACCAAAAAAGATGTCCTTTTCATAGGGGGCTGGAATGCAAAAGTAGAAAGTCAAGAGACACCTGGAGTAACAGGTAAGTTTGACCTTGGAGTACAAAATGAAGCAGGGTAAAGACTAACAGAGTTTTGCCAAGAGAATACACTGGTCACAGCAAACACTGTCTTCCAACAACACAAAAGAAGACTCTACACATGGACATCACCATATGGTCAATACCAAAATCAGAATGATTATATTCTTTGCAGCCAAAGATGGAGAAGATCTATACAGTCAGTTAAAAGAAGACTGGGAGCTGACTGTGGCTCAGATCTTGAACTCCTTATTGCCAATTTCAGACTTAATTTCAAGAAAATAGGGAAAACCACTAGGCTCTTCAGTATGACCAAAATCAAATCCCTTACGATTATACAGTAGAAGTGACAAATAGACTCAAGGGATTAGATGTGATAGACAGAGTGCCTGAAGAACTCTGGACAGAGGTTCATGACATTGTACAGGAGGCATTGATCTAGACCATCCCCAAGAAAATGAATGCAAAAGGGCAAAATAGTTGTCTGAAGAGGCCTTTCAAGTACCTGTGAAAAGAAGAGAAGTTAAAGGCAAAGGAGAAAGGGAAAGATATGTCCATTTGAATGCAGAGTTCCAAAGAATAGCAAGGAGAGATAAGAAAGCTTCCCTCAGTGACCAACGCAAAGAAATAAAGGAAAACAAAAAAGTGGAAAACACTAGTGATCTCTTCAAGAAAATTAGAGATACCAAGGGAACATTTCATGCAAAGATGGGCACAATAAATGACAGAAATGGTATGGACCTAACAGAAGCAGAAGATATTAAGAAGAGGTGGCAAGAATACACATAAGAACTATACCAAAAAAAAAAAATCTTAATGACCAGGATAACCATGATGGTGTGATCATTCACCTAGAGCCAGACATCTTGGAGTGTGATGTCAAGTAGGTATTAGGAAGTGACACTAGGAACAAAGCTTGTGGAGGTGGGTGATGGAGTTACAGCTGGGATATTTCAAATCCTTAAAGATGATGCTATGAAAGTGCTGCACTCAATATGCCAGCAAATTTGGAAAACTCAGCAGTGGCCACAGAACTGAAAAAAGATCAGTTTTCATTCCAATCCCAAAGAAAGTCAATGCCAAAGAGTGGTCAAACTACAAGATATTGCACTTGTTTCACATGCTAGCAAGGTAATGCTCAAAATCCTTCAAGCTATGCTTCAATAGTACATGAACTGAGAATTTCCAGATGATCAAGTTGGATTTAGAAAAGGCAGAGGAAGAAGAGAGTAAATTGCCAACATATGTCAGATCACAGAAAAAGCAAGGGAATTCCAGAAAAACATCTACTTCTGCTAATCCTTAAAGATGATGCTATGAAAGTGCTGCACTCAATATGCCAGCAAATTTGGAAAACTCAGCAGTGGCCACAGAACTGAAAAAAGATCAGTTTTCATTCCAATCCCAAAGAAAGTCAATGCCAAAGAGTGGTCAAACTACAAGATATTGCACTTGTTTCACATGCTAGCAAGGTAATGCTCAAAATCCTTCACGCTATGCTTCAATAGTACATGAACTGAGAATTTCCAGATGATCAAGTTGGATTTAGAAAAGGCAGAGGAAGAAGAGAGTAAATTGCCAACATATGTCAGATCACAGAAAAAGCAAGGGAATTCCAGAAAAACATCTACTTCTGCTTCATTGACTATGCTAAAGCCTTTGACTGTATGGATCACAACAAAGGAAAATTCTCACGGAGATGGGAATACCAGACCACCTCATTGGCCTCCTGAGAAACCAGTATGCAAATTAAAAAGCAACAGTTAGAACCAGATATGGAACAATGGACTGGTTCAAGATTGGGAATGGAGTATGCCAAGGCTGTATATTGTCACTCTGATTATTTAGCTTATATGCAGAGTACATCATGTGAGATGCAAGGCTGGATGAAGCTTAAAAGCTGTGGCATTGGAGAAGACTCTTGAGAGTCCCTTGGACAGCAAGGAGGTCAAACAAATCAATCAATAAGGGAAATCAACCCTGAACATTCACTGGAAGAACTGATACTGAAGCTGAAGTTCCAGTACTTTGACCACCTGATGCAAAGAGCTGACTCACTGGAAAAGACTCTGTTGGTGGGAAATAGTGAAGTCAGGAGGAAAAGGGGGTGACAGAGGATGAGATGGTTGGATGGCATCATCAACTCAATGGACATGAGTTTGAGCAAGCTCCGGGAGACGGTGAATAGGGAAGTCTGGTGTGTTGTGGCCAATGGGGTCACAAAGGGTTGGACATGACTGACAACTGAACTAGAACCACAAATGGAGACAGAGACATAGAGAACAGATTTCTGGACTCAGTGAGGGAAGGAGAGGGTGGGATGAATTGAGAGAGTGGCATTGAAACATATACATTACCATATGTAAAACAGCCAGTGGAAATTTGCTCTACGACACAGAGAGCTTAAACTGGTGCTCTGCAACCACCTAGGGGTGGGATGGGTGGTAAGTTTAAGAGAGAATAGACACATGTATACCTATGGTTGATTCATGCTGAAATATGGCAGAAACCAACACATTATTATAAAGAAACTATTCTCCAGTTAAAAATAAATAAATCAGATTACAAAAAGGCTGAGACGGACCTCATCACAGACTTTCCCTCACCCACCGCACCAACACATCCCTAAAGGACTGTTTCCAGCAGTTCTTTTGATCCAGCTCATCATGGCCCTTATTAAGACTGTATCACAAGGTGTACCAGGCCCACCACATCATTCGGAAAGACGAAGTGAACATCAGAATGAGAGGTGGCAGCAGTGCTTGAGTTATCAGTCTCAGAATCTGAAAGAACTATGAGTGACAGGCCGAGCAAGCCAGCAGAAGAAGTAGCCAGGATGCAAGAACAGATGGGCAATACAAGCAGAAAGATGGAAAAACCAAGAAAAAACAAAAGGAAATGTTAGGCTTTCCAGACCCCTCGAGGGCAGTTTCCAGGGCCTGCTTTATTTCTTGCGGATGGGTCACTCTATCCTACTTCTTTGCATGTCATTGTAATTTTTTTATTTTTATTATTCTTTGCCATTTTTATTAAAAACTGGACATTTTAGATAATATATTGGAACAATTCTAGGTATTGATGTCCCCGATATTCCAAGGTTTGTTTTTGCTGTTTTTGGCTTGCTTGTCTAAAGATTGGCTGGACCAGGTGAGTTCACCCCACGGTGTGCAGCCCCCAACGCCTGAGCTCCTTGCCACCAGGGAGCGCAAGGTGTCGCAAGCGGACTGAGCTGTGTTTCTGGCAGCACCCCAGGCATGCGTTCCCCACAGTCCTGCCTGATTCAATGTGGACACCTTTGCACGGATGGAGGTTGAGCAGCTCTGAGACCTGTCCCAACTCCAGAAGGGCCCGCCTCAGCTGTCTCCTTCTGCGTCTTGCTGCTAGCTTTACAACATTTCCTCTTAAATGCTCAGCCCCAAGATCTCCAGCATCGTTTCCTCCTTCTGGAGGAACTGTAATCAAATTACTGCAGAGAGACACACACGAGGAACACGACCTCAGATCTGGTCACCTGAGACCGTCCCCTGCAGTGGTGGGTTTGGGATGCGTGGGGCTGGGCTGACGGAGCCAGCCTCTCTGCCTCACAGTCTCCAGGGCCCGGCGGGGGAGGGCCGAGCATTGACCAAGGATTCCAAAATCACAGTAGATGGTAACTGCAGCCATGAAATTAAAAGAAGCTAGCTCATTGGAAGAAAGCTATGATCAACCTAGACAGCATATTAAAAAGCAGAGACATTACTTTGCCAACAGAGGTCCGTCTAGTCAAAGCTATGTAGCTTTTTTCCAGTAGTCATGTATGGATGTAAGAATTGGACTATAAAAAAAGCTGAGCACTGAAGAATTGATGCTTTTGAACTGTGGTGTTGGAGAAGACTCTTGAGAGTCCCTTGGACTGCAAGGAGATGCAACCAGTCAATCATAAAGGAAATCAATCCTGAATATTCATTGAAAGGACTGATGCTGAAGCTGAAACTCCAATACTTTGGCCACCTTGATGGGAAGAACCGACTCATTGGAAAAGACCCTGATGCTGGGAAAGATTGAAGGCAGGAGCAGAAGGTTACAACAGAGGATGAGATGGTTGGATGGCATCACCGACTCAATGGACATGAGTTTGGGTAAACTCTGGGAGTTGATGAGTCACTGTAACAGAGATAAGTATTGGATCTAACCACAAACACTGCAGATGGTGTGTTTGGAGCAGAGGATTCCAAAATCACAGTAGATGGTAACCGCAGCCATGAAATTAAAAGAAGCTAGCTCATTGGAAGAAAAGCTATGACCAACCTAGATAGCATATTAAAAAGCAGAGACATTACTTTGCCAACAGAGGTCCGTCTAGTCAAAGCTATGTAGCTTTTTTCCAGTAGTCATGTATGGATGTAAGAATTGGACTATAAAAAAAGCTGAGCACTGAAGAATTGATGCTTTTGAACTGTGGTTTGGAGAAGACTCTTGAGAGTCCCTTGGACTGCAAGGAGAGGCAACCAGTCAATCATAAAGGAAATCAATCCTGAATATTCATTGAAAGGACTGATGCTGAAGCTGAAACTCCCAATACTTTGGCCACCTGATGGGAAGAACCGACTCATTGGAAAAGACCCTGATGCTGGGAAAGATTGAAGGCAGGAGCAGAAGGTTACAACAGAGGATGAGATGGTTGGATGGCATCACCGACTCAATGGACATGAGTTTGGGTAAACTCTGGGAGTTGATGATGGTGATGGACAGCTTCCTCCTGGCGTGCTGTGGTCCATGGGGTTGCAAAGAGTCAGCCATGGCTGAGTAACTGAACTGAACTGAACCACAAACACACATGGAACTGGACTTGAGTGTGAAGACAAAGATAACAACTGTGGTGGTGATGGGGTTTCTCTGGGGTGGGGCGCTGAGCAGCACAAGTCAGGGCGTGGCTCTCCAGAATGCAGCACGGCTGGGGCCTGGTTTATAAATGTCTGTGGGTTGGGAATTTATGTGATATTTGGCCTTTAGGGTTTAATAAGGTGAATTGGAAGTAATCAAATTTGGAGAGAAAATGTGATTTTTGGCTAGCTGTTTTCAACTCTACAAATACCAACTTACAGGATAAAATTAATGACACTGAAATATTTGTACTGGTAACTGCATTTCATCTGAAATGTGTATCCTGAGACGTCTTATCACTACCATCCTACACTTCTGATACACTTAACAGGCAAGCCACTGATGCCTGTCTTATACACAAGCCTCAAAACCCTCACAAAATCACAAAATAGATGGCTTCATCCTCTCATCTAGTGATTCAAATCTGTGAAGTTAATGTATGGATAATTCATGTTGAATATGATCCCTGAATATGGAGGAAAAAACACATTCAAACCAGATTTCATATATATGCATTAATATACCATATTTGTCTTTCTCTTTCTGACTTACTTCACTCTGCATAATAGGCTCTAGGTTCATCCACTTCATTAGAATTGATTCAAATGTGTCTTTTTATAGTTGAATGATGTTCCACTGTATGTATGTACCACAGCTTCTTTATTCATCATCTGCACAATGCATGGAGCTCAAGCTGTGCTCTGTGATGACCTAGAGGGGTGGGATGGGGTGGGAGATGGGAGGGAGGTTCGGCAGGTGGGCACGTGTATACCTACGGCTGATCCATGATGCGTGGCAGAAACCAACGCAACACTGTAAATTCAATTACAAAGAAATAATTTTTTAAAATGTAAACTAGGAAAAACTTACAAAGTTGAATTGTAAAGAAACACAAGGCATTTGATATATGGTTAAAAAAATACGTAGTAATACAAAGCATAACAATATGCATACACATTTTAAGATGTGCCAAAGAGATATCCTTCACAAGGATATCATGCTTCGTGGTGGCAGGGTTATTTGTTTGTTTTGTTTTCTTCGAACACTTGAAGGTCCCTAGAGGAAGGTTCACGAATAGCCTATTCTCTAAAAAACTATCTCAAGTGAAAGGTCGAACACAGGCCTGCTATGGAACCGTTTTCATATAGACAAAATTTCCCCAATTAAATGCTGTCTCTACCCTTCCTCCCCTGTCTCTACCCTTCCTTACTTCATGGTGTGAGGATATTTCAAGGCATTGTTTGCTCCTTGTGACAGAGACTTCACTCTTCTGCCCATCCCTATATTCCTAGTGAGTAGATAATAGTCATTCTTAATAAATATTTGTTGAACTAATAAACGCATGATATGGCTGTAGCTGGTGGAGATGTGTAGGTTTTTATTCGGTAAAGGTTTAATACTCTGAATCAGAACTCTTAGTTTTGGTGGTATTATTTTTAATTCTCCTGGATGGAGGACTATACGAAGGCTGGAAGTCTCTGACGCGCAATGTATGTCAATCCTGGCAGAGGTGATGTGGGTAATAACTAGATGGGGGATTACACGCTTCGGGATGCCAGCTGCTGATAGTGTTTAGCAGTACGCACTTCAGTATAAGCACCTGTGTATTAAGACCTTCTGTAAGCACACATAACATTACCCATAAAAATAAAGCCTTGAAAGGCCTTTGCTGGTTCCCCGCAAATTATGTTGTTTTGCAAGAGAAAGAGGCTTTTACCTGAGGAGGCTGGATGATTAAATAAAGTTCTAGGTTAGGTAATTTCCCATTTTTCAAGCACTGCTGCAGGGCAGGAGGCTGACAGCAATGGCAGAAAGAACGATAGCCTTTATTAAGCCTGGACGGGTTTTCATCCCATAGCTTTGGGATGCTAAGGGAGTGCACCGAATCCCGTCTCAGGGACCCCACATCGCAGTCAGGTGAACAAAGAGGGGCAGAGAACACACCTAACATTCTCAGAGCACGCCTGCACAGGGCCCTGCCATCCTGCTGGAAGGTTTGCTGTGGCCAGCGGGGGAGACACCCTGGACCAGGTCTCAGGGGAGGAGACAGAGCCTTCCTCCCAGCAGAGGCTCACGTGGTCCTAGTGAAGCCCGCCACCACCACTGCTGACCGCGGGACCACCGCCGCGTCCCCCAGCACTCTGGTCTCAGAGGGTCCGCCCCACCTTCTCACAGGGTGCTTCCGCATCGAGCAGAGCAGTGTAGGGGAAAGAGGGGCAGTGGCTTTGCCCGCAGGGAACATGCCTGAGATTGGACCAACACTGCCACCCAAACTTTGTGAGTCTCGGGTGGAAGAGGGGAGTGAGGGAGGGGGTCGCTGCTCCACACCTGACGTTTTCAATGTCTTGAGTGTGAGATCAAAGGCCTCGTTTCTTCCTGCCTGGATTACGCATCCTGCAAACATCTCGTTAGGAACCTGGGGTTAAAGTGCCGACTTCTTATCTCCCACAGACAAGTTACATGCATGGGCCACACAGCGTTTCCTTCCTAAAAAACATCTTTAGTAATGAATGATAGAAAATGTCATAGTTTCTGAATTCTAATGCAAACTACATGGTCAGTGCTTGCTCACAAGAACAGGATTCGTCAAGAGTACACAGTTCGTGTGCGGAAAATCTGTTCTGTTAAGGCATTTCATAGTTTCTGAGGTCAGTGAGACAGAAGCCTGAATTCCAGTTGATCAATGTATGGCAAAAACCACTACAATACTGTAAAATAATTAGTCTCAAACTAAAATAAATAAATTAAANATGATGTCATCTTATCTAACTACTTCTGACATAATCCTATTTCCAAAGAGGCTCACATTCTGAGGTGTTGCAAGTGTAGACTGCAGCATATGAATTTGAGAGGATACAATTCAACCTATAACGAAATCCCAGGAAAGTTTCATACATTTTCAGGGCTTCATTCTTTTTATTAGAAAAATAAGAATAAGTTTAATAATGCCATTTGCAGCAACATGGGTGGACCTAGAGGTTGTCATATTGAGTAAGCTAAGTCAGACAGAGAAAGAGAAATATCAGGTGATATCCCTTATATGCAGAATCTAATAAAAAGATACAAATGAACTTATTTACAAAACAAAAACAGATTCCCAGAGAATGAATTTATGGTTGGGACAGGGGGCAGAAAGGATAGTTAAGGAGTTTGAGATGGACATGTACACACTGCTATGTTTAAAATGGATAGCCAGCAAGGTCTTACTGTATAGCACAGGGAACTTTGTTCAGTGTTATATGGTGGCCTGGATGGAAGCTGAGTTTAGGGAAGAATGGATATTTATATATGTATGGCTGTCCACCTGAAACTCACAACATTGTTAATTGGCTATACTCCAAAATAAAATTAAAAGTTTTAAAAATAAGAAAAGAAAAACAATAAAAACAGTACAGAAATGAAAACTAAAACAGTACTAAATTAAATGAAGATCAACTGCAAATGCTGCTAGATGGAATAGCAGAGAAAGAGAAGGGATCAAAACAAAAGGAATTTTGTCTACTTATTAGAAAAGAGCTTCTGCATCCAAACAGCTTTCCATTTTAGAGTAAGATAGCCAGCAAAACTATAGAGCAAGGAGATACATGAAGTGTGTGGGGGTGCTCAATCGCTCAGTCATGTCCGACTCTTTGGGACCTCATGGCCTGTAGCCCGCCAGGCTTCTCTGTCCATGGGATTTCCCAGGCAAGAATACTGGGTGTGGTGCCATTTCCTACTTGAAGAGATCTCCCTGACCCAGGGATTGAATCCATTTCTCTTGCATCTTCTGCACTGGCAGGTGGATTCTTTATCACTAGCACTGCCTGGAAGCCCCTGAGATACACGAAGAGTACAGAGTAATACATTATTTAATTATAAGGAGTTTTTCTTTAGATAGTGAGGGGAGAAAAATAAGATCACCAACACCAATCTTTCACAAAGCAGAAATAGGGACACAGATGTAGAGAACAAACATACGAACACCACGGGGGGAAATGGGGAGCAGGATGAATTGGGAGATTTGGATTGACATATACACACTATTGATACTATGTTTAAAACAGATAACATTCTACGTTTTTCATGCTTTTTTTTCATTATACAAGCCCTGAATCCAAATTTCCTACCAGTATCCACAGATAGTCTTCTGGATTCCTAAATAATTTCTTTTTCTTTTTTCAAAAAAAAAAAAAAGATAGTATTTCTTTGTAACATTTTTATTATGTAAGTCAGGGACAAAAACCTTCCATCAAATTCTTTCTCAGAAATCCTTGGCATTGAAAATACTTTGTATTCATTCATCGAAACTGTTGGAAAATTTGTACATTGGAATCCCCAACAAAGGCATTTTGCATTATTCACAATGTTTAAATGAGGCTGTCAATCTCATCACACAGTAAATAAAGAGGTTATAATGGTTTTTGCATAGTCGCAGCTACTAATGCTTTTAGCAGAGAGTTTCTGATCTTGATTTAAATATTTAGAAGACCCTCAGATGGGTGCGCATGCATGCACGTGGACGCGTGCACACACACACGCAACGCGAGAATAAGACAGAGAGAGATTCTTCCAACAGTCCTCCAGAGGATCACAACTCAACATCTCTCCACACTTCACTTCCACCTTGCGTTTTCAAGTCTCTCACTATCAACTCCATGAACCACTCGATTTTGTTCTTTGTAATCATTATTTATGGCCTTACTTTATGCTAGTTGATGTAAGAGGAGTGAGAGGAAAGACCTGAAGTTGAATACAATAAGAATTTCTTAAATCTCTTACAAGCAAAGAGATTGAAAACATGTATATATATACATCAATGCAGCTTCCCAGGTGGTGCTAGTGTTAAGTACCTGACTGCCAATTCAGGAGACATAAGAGATGCAGGTTTGATCCCTGGGTCAGGAAAGTCTCCTGAAGGAGGAAATGGCAACAGAATTTCCCACTTGGTACTCTTGTCTGTGAAAATTCCATAGACAGAGGATCCTGGTGGGCTAAAGTCCACGGGGTTGCACAGAATCAGACATGACTGAAGAGCCTTAGCACACACACACACATACATAAATAATTCTAAGACAGAAGACGCTGTAGAAATAAATGTCGATGTGTATTCAGATGAGGGAAAAAAATCCTACTGTAGATAAGAGTGAAGGAGGACCAGGCAAAGTCGCAGAGGAGCAGTCTTTGAAAAGGGCTTTTAGCAATGAACAATGTTTTTAGAAAAGATACAAAACAACAAAGGAGTTAAGCTCAATTAAGTTGAGTGTGTTTGTGGAGTAGGGAGAGTTATGTGGCTGAAATATGTTCAAATGCTATTTTTAGAAGTCAAAATTGTATGTGGGGGCCAAACTGTAGAAAATTCTGAAAGCCAGAATGAGGAGTCTATTTTCTCAAACACTGGGAGATCTTTAAGAGGAAAGCAGAAATGTGTACTATTTTATAGAAGATTCCCTTGATAATTTGAGCTCAAGTTGAAAATAGGAAGAAGAGCTACAAAGTTTTCACAATGGTGGGTACCAGCTAAGTCCTCAAACCTCCACCAGACTTCATGCCATTCAACAAATATCTCCTTTTTCCTGCATCTTTTTTCTATCTCCTGTACATTCTTATTTAGTCAATATCCTCACAAAATCCTTTGGCCCCACCTTCTGTCCCTATCCAGCCATGAGGATTCTTGCCTCTCCATCTGATTAGGCAAAGCCCAGCTCAGCAGGAAGATAGGGTCCATCTGTCTAAGCTTGCAGTTACTGCTACAACGATGCTTATTCCATTCTACTCTGTATATGTTTCATGTCTCTCTCTTTCCCATTTGACCACGCTCTTCTGAAGGGCAATGGTAACACTTTATGTATGTGCCTAGGGCCTAGCCGAGCCCTGGCACACACCAGCTGCCCCAGAAATATAATTCCATAAATAAAATTCCTACCATTTCAACTTAGGGGGAAAGAGGTTACTATATTAAAATTTTTCATGACCTACAACTTAACATTCTGAATAGCATGCCAAGAGTTTCCGAGCCTATAGCCTGGGTTTTCTGGGATATCCCAAAACCAAGATAGTTGATAAAATTTTCTGAAATAATTTAATCCCTATGATAACATTTCAGAGAGCCATATTTAAGGCATTTTTTTTTTTCAGTTTTCCTTAGGGTTTATCAAGTGCAATTTTGGTCACACATTGGTGCCCAAAATTCTGAAACATTTCAGAAATTTTAATTATCAATCAACTAAATAAGTCAGTTTATTTTTCAAACCATATGTCCTACTTTGGTATCAAAAACAAGTATTATGTTTATTCAGTATAAATAAGAACTTAGATATCTAGTGGCATGTTTCTTTCAACATTCTTGAAATGTGAATGCGACCAGTTCTAGATCTTAAGACCAGTCTAAGCCTTGTTTGCAAATCTCAACAAATTTGACTCCAAAACTTTGATGAGAGATAATTTTACTGAAAGTTTGCTTGAAAAACAAGATTTGTTACTTTGCATATTACAGAGCAGGAGTTTCTGAAAAACTTTTTTGGGGGGTTCAAGATCCACCCCTTAAAGCCACTTCTCTCTTTTCTAACCCATCCTCAACCCTCTCATACATGACTCAGTCATTCTGGGTTTTCTCACTCCATTCTCAGTCCATTTTTCTCAGCCTCCTACTGTGTGTTTAGAAACTTTTCTTGACTCCAAAACTTTGATGAGAGATAATTTTACTGAAAGTTTGCTTGAAAAACAAGATTTGTTACTTTGCATATTACAGAGCAGGAGTTTCTGAAAAACTTTTTTGGGGGGTTCAAGATCCACCCCTTAAAGCCACTTCTCTCTTTTCTAACCCATCCTCAACCCTCTCATACATGACTCAGTCATTCTGGGTTTTCTCACTCCATTCTCAGTCCATTTTTCTCAGCCTCCTACTGTGTGTTTAGAAACTTTTCCTACAGTTTTCCCTCTTATTTTCCCCTATTTCTATATCATTTTATATAACTCATAAAACAGTGCTTGTATAAAAATTCACACAAAATTGCTAGAGAGTATACCACTTTCAAAAATGTCCTGGGTTTTTGTCACATTCAGTTTTCTAAGGATGCACTCAAATCAATGGTAAAATGCAGACATTATGCAATATTTCATTATCTCTGGTAAAACTTTTCTCATTACTTTGTCTCCTCACAGTATTAACTCTGATAGCCACTTTGCACAGAGTATGCTATCACTAGGCTATCAGAAAAATATTAAGCTTGTAACTGTGAGAGCCCAGTATCTCCGAACGACATTAAGAGCCCGTTGGCCCCCCAACCCCCACTTCTTCTTCTTTCTTTCCTTCTTTTCTTTTTTGCCCTACAGCATGTGGGATCTTAGCTTCCTGACCAGGGATTGAACCTGTGTCCCCTACAGTAGAAGCATGGGATCATAACCACTGGACCACCAAGAAAGTCCCACCACTTCCATCGTCTATCTACATGGTGAGGCAGAGTGAGAGCTCAATGGCTTCCAATCCAAGGCCTTGAGACCCTCCTCCTCAGTCAAGCAAGAAGTGAACATTTGGGACAAAAGTGGAAACTGAGGCCATCTCTGCAGGAACCCAAGTGGCCATGCTGTGGCATGGTCAGGCCTGTGACCCTTAGCATTTAAACTGCTAATCCATTTACCACCAAGTAGATCCCACTGGGGGGCTTTCCTAGTGGCTAAGATGGTAAAGACTCTACCTGCAATATGGAAGACCCAGGTTCAATTCCTGGGTCAGGAAGATACCCTAGAGAAGGAAATGGCAACCCACTCCAGTTGCCTGGAGAATCCCATGGACAGAGGAGCCTGGTGGGCTATAGTCCACAAGGTCACAAAGAGTTGGACATGACGGAGCAACTAACACACACACACACACACACACACACATCCCATTAGTGGGTTGATGATTGCTACTGATGGGATGACCCCTCCCCCCAAACTTAAAAAGCAAGGCAGGTTTGGAGCCAACACTGAAGAGGGAGGGGCACACTAACACCCATGACACTGAGCCTGGTGTTATCCCCTGTCAAAAGTGTGTTGTCATGTTCAGTTCAGTTCAGCCGCTGAGTCCTGTCCAACTCTTTGCGACCCCATCAACCACAGCATGCCAGGCCTCCCTGTCCATCACCAACTCCCGGAGTCTACCCAAACCCATGTCCATTGAGTCAGTGATACCATCCAGCCATCTCATCCTCTGTCATCCCCTTCTCCTCCTGCCCTCAATCTTTCCTATCAGAGTCTTTTCAAATGAGTCAGCTCTTCACATCTGGTGGCCAAAGTATTGGAGTTTCAGCTTCAACGTCAGTCCTTCCAATGAACATTCAGGACTGATCTCCTTTAGGATGGACTGGTTGGATCTCCTTGCAGTCCAAGGGACTCTCAAGAGTCTTCTCCAACACCACAGTTCAAAAGCATCAATTCTTCTGTGCTCAGCTTTCTTTATAGTCCAACTCTCACATCCATACATGACCATTGCAAAAACTATAGCCTTGACTAGATGGACTTTTGTTGGCAAAGTAACGTCTCTGCTTTTTAATATGCTGTCTAGGTTGGTCATAGTCACAGACAAAATGAACTGAAGTAGTTCACTATCTTCAAACCCTCTTTTAAAACCAACAGGAAAACGAGGGATAGTACCACCTGTTGTAATGTGCTATTTTACTCAATATCAGAATGTATCTGTGCTGTTTCTGCAATGAAGGGGGAAAAATTCCAAAAGAAAAAAAAAAAAAGTAAAAATCAAAGAATTTAGATGAGAAGGGAGAAGGAGTTTTGCCAAGAGATTTTATGAAAAATATTAAATTTTGGAAAAAAAAATAGTATTTTGTAATTCTATTGCTTCATGTAAAAAAAAAAAAGCTGTCTTTGGAGCCCATCTGTGCGGCTGGAGCGTGGAGGACACCACACAGACAAACGCAGGACCTGCGGGTGTTCCCGGTGAGTCAGTCTAGAGAGACAAGAAACAGCTCGCAGAGTGCGTCCACCTCTCTCCACTGGTTGTTCTTATTGTTGTTCAGTCACTCAGTTGTATCCGACTCTTTGGGACACCACGGACTGCAGTAAGCCAGGCTTCCCTGTCCCTAACCATCTTCTGGAGTTTTCCCAAAGAGAAGCTAAAATTTGGGAGAAGGAGCTCGACACAAGAAAGGTATTAAAGAGACCATCAAAACACAGTTTCCAAAAACTGAACACGCTCTAGATTCTAAAGCGATGGATTTCATTCCTAGAACCTGTTGATGTCTCTATTGTGGGTAGGTAGTGGTGGTTTAGTCACCAACTTATGCCCGACTCTTGCGACCTCATGGACTGTAGCCTACCAGGCTTGTCTGTCCATGGAATTCTCTGGGCAAGAATACTGGAGAGTGTTGCCACTTCCTTCTCCAGGGGATTTTCCTGACCCAGGAATTGATGCCAAGTCTCCTCCACTGCAGGCGGATTCTTTACTGACTGAGCCACCAGGAAAGCCTGCTGTGGGTAGACAGGATGCTTCTGTAGAAGTTATTAAATGATTGTGCTTCTGAAGTTGCAGGGTCACATTCCACCCTCTAGAAAGCAGAGCAATTTTCACAAGGCTTGCAATCCTCTTGAATACATCCTAGAGACCAGAACAAATTCCACGGCACATTCCTGTCCCTCTTCTTAAGTAAAGTAACTCAGCCACTCTCAGCTTACCCAATACTCCTCTCCAAAACCAGCTGAGCAAGAAAGGATACTTCCTCCTGGTGTGGATGGGAGTAAATATGAGAATTTCAGAGACATTATTTAATGTTTCCCTTATGATCTGTCTCCTAGAAGAACATTTAATGCATCTTTTATTTTTATTAACTTTTATTGGTATATAGTTACTTTACAATGTTGTATTAGTTCTGCTGTACAGTAAAGTGAATTAGCTATTTATATGGCAACCCACTCCAGTATTCTTGCCTGGAATATCCTATGGACAGAGGAGCCTGGCGGGCTATAGTCCATGGGGTTGCAAAGAGATAGACACGACTGAAGCAGCTTAGCATACACACATACATGTATCCCCTCTTTTTTGGATTTCCTTCCCATTAGGTCACCACAGAGCACTAAGTAGAGTTCCCTTATACTGTAAATTCTCTGTTAATTACCTATTTTATACATAGTATCAATAGCATGTTTATATGTAAATTCCAATCTCTCAACTCATCCTGCCCACCTCTCCTTTCCCCTTGGCATCCCAACATTTTTTCTTTATGTCTGTGTCTCTATTTCTAATGCATCTTTTAAATTTTCCTTAGAGCTGGCCAAGCACAATACTGGGCACATATAGGTAATCAATAATTACGTTTATTGATTTCTTAAGTGCACATTTCAAAAATTTTAATTATAGGCCTCTCAGAAGCATTGTACAGCACTGATCTAACAGTCATTGGACACCTACTATGTGAGGCACTGTATGGATGTCCAGGGAACTGAGGATGGAGCATGCCAGAATCTCAGAAGAAGTTCCCACCGCATCAGCCTGTTTGTCCCACTAACCAAATAAAACTCAGAAACTGACCTGAAGAGGTGATCTAAAAGTCTCTTTAGACTGATCATTTTCAAGGCTCGTTACACAATTTCTCATTGGAGTTTTCTGCTCTTTAGATCAAAAAGTCATATACCCAGAACAAGCTAAGCACATAAGCAATATCTGAATCACTGCAGGAAGGCTCCTGCTCTGTCAGACAGCCTAATGCCCCTTCCCATCCCAATGCTCTGGAAGGCATCCACCGTGCATTAGGGCAACCTGGTGGTAACCAGCATTGTCCATTAAACCTAGATCATGTTCACTAGCAAGGAAATCATTTTTAATGGAAAGAATTCCATTTTAACATTCTATAATGGGCCATTTAGTAGTATCCAAGAGGGTCAGAAGGGCTAATTAGGGACTATTTGAGCAAGTGTAAGTAATGTGGTTTTCCCAGGTTGTCAGTTGGGAACTCCAAATACCTGAGCAGAATACTTACATGCAGATATAGTATCTGATTTTATATACCCATGGGATTATTTCGGTATCCCATAGCTCAGTTGAAATGTCAGGTTGTGAAAATTTGCTTCAGTAAAGCAAATTTAAGTCACATCCGTCCTTTTGATTCTTATAGGATCTGAGCAGCTAAAAGCCTGCTTCGGTTTTTTTGTTTTGCTTTTTTAAATTAGCTCCATGAAATTCTTTTTTTTTTTTTTTTCACTCTATGTACTTCAGTATAAACACTGAAAAGCAGAATCTCTTCTTTTCTACACAAGCCAGCATTCAGGACAGTAATTATCTGAATTGTTTAATTCTTGCTCCCTTCCTGTTTGCGTGTAACATGCTTTACCGAAATTTCCTCAACGTGAGACCTTTCTAGTAGTTTCTTTTTTTTTTCAGCAGTTGTGAAGGAAGCTGTCTGAGGAGAGGGAGTAATTTTGGAATTTGATAGCAAGGCCCCTGAGGATATGAAAACTCTCTCAAAATACATTGTACAACTGCCTGAGGCAAGGAAGGTATACTAGTTCTGAACATCTGGCTCGAAACTGTTATTTACATAATGAACTCATTCTTTCCCACCCTCAATATTTACCTCTGGATCCTCTGCTGTCTCCCTCAGGGAATGCTCCAGAAAGCAGCTGAGCCATCCTAAGCCAGCCGGGCCAGCTGGTAGCAAGCCTGGCCTCCACTTCCCCCGCTTAATTCTTCAAGTTCAGGTACAAGGTTTGTTCTCATGCTTATTCTTTATGACTTTCCTTTCATTGTTTCCATCTAAGTTTGTTTTTTTTCTGAATGTATGCATTTTTCC